>JADANM010005075.1:7895280-7912896 GCA_026213755.1 Eurema hecabe | reverse complement strand
ATGTTTTGTATTTTTGTATCAACAAGTGATTATATAAATAAATAAATAAATAATGAAAATCACTTTTATCTCGATACCTATTTATAGAACAGTTTAGTGTTAAGAAGATATATTACATAAGTGACATATACATGTAGGTACATGTAGTCGATAATACACTATTTAAAATTACATTTACCTAATGGAAAAATAATAACTAAATAAACACGACAGATAATAAAGTAATTATTTTAAACATCATCACGTACCTCAAAGTATTTACTCTGAATTTTATAAGAATCGGTCTAGTATTTTAGGAGCCTATTCAATTCAAACAAACAATCATACCCTAGCTCTTTATCGTATCGTAATAGCATGATATAGTAACTAAGTAATATATAACTATATAAGTATTTCAAGATATAGAATTTGTGAGTTCGGTAGATTGTACTTTAAAACCTCTAACTCTACTGAACCGATTTAAAGAAATAGTCAAAGTGAAAAATATCTTATTAGCTGTTGCCCGCGACTCCGTCCGCTTAGACTTTCATATAAACTTTGACCCACCCTTCCCCTCTTATAGCCCTTTTTTTCCAGTTAAAAAATAGCCTATGTTTTATCTCAGGCTCTAGAGTCTAGACCATCTGTGTACCAAATTTCATTACAATCGGTTCAGCGGTTTGGCCGTGAAAGTGAAAAATTATAAAACGTTTCAACCCCTCGCGTAACCTTTAGGGAATTGATAAAAAAAGTAGCCTATGTCCTTTCTCAGGCTTTAGACTACCTTTGTACCAAATTTCGTTCTAATCGGTTCAGAAACTTTAGTGTGATGGATTATTTTAAATAAAAAATACATAATAAATAATACTTACTTTTCTAAAATAATACAGACACGAGAACAAAGCGTATTTTAAATAATACCATTTTCCGGGGACAGAGTATATTCCGAAAATAGGTTTTTTGTCTTTTTTAAATAATGTGTAAGCGAGAATTACAACAAATACCACGATCGCTATCATGAGCGCCATTATGAAGACTAGATTACATTGGCGGTTTTTTAATTAAAGATATATCGATGCGGTAGTTACAGGGAGGTATTTATGAGTTTTGGGGCTTCGTTTTCTTGTTATAGAGTAAATAAGGGCCCCGATCATGTAAAAATGAATTGCAGTTTAATAAAATATTTAAAATGATATAGAGTAAATCTCACTTGCTAAAACTATAAAGTTATGTTGAAATAAATGCAAGAAAACTGAAAAGAGTTAAGTATATAAAAAAACGAAATAAAAAAAAATTGTTAGTATGCATCTATTTCGACATAACTTTGTAGTTTTTAGTACAAAGCAATCTATTGTAATATGAATGAAGAACTCTTACTTATTACCTTAAATTATATAACTATAATAATAATAAAGGTGAGAAATATATTTTTATAATTAAGTATTTATTTAAAATGTGTCGGTTTTTAATGGTCCATATAAAGCATATATATTTTTTATCTAAACACCAATAATTCATAAAATGTTATGTATAATTATATGTATGATAGTGATAAGCTAATGATTTTGTTATCGTTTGTCATACACGTGACCAAATGATGATTTTCTGATTTTCGAATTTATATTACAATAACTAGAATTTGTGAGTTCGGTAAAGATAGATTGTATAATGAATGAAAAAACATTCTTAATATTACAATAGAAAAATGTTAATATAACAATGAAATGTGGATTAAAATCTTTTAATATTGGATGAATAAAATATTATCTACTTATTAATTTAAATTTAATTTTGGATTCAAGTAAACCTTTATAAAAATTTAAATATAATTTGCTATCACAACGGCATTTTACTTTATATTTGGGGCCCTAAATTCCAAATCAGGGCCTCAAATTCTCATAAGATAACAAAGAAATATATTACAGACAGATCCAGTCCTGTGCGATAATTCTAAAAGTAATAACAACAATTGTATTTTTTATATCTGCTTATCGTCAAAGTTAAATAAACAATACGTATACATTGTTCTTAAGTAAAGATTACATAAGAACAATAAATCTTTAAAATATTTACTGTCAATAATGTTAAAAAATAATATTATACATACAGACTAATTGAGAACCTCCTCCTTTTTTGAAGTCGGTTAAAAATAACACAAATAACTATTAACATTCATAGCAATTTTTAGCTCTATGGAAATTGTTGTATCCTTCAAAGGTTTGACTGGACTATATGTAATTGATATGCTTCTCTAGGCAGTGACAATACAAATTCTCTGTTGCTTATATTGATAATAACTAGCGACCCGATCCGGCTTCGCTCGCATATATTATACATATTATAAATTATTATAATTGAATCACTCTCAGTAGTTGACCAAACTTCAGCCACATCAATGAAGTCGTTTTTAAGTGACAAAACAACAAACATTCTAATTTTAAATTGGCGCATATATATAAAATAAAATTGTGCGTGGACTTTCATATAAACTTTGGACCACCCCTCCCTTCCACCCTTATAACCCTTTTTTCAAGTTAGTAAGTAGCCTATGTTTTCTTTCAGACTCTAGACCATCTGTGTACCAAATTTCCTTCTAATCGGTTTAGTAGTTTTAGCGTGATGGAAAGACAGACAGACAGACAGAGTTGCTTTCGCATTTATAATATTATAACTAAAGATAAATTATTTTAAATGTGATGCTGGCAATCAATAATTAAAAAAAAACATTAAAACGCGGTTTCAGTTTCAACTTTGTAGTCGGTGTCCATTGTAAAAACACGCATTGCATTTCTAGTTCTTCTAGATTTAATCATAGCTTGTTAGGATAGGTCAAGATCAGGAATATTGAAATTACGTATACTGTATAAAGTAAGGCACTTTACTTTACTTTTAAGCAGGAATATTTTAATTAAAAGAGATACGTAAATTATTTAAAGAGCTTTATTTAAAAGAATCCATTCTGTATTGCAAATTTAATATTAGGTATATACAATAGCATCTTATTAGCAAATAATTACAAATACTTAAACTTATAATTTATATAATAAAAAATATGTACTTAATTAATAACAAACGATCCTCTTTTATATTATTAACAAAATTTTCATTTAATTACTAGTAACTAAATTATCAAAACGCTCCGTACAATACATTTTTTGTCGTATAAACTTTTAATCAGCGGTTAAGCAGATAAGGCGAATCACTCCTTGTACATCACAACTAAATCGGTACAGTCGTTTTTGCGTGAAAGAATGACAGACATACGTCCATCTCACAAACTTTCACATTAATTATAATATGAGTAATATAATATCATCTAGAATAACACGAGTCCTCGGAGTCGGAAGGTGCCAGATTCTCCTTTATTAAAGACTTCCTCTTCTTCTGATTGACTTGACGACTCCGAAACATCTTGCTTTCGTCTGCGCATTTCGTTGTTATACTGGTTCTGGTGAGAATGTAGTATTATTTATAAGAATAATTTGGATATTTATTTATTAAATTCCAATGATAAAGGTAATTCAATTTCACACTTTCGACAAATATCTTTACGTATGAGTTATGAGACACTAGAGTTGTTTTAGCTATCTCGTAGTTGGAATATAATAAAGTTATGTGGTATATAATATGATATGTTATACCCATAAAAATCAACCGCAAAAATGTTTTCCGCACAGCAGCGGCAGCACAAATACGAACAAGTTAAAAAGATTGAAGAGATAAATAATTAAACCAACAAGAAAAAGAGTTTTGTCAGTTGCACGTGAATGTACCGGCAAACACCAAAAGATAAGATGTCCTAATTAGGATGTTTTTGCGTCTTTATAAATTTAGCGCTTATACCATGTCTATTTAATATATTAATATCATTGGTTAAATATAAAAGACAATATCTGGGCTACCTCACGACGCTCTCGGGAACAGTGCATCTCTCCGCTACCGTCTGCACGATGTCGCTGACCAAGGCTGGATCTAGCTTCTTTTTCGCCGGCTTATCCGGGAAGGCAGGGGATCGCTTGCCGGTCAGGGAATGCGTCGCTAACACACTAAAATTATAACGAAACTATTTAAGTATCGATTGGAGAAAGCTTTGTAATTGCAATGTTGTGAATGTGAATTTTAGACATTCTACCACCTGAGCAGTGATATGCAAATGTCACTACGCACAGAAGGGCACTATAGCCAGCGCGATTACTAGGCTAATGAGTCTTATGATCTTATGACTCAAAGTGCGTCGATGTAGTGCACGCCTTTCCGGAGTATGGCTTTAGCAAAGTTCTGGGTATCACTGCATTGGTTGGTGGTTGCATGGGCTGGCATTGTTTCTCTTACCATCACGAGTGCGTCCAGCTCGTCTCCCATATGCATCGTATAGAAAAAAATGTAAAGGAATAGATAACATACCTTCTTGGAAAGACAGCTGTCAAAAGTTTCCTAGTAGCATTAGTGTACGAGGACCAGTCTATAGTTTTTAATACACGCGCCGGTACAGACGCGTTGCCATCGCCGATAGGTACCTACAATAAAATGAATGAATTACTAATGATCCGGTATCGTTATAGCTATGGACAAATTGTGTTTAAGACTTACCATTTCACCACCTTTTGCTCTGTTTACTTTGAGAGTTCCTCTCGTACTAGAATCGGGATTACTTATATCGAATTCTGGATCGGAACTTTCATTTAAATAAGGTGTCTTCATGTCCGAGGTTTCCTGAAATTCAAAAACAATTCATCATTAAATGTAGCTTAATATGTACATGTTACACTATATCTTCTTATCGAGTTTTGGTATTTTCTAATCCAATATGAACTTACATGTTTCTGGGAGGAGTAAGTATTTGTCATCTTGCGTTTGTAAGTTCTACGATTTAATGCCTTTTGTAAGGGTGTATCATCGTCTTCCTCAGAGCCCGTCGCTGACAACGTTCCCGAGGTTTTGCGTTTCAATTGCCCCTCAAGTACTCGAACCTTTCCTGACAGCTCTTTTATTATTTGTTGCATTCTTTCTATATGCCCCGAATCCATATCTGTTTGTGTGCTTTTATCACACATTTTCACATTCTTGATAGAGTTTGTATCGTCTTCTTGCTGAAGCTTATTTTGGGTAGACGCAATATGATGGTAAAATGACTGTAATGAAAAAATATTTGTATAAAAAGAATCTCTAGTATTTTTATCAGACTGGAGGAAATGTAATATGTAATACATACTTTTGTAACTATCAAATGATTCAATAGTTTAGATGCTGTTGTCGGGGCTTCAGTTTCACTCGTGCTATTGGACCAATGATTATCTGTAATATATTATAAGAGTTAGTAAATGAAATGTTCTAATAAATCATTTAAGGCGTTACTCCAGCAACTTACAGCCATTCTGGTGGAAAGTGCGACCTCCTTGGAGCTCCAATAAGGCTTGAGCGGCAATTTCCCAACTCATTTTGAATAGATTACTGAAAATAATATTTTTCTACCGTTAAATTTTAAACTCACTTCAATAGTGAAAGGAAAAGGACTTAATATATAATAGTAATTTAAGATGAAGCACTTACGGAGTCGCTTTAACAAATAACACGTACGATAACGGCGCACTGCAATTTTTAGCACTGTATAGGGTATGTGTTTGCTCTTATATCGTGGAATACACTAACCCGAATAGTAAATGAGTTTCTAAAGGAGCCTCGGTGGAGGGGTTGGAAACCCACCACCAATAATAAGAAGCTTTTTCTTTTGTTTCTCTTATCGTAAACAAGTTAGAAACAAATTGTAATCCTATTGTCTTTATTCCGACTTAAATCCCTTAATTAGTTCCTTAGTACTAGTCCTTTTGTTTATTTTTTTTAGGTATTATTTCCAATATGCATCGTAAACTTTATTCAACAATTGTTTTAGAAACCTTCTTAATATTTTCTAGAAGGTGATTAAGCATATCGATACTGGTATTTTTATTATGTAATTTTTTTTTCTGCTACTAGCTTATGATAGATTAATGAAAAATAAAAGTAGAATTGGATATTTTAAATGATATTTTGAATAATAAAGTCAAAGTGAAAAGTATCTTTATTCAATTATAGCTACATATTGTAACACTTTTGAATCGTCATGGTATTATAAAACATTTACCACCAGTTCGGAAGGCAGTAGGTTGAAGGAAATAGATCTAATAATCAAGTAAATATAATAAGTATTAATACATTTTTTTGTAGCACAATTAAAATAAAGACTGACAAGAAAATAAACTTGTAAGGGTCATTCCGTTACAAGTTTATTTATAAGAAAAAATTAACTTGAGTTTAAATACTGATTAGCTTTCTATAGAATTTATACTAAAGAATATGACTTATTTGTGATACACACAATAAAATAAATAAATGAAAAGTTTGTATCTTTTATTTGAAAATCAGACTGCGTTCTCTAGAAAGAGTAAAAACTGTATTTCTTCAATAACACATCGTTCCAATACAGTAGAAGATAAGATCGATTAATATTATATTAGTATGTAGCCCTCAGAATGCGTGGACGGGTGTCCTTAACCGGATTACAAAAAAAAGGTTAAAGGTTAGGTTTTGAATAGTATCATTTTAGTAAGTGAAAATACTTATTCTATGTTTCTAATTAGTCTTTACAACGAGTTGGAATCGACTCGAATCGAATAAAAACCAATATTTTTATGTTGGTTATTTTATATATTTTTTAATAGATGAAAAATCTTTTAATATTTTTGTACTGTTTCAATAGTTATTGTTTAATTCATAATAATGACGACTGCGATTTATTTGTTTTCATTATGTCGAGGACCGTTGGTAGTGTTTCTAATTATCTGTCTACAACTGTATAGGACTGATTTTGAATCGACTTTTTTTTTCTAATGAAGTCTCATTAAAACATTCATCCCTGTAGTATGTAAAGATTTATTTATTTACAGCGAGATTACTGGGTTAAGGAGTCTTAACACCTTATGACTCAAAGTGGGGAGCGTCAGTGTAGTGCATCCCTGGCTTTAGAGCTAAGTTCTGGGTAGCACTGCATTGGTTATGGGCTGGCGTTTCTCTTTTCATCAGGAGTGCGTCCAGCTCGTCTCGCCTTACTTCTTAGTATTAAAAAATATTAGTTCTAGGATTAGTATTTATGTTTAGTTATATATCAACATTATAAATACATATTATAAGGTATTATCCATTGTCATTTATAACTTTTGTTATATTTATAACTTGTTATAAGCATGTACTGTATTTATTTAAATACCTGTTATTAATTTCCACCCTTGTATTTTTAACCGTCTTCATAAAAAGGAGGGTTCACGACTCTATATATGTTTGTTTAATACCCACATTCAAATAGTGACGTTCTAGGTTTTATTATTCCACGCGCCTAGGCTTGCGTCGCTCGTCGGCAAATAGGAACTTCAAAACTTACCAAAATGCGTCTGAATAAAATCACACTTATAAGTTATATATTCTGTCTTTTTCAACCTGCGTATAACATACGAAATACACAGTAAACGTCACAAATAATGGCGCCTTTTGAGAAAGTTGTCACAACGGATTAATTTATTAATTAATAAGACAATATAACCGAACAAATTTTCAACACTTTGAAATGCAGCAAATCCTCTTCCAGCCCAAATCGGAAAATGCTATGGCCCTTAATAAAGCCATATTAAAGTTTAAAGAACTCTAAACATTACTTAGAAATATTTAATTAATATTTAAAGTTGAAAATTTTCTAATAGAGTTAAATTATAATTCAATTTTGTTTGTCTTGTAAGCCATTTGTTGGAATATTGATCTACTTGAATGATGCTTCTTATTATAAAATATTTTCTTTTAATAACTCTTACAATTAGTAATAAAAAACTTTATGCAAATAAGGAATAACACTGGTGGTTTAACAAACACTATGTTATTTAAAAATACCTTTACCGATCTCCTTAATTACTTTCTTAGAAACGATTTGGACATTACTTTGAATAAAGTTTACGAAGCCGATTGGAAATAATACAGAAATATGAACAAAAGGACTAGAACTAAAAAACCAACTAAGCGATTTAAGTCGGAATAAAGACAATAGGATTAGATTTTTTTTCTAACTTGTTTACGATAAGGGAAACAAAAGAAAATGCGTGTTGATTTTTGGGTGGTGGATTTTCAACCCCTCCACTGAGGTTTCATTATGAAATAATTTGCAATTAGGGTTAGTGTATTCCAAGCTATTGGAGTGGACATAATATACAGTGCTAGAAGTCGTAGTGCCCCGTTATTATACGTGTTTTTGTATTGTGAAAAAATGGCAGTGTACGTGTTCTGATTTGTTTTAAAAGTCTCGATTTTTCGTTTTCGTATTGAGTATTGAAACTTATAGTTTATTATATTTTTAGTAATACATCGACGATGAGCCTTGAACTTGAAGCCGCTCAAGCCTTATTGGACCTCCGAGGAGGTCACACTGTCCACCAGAATGGCAGTAAGTTGATACACATCTGCTCTTCTTATTAATATTGTACAAGAATCTTAGTCGAATTAAGTCCGACATAACATCTTCTCTTTTCCGCGTTCTACTTTACACTTACAATATATTTTTGCAGTCAGTCACTGGTCTAATGGCGCGAATGGAACGGAGGCTCCGACGACAGCATCAAAATTGTTCGACCGTTTGATGACTTCAAGTGTATGTATTACAATATTCCTTTAGGCTTTAACTAACACGAAAGGACTCATTATTCAAAGTTTTTTTCATTACAGTCTTTTTATTGTCACATCATGTCTGCCAGCACCCCTAAAAGGCAACATCGATTGAGCGAAATTAACGCTACTAAAAATGTAGAAACGTGCGATAAGAGCACGCAAACAGACATTGAGTCGGGGCTGCTTCAAGTGGAGAGAATGCAGAAAGTGATAAAAGAACTTTCTGGAAAGATTGGATTTCTCGAGGCGCAATTGAAGCGGAAACCTTCGGAGAGGTTTTCAGCGGCGGACTCTGAGGAGTACTCTGACGCATCTGAAGAAGAACGCTTAGAAAAGGTTTTAAAGCGAAAAACTTACAAACGAAAGAGAACGAGTACCGTTACCCGGAAAAGTGTATGTATGAAATATCATGTTATGTTATATTTATTCATACTATATGTCCGTTACAAATTGATGCTTTAACGAACAAAGTAATGATTGTATTGTAATATTAAAATTGTATATAACATTTTAGGAGACTTCTGACGAAAAACTGAAACTCAATGAGAGTTCCGATCGGGAATTTAAGGTAGCTTCAGCGGATTCCAGTGCGGGAGGAACTCTCAAACTTAATAACTCGAAAACGAAAGCTGGTGAAATGGTAAGTTTCATGATAACCATTTGACCTTAGAGATGTGGTATCGTTTCTTTCGATATTGGGCCCTGGTAAATTGAAACTATTTAATTATTGTATAACTTTTGATAAATTCCAATACTGTAATTAGAATAATGTGTTATAGGTTTCTATCGGCGACGGCAACGCGTCTGTACCGGCGCGTCTTCTAAAGAATATCGACTGGTCCTCGTACACTAATGCTACTAGGAAACTTTTGACAGCAGTCTTTCCGCGAAGGTGTGTTACCTATTTTTTTACTCCAATACTTAATATATAAAGCTGAAGAGTTTGTTTGTTTGAACGCGCTAATCTCAGGAACTACTGCTTCGAATTGAAAAATTCTTTTTTTATTAAATAGACAATTTATCGAGGAAGGCTTTAGGCTACATAACATCACGCTGCGACTAATAGGAGCGAAGATATAATGGCAAATGTGGAAAAAGAGGGGAAAATTATTCATCTTTGAGGGCTTCCTTTGCGTGCGCTGTGAAAACGGTTCAAGATACCAAAAAATAAGAATGAAAGAATTATTCCTCCTTAATTCATCTAAAAAAATTTGCGACGGTATATGTCTATCTTCTAAGATCTTCTAATTTATGTATCGTTTTAGTGTGTTAGCAACGCATTCGCTTACCGGCAAGCGATCCCCTGCCTTCCCGGATAAACCGGCGAAAAAGAAGCTGGATCCAGCCTTGGTCAGCGACATTGTGCAGACGGTAGCGGAGAGGTGCACTGTCCCAGAGAGCGTCGTGAGGTAAGGACTTTTCATATATTTTTTCTTACTGCACAATAACTGAAACTGGATCACGTTAACTAACTTACACCATACGTTATGTTTAATAGATATTGATTTAATGTGTGCTATTGTAGTCATAATTGATTTAAATCAATTGAGAATTCTTACCACTACGCCAGAACATACTGTATATGATATATGGACTTCGCAGTGCTCAACGGAAATAAAAGTTATTAGGCACTTTGTATTAAGCTAATATAATTTCATTTGGATGTGCTTATTATTCAATTCGTCTTGTATCATTTTCGTCAGGACCAGTATCACTACGAAATGCGCCGATGAAAGCAAAATGCTTCGGAGCCGGCAAGTGAATGGGAAGAGAAAGAAGTCGTTAATAAAAGAGAATCTCGCGCCGTCAGACTCCGAAGACTCGTGCTATTCTAGTTGACGACCACCTTTATTTAGATATAAGATGTAATTGTGTTAGAGTTTAACTTTGTAACTTTTTTTAAGGTAATCTTAAAATGTACTGAACTCATAGGAAGATAAAGTTTCCATTATGAAATATGCAATTAAAACATGAATTTATACGACTGAAAATGACATAATAATTTTAAAATTGATTAATTGTCTGTGATTTATTAAGTATTTTTTATTGTATACATTTTAGATTAAGAATCTGTTTCTTGTATTATAAGTTAAGATTATTATATTTTTATATATTGTCATCAATATTTAATTATATAAAACTAGTTAAATGAAGTAGGTAATAAATTATACACTAACATTTATACACTACATTCCTCATTTACACAAAATGAATTTTATATATTATACATAATTACACAACTGAATAATATGGACGAATTGTTTTTTAAATAATGAATAAATTTATAAAAAAACCTATTGAGTTTGATTAATTAATCCATTTTTAGTCATGGAAGCAATCAATATATCTTCTGAACAAACTTTAGTTCTTAATTACTTAAATGTAATTAAATTACACATAGATTTGTGTAATATATTTTTCCTGTATAATATATGGGACAAGATTTATTAGTACAAATATAAATATCTACTTAAAACAGAAATTAGAAACCATTTTGATCCCTTTATAACCAGTTATAAAAATAACAAAAGTTATAAATGGCAACCCATTGAAATTAATATAAAAATATTTAGGTCACAACGCTAATCATTCTCTGTGCGGTTTAGTATTTGAATGTTATTTTGATTTATACAAAAAAGTAAAAAAATAATCAAATGGTTCTTAACATTCTTACAATTGTAGGTGCTACGAGATAGCACCTACAATTGTAAGAATGTTAACAATTTCCAAGAACTGGTTTAGTGACATAGTAGCGACACACTTTAGACACACGTAATAAGGCGGCTTTTCTTAAAAATATCAACCAGAATAGCTTCGTAAATATAAAAAAATATACAACTTTGTTGTATAGCAAAATACCGATGTCGAAGAACCTCAAAATCGAAACGTCTATGCGCTACTTCATCCCTACACGAAAACTCAACTGATCAAACAGCCCTAATAAACCCCCGTATCACTTATAGGAGCATAATTTATTCGAGACCCTTCTTTAAAACAAATCGGTATTCAATCCGTGTTAATCATGAAGTTTTGTGAATAATAATTCAATTTTGCAATACAACTGAAATTTTGACCGGACCTATTTCAATAAAGATTAAAGTTATTTTCCATTATACATACTTAAAAAAATTACTAGCCACTTTAAAAATGCATTAAAAGGTCATCGGCAATGTTATTTTGAGATAATATTATACCAAATATATGTTAGATAACAATACCTAAAGGTATATTATTTCAAAATAACATTACCGATCTCCTTAATAACTTTCTCGGAAACATTAAGACGTTACTATAAAATTGTAGAATCAACTTTATGATGCCTATTGGAAAATAAAGAGAAATGAACAAAAGGATTAGAACTAAGAAACCAATTAAGCGATTTAAGCCGGAATAAAGACAAAAGGATTACAAAATGTTTGTTACTTGTTTACGATAAGTGAAACAAAAGAAAAATGCGTGTTATTTTTTGGTGGTGGTTTCCAACCCCGCCACTGAGGTTTCTATATCAACTAATTTGCAATTCGGGTTAGTGTATCCCAAGTTACTGTAGTAAACACATAGAGCTGTAACCTTGTTCTTCGTGAGTTTATACTTTAAAAAATCCGAACGTGTTGGTTTTGATTTAGTAAATTGCTTCAAATATAATAGGAACTATATATTATTTTCAAAACCCATCGAAAATGAGCATGGAACTGGAAGCTGCTCAAGCGTTATTACAGCTCCAAGGAACATTCATGTTATACCAGAATGGCTGTAAGTTGATACAAATTAGACATTCTTATTACGTGTATGAAGATTTTCTAATTCAACTCAATAAATATATCTTTTCAGATAATTGCGGATCTAATGGGAAGAAAGGAACGCAAAACTCGACGAAGATAAATAAACTGTATAACAGGCTGATCTCTTCCGAGGTTTGTGTCCAACTTCATTAGGATTTAAAGATATATAAAACAAGTTTCACCAAATCCTTTACTGAACTTACTCTTTATTGCAGTCATTTGATAGCAATATAGCGTGTACCAGCACGCCTAAGAAGCAGCAACGATTAGAGAAATCAGACAAAGAGGAACAAATAACATCGTGCGACAATTACACACAAACAGATGCTGAGACGGGGCTCATACAAGTCGAACGAATGCAACAAATGATTGAAGAGCTTTCTGGAAAGGTTGAATTTCTCGAGGCGCAACTGAAGCGAAAAACCTCGAAGACGTTGTCAGCGGCAGACTCCGACTTAGACACATCTTTTCAGAAGGCATTGAATCGAAAAACTTCCAAACGAAAAAGCACAATTACCAACTCCATACAGAAGAATGTAAGTTTGTACAAGAGCAAAATAAATTTGAATGTCGCTAAACATGCATGCATTTTGTGATTTCCATATTTCGAATTTCAGGAAATATCAGATATAAAAGCGTCTAAATTCAATGAGAGTTACGAGGATCCAGAATTTGCGATAGTTCTTGATTGTACTACGACAGGAACCGGTAACTCTAAATCAAAAGGTGGTGAAAGGGTACGTTTCTTAAATACTCGCTTCATAAAACTAGATCTAACGACCTTTAAGGATGAGCAGTGATTAACTAGGTACTTTACTGTTGATTTTTTATTGTAGATTTCTATTGGCAACGGAAACGCATCTGTACCGGCGCGTGTATTAAAAACTATAGACTGGTCCTCGCACACTAATGCTACTAGGAAACTCTTGACCGCAGTTTTTCCTAGAAGGTATGGTATCTATTCTTCTACAATAGTAGTAGTAGTGTGTAAATGTAATTACTTATAAAGCTTTCTGTATTAGACACTTAAATATTTTATTCATCATTTTAGTGTGTTAGCGACGCATTCCCTGACCGGCAAGCGATCTCCCGCTTTCCCGGATAAGCCAGCGAAAAAGAAGCTAGATCCAGCCTTGGTCAGTGACATTGTGCAGACAGTAGCGGAGAGGTGCACTGTGCCAGAGAGCGTCGTGAGGTAACCCAGATAATGTTTAAATAACCATATTCCAACTCCGTTTAAACTGAAACGTCCTCGCGTCAAATGTACGAAAGCATTTTCCTTATAAAATTTTGCTACCTTATATAATTTAGAATTTCTTCTTTGTATATTTTTAGGACCAGTATTACTACGAAATGCGCCGACGAGAGTAAGATGCTTCGGAGCCGGCAAGTGAACGGGAAGAGAAAGAAGTCGTTAATAAAAGAGAATCTCGCGCCGTCAGACTCCGAAGACTCGTGGTATTCTAGCTGACGAATAGATCTATTTTATTAGTATTCGAGTTTGTAAAGGTAATCTCAGAATGTACTGAACCGATATTGAGATAGTTTAATTAAAATTTATTAATGAAGTAAAATTTATTAGCAACTGTAACATTTATTGAGGAATGTCCATAAACATTTATTGAAAAATCCAACAATAATTTTTCAAAGGAGCTGTCTGTGTTTTATTGATTTTTTTTATCGTTTATAATGTATATTAAGTACTAATTGTTGTTGGATGTTTGGGTTATGATATTTTATAATGTTTTTATTTATAGTAATTATATAACAGTACCTAATAAAATTTAATGTAAAATAAATTATACACATGGCACTTATATAAATTTTCATTTCAATATTCCTTTTATACAATTAAACTTATTATTTACGAATAAACAAATTATTATTCAAATGATGAAAAAAAGTGTTTTTATTTTTTATTTATTCTATAAAGTCATGGAGCTTACAATATAACATTTGAACAATCTTTACATTCTTAAATCTAATTAAATATTGATTCGCGCAGTAATCTTTTCCTGTATCATCTATGGGACTAGATTTATTAATAAAAAATACAAACAGTGAATAGGTACCAATAACAGAAAATCGAAATATTGTTACAGCTATACATAACAAGTTAAATAAATAACAATAGTTATAAATGGCAACTTATTGCAACTATAAAAATATTTGACATAAGTCACAACGCCTTAAACAAAAAAAAAATGTTTCCTCTGTGTACTATCTGTTCGAAATGTTGCTATATACAAAAAGTGTTAATGAAATAATAAAAAATATTTATTTCGAAGCACCTATGATGGTTAGTATAAACAAGAAGATATTAACAATATCTAAGTACAGGTTTAATGCTGCAAAAATGTATTCCTCCGGCGAAATGCTGTATTTATGTTTCCCGCCCATCATCAGCTGAGTGTCATAGACAAGGTACATAGAGAATATAAACACTCCCAGTGACGCGTACACTAGACGCACTATATTGTTGCTAGGTATGAAAATTGCTATTAGCCCTGAAAAAAAGTAATATATAAATAAATAAAATCAACATAAAAACTTCTTGCTGAGTTTATCAATAATTGCGTATTATATCTTATCAGAAAGGTAATCGATTAGTATATTTCTATTTTAAAGTAGTCTTAGATTTAAAGTCATGAATTACCTAACCTCTTTTTATTGTAATAATCGACGTCTTATGTCTGTGTATTTTTATCAACTCAAAATTTTCAAACGCGTGATCCGATTATAAAATTATTTTTTATTTGGTCCAACTCTAGCAAAAGTATCCATGCGTAAACCATATATATAGGTATAAAGTATCGTCACGGATGTGTAGCGCTGGACGAGAATAGCTGCGCATCGGTAGAATCGCGCTCGTAATTGACGTATTGGTGCGAGAAAGACAACACTATGGGGAACCAATCAACGCTCGCGCACCCGACGATCACGCGCCCCGCGCCGTCCCCTCGATACCTTATTTTTGACTTCTGCGCAGGTTTCGTTCAGCGCTAAAGATTCGTGCCGATACTTAAGTCTTAGATTTTTATTTGCTACAATTATTTTACTAAATCAACTCAGTTGTTTTTGAAAAATTATTTTTATATTGCATAATTCCGTATTGGATGTTTATATTTGTGCATGTGAGTGTGTGAGGGTGTGTTTGTTTCTTTGTGTGAAGGCATATTTGTTTTTGTTTGACGGTTTAAGGAGCCGTCTGCTACTTGTTATCCTAGGGGTTTTAGTTATAGTACGTGTCACGCATCTTTAGCGCTGAACGAAACCTGCGCAGAAGTCAAAAATAAGGTATCGAGGAAACGGCGCGACGCGCGGGGCGCGTGATCGTCGGGTGCGCGAGCGTTGATTGGCTGTCCCAGTCGTGTTGTCTTTCTCGCACCAATACGTCAATTATGAGCGCGATTCTACCGATGCGCAGATATTCTCGTCCAGCGCTAAACATAAATGACGCACACTATACCAAATATCTTAATTCTTAACTCACCAAACATAAGAAGAATCATAGAGGCAGCTACCAGCGCTCCGCCCATCGTAGTGAAGTCCCATTTCGTTTGGAACGCGAATAGAGTCAGACCCAGGCATACCGCAGCTGTGATCCCCACAGCCATGAATACCTGGAAACAATACATTAACCTCTTGACATTGTAAAAATTAAGTAAGCTCCTACAAAGTCGTCAATGAACATCAAACTTTCGAATATATAAATAATAAATATTTTGAGGACATTTATACACAGCGCCATCTAGTTCCAAGCTAAGCCGAAGGTTGTGTTATGGCAACTAGATAACGGAATAAATTACATATACATACTTTTCTTTTGTAAATACATACATACAATACATAGCAACACCCAGACCCCAGAAAAATACAAATGTAAATTACAAATATATTTTTCCGGTGTGGGAATCGAACCCACGACCCATCGAGCAGAAAGCAGTATTTATTTATATATATAGTATTTATTTATTCTTTGTTACAATTGTTCGATATTACAATTAAACAATCTTAAAACTATCGGAAATGTTGTAACTGTCACAAAGTGATTTCTGCCAGACTATATTTGTTTATTACATGCATAAATTCGGATAAAACTGCGAGGCGTGTCTAGTTGTATAGCTCAAAATTATGTTTAAACTTACCTCAGTAGCGTCATACGTGCTGGACGCCACGCCGAGTAAGAAACTCTGCGCCACAGTAAATATGAACAAGAATATGAAGTTCATAGGAGAAGTTCTACGAACATTCTCGCAGCAAGCCATTGCTATCAGACATACGAACAGCACGACTAGGGCTATCCAGCTGAAATTTATAATGATTAATTTATTTATTCTTCATAACATACTAGCTGAGACCTGCGGTTATACATGCATTTAAGAATGTATTATACTTTCACATAAACCTTCCTCTTGATTTACTTTATCTGATAAACAAAACCGCATGGAAATCGGTTACGTAGTTTTAAAGATAAATACATCAGCATAAAACAAAGTCCCCTTTTTTACTGTCCCTAAGTATCCTTAGTTAAATCTTTAAAATTACGCAAAAAATTTGCATGCGTTTTTTTATCACATAGAGTGATTCAACAGGAAGGCTTTTGTGTTTAATAACATGAACCAACGCGGGTCAAGCCGCGGGGCGTGTGTGGTATAAGAATATAGCACTAAAACGCAATATATGGCATACGTAAAGTGACCATACGTCCCCAAATAAGGCCCCGGGACGCAAAATTGTCCCGTTTTGTGAAACAGCCCGAAAAAAATTATAGTGAATATTAATTCAATTAAGTTACACTTATTCTGAATGGAGAAAATTATAAGTAGTTAGTTAATTTCTACCTGAAGGCTAGATGTTGTTGTTTATATTTAAATTTTAAACAGTTTTACTAGAATTGTAGCCAAATTAGGCAAAACTTAGAGAGGATGATGAAATATTTATTTACGTAACTTTAAATCGATATGTAGATACATTCTTAAAAAACTGTTTAAAATTTGAATTAAAAAAAAAATTGTCCCGTTTTGAGTAAAAAAAATGTTCACTTTAGGCATACGTTTTGCACAATCGAACACTCAAAGTTCCCAAGTTCACGTTCCAATTAGATTCAGCATAATTCGGCAATGTGCGCCCCTGAGTCGCACTATGCTCTGTAATTGGACAACTAGGATAT
>JADANM010005075.1:7862325-7878720 GCA_026213755.1 Eurema hecabe | reverse complement strand
TACTAGATAGAAAACATATTAAACAATAATAAAAGAATTCAAGTTCCTTATTTAAGGCGAGTTCAATTTCCATTTGAAAAAATTGGTTAATTCCCGGTTCGAAATTAAATTATATAGAAATCATATTCAATTTGGGCCCCTATATCTAGTTTTTAAATATATATGTTATTTTAGCGTAAGCACAGCGGTTTATAAATGCAACGCCCATACTTATAGAGATTACATTAAGATTCGAACTCTGTACAATTAATACACGAAAATACATTAGGTCCAAAACAAATGACAAACACTAAAAAATAGAATGAGTTTTTATTCTATTCGATTCGTCTGAATGTCTTTTGTTTTAAACATCAGATCAGATACCGTTAGCACTGCACGTTTTTTAGCGTATTTATGTTTCGACTCATACGTCAAACAACTTGCCGCTCAAAGGTACTAACGCTAAATAGAAAAAAAAAAAACAAAATCAGTCGACAGACTATACAAAAACAACAAAAACCTTATACTTAAAATTATTGTCACTGGCAAGGTGAGCGCTAACTGTGGAATGTTGAGAATTTAAAAAATCATAATACCAATTTGAATTTCGAATTCGACTAGACATTTACGGCGACATCGAAATGTGTAGTGCTGGAGGGGTCTTCTGGCCTTTGAAAATAAAAAAAAAGAGTTTAAGCGTATTTTTTATTCGAGTTGGTATGACGTTATCTTACTATTAGTAAATAGGACATGTTATTAAAGCTTCACAGTTAAATACAGATACCCTAGCCGACGAGAAATAATGCTGAAAGCATTGACCTTTGAAAGAGTTTGCATTTCGTTTATTTTCATTTTATTGGTGTTTCATGTTTCCAATGTGTATTATTTATCGCCGGGCATAATTAACCTCTAAATAAATAACTATTTCATTAGAAAGAAAAACCAAAATTAAAAACAAGACTACATATTACAATAATCGACATTATCCCACGCGCCAGACGACACCCGCCGCACTATACGCTCACCAAACGCTTGACAAATGACAGATGACAGTTGACAGTTACAATTTCAAACATGGAACTTAGTCCCTGGCCGCGCCGATGATAGTGAGGATATATATGAAGATGTTAACAATGTCTAGATATAGATTAAGAGCTGCGAAAACGTATTCTTCAGGCGAGATGCTGTACTTGTGTTTCCCGCCCATCATGAGTTGCGTGTCGTATACGAGATACACCGAGAAGAGTAAAGCTCCGAGGGAGGCATAAACAAGAGTTACCACGTTGTTCTTGGGAATGAAGATCGCGATCAGACCTGGAAAAAATTACGGAATAAAATAATCCTCTTATATTTTACTTTTTTTAATTTTTTTGCTTTATGTGAAGTTGAATGGGCTCATAAAACAGTTATCTTTTTTTGGTGATAAATACTGTTATTTTAACATCGCCTATGGTTTTTTTTAACTTTAGTGCTTTTTATTTATTTTAAAAGCGGTTCTCACAAGCTAGATAGTTTCTAGTATTTATAGATTCTTCTCTCGAATCAACAGGTGGTACTTAAAAATTTGCAGAAACATTTAAGAGCAATTCAAATATATGAAGCTTATTTCAGGATGGTTTCTTTTGCCTAGTGCTATCTCTAGAGGCACACTAAGCAGTGGACAGATAAAATACATATTATACCCACTATTATCTTTTATATACATAGCAACACCCATATTAAAAAAGATACAAGGGATCGAACCCTTGGATGTGCATTTGTATTACCACTGCAAACATTATCAAAACTTGTTAAATATATATTTGAAATAACAATCAATAGTTTTTTAAAGCTTTTAAAAATTAATACATACCAAATAGCAGTAGAATAACCGTAGCACACAGCAGTATACCGCCCATGGCCGTGAAGTCCCATTTAGTTTGCATCGCAAACAAAGTTAGGGTGAGGCATACAGCTGCTGTTATACCAACGGCCATCATCACCTGGAAATATAAGTTATTTTTATTAACACTTGATTACATAATAAGGATTTAATTTTAGGAGTATATATTACAACTTATTTTTTTATTTATTTATGTCTCACACTTTGTTAAAAATACAACATTAACATTTCATTGGATACAACATTTGTAACGGGCGGCCCAAAAAAAGTTTGTTTTTTATCACAAGTTCTCATTGATGAATATAAAGAAGATTTTCACTATTCGTTTACAGGTCTGTCAAAGTACATTATATTAAAAATTAAAGTTTTTATCTGAAATTCGTATTTAAAGCTCTATTTTCTTGGCCTTAATGTTAAAATTTCATGATGGGAAAATAAAAGGCTTTTATTATTATTACATTAAGGATATAAAAGGCTTGCAACACATTAGCAAAAAGATTTTTAAGTGAATTTGAAACTACGATTTAAGTTATTATTAACATGTAATAATTATTATTGGTACTTAATGGAAGCTCATGCTTTTATAGCTCTATATGACTTTCACTTTGACTTTAGACTTACAGCATCACTCTTGTACACGGAGCTGGTGACGCCGAGCAGGAAGGCTTCGGCAAACGTGAAGAGCGCGAGGAATATAAAGTTAGTCGGCGCCTGCCGCCGCACGTCGCCGCAACACGACATCACGATCAGACATACAAACATCACTGCGAACGCTATCCAACTGTAAATAACGTACATATTCTCAGTTTTCCAATCATATAATTTCAGTTTTAACTACATCTTCCTTCATTCATATATCGAAAACTCTCAAAAGTACTAAGTAGTGCCTTCGCTCGGTGCATGTGCAAAAAATAACAAATAAATTTATTTAATTTGACATTGATGAAAATGTCGCACTATACTCTGTAATTGGAAAAAAAGAATTACATACATATTATTTATTTAATCTGTAATTAGGACATGACATTTCGAGTTTGACAACTGACATAACACCGAGCGCGTAGGCGGCCAATATCGGATTGAATTGAACGAATGCGTACGCGCACACCTGTTCTGGTCGAATGTTTTAAATCCACTGATATTTTGTTAATAATTGAAAATTATAAGTTCTGATTTAGTATCATGAAATTAATAAAGAACGTACCGTACTAATCGTGCAATATTTTATTGAAATAACAAACGTTGATCTCCTCGCCCGACTACCCACGTTACGTCTACCCACTATACGGATAATGTCTAAGATTGTAAAAATGTATAGCCAAGACTACAAGTATTTATAACATTGGCTGGGCTTTTAAAAAATCAATCTTTCATAACATATTTTTGTGGTATTATTGAAATAGTAATGACTAATGAGATATATCCCGGCTTCGCATGCATATTTTATGCATGTGTAGTATATTTAGATATAGTGTTAAAGAACACAAGTGTAGGCCGGTAGCGGGAGGCAGTCTGTGTCAGACTGTCGTTCTGGTAGCATGTACATAGGCGAGCCAAATATTATAATTGGGGAATACTAAAGCATGTATATGTATATTCGTATTATATACCTTCCCCTTGAATCACTTTAACAAAGTGCGTAGTTTTAAGATTTAAGCATTTTTTTTTTATAATATGAAGAGAGGAGACGAGCTGGACGCACTCCTGATGGTAAGAGTAACGCCAGCCCATAGCCGATGCAGTGCTACCCGGAACTTTGCTATAAAGCCTAACTCCGGGCAGTGCACTACAACGACGCTCCGCACTTTGAGTCATCGGATGTTGAGACTCATTGGCCCAGTAATTACGCTGGCTAAACATACATAGGGTCAGACTGAAATATTACTTTTATACTATGTAATATTATAATATATAATGTTATATAACTTACAAAGTATACGGATTCTGCTGCACCCAAAGTTTAGTCGGTGCATGGTACACGAACAGGGTGATAAACGCCATTGTCACCAGCAGCTGGCACATGAGTATCGCATACACCTGGAAACAACATTAGGTATACAATTTTATTATAAAGTTCCATTAGAAATAAGAGGCCCTTAAAGAAAATAAGGAATACACTAAAGATGGCATCACTAAAGAGAAATTCATTGAGTGTCAATCCCTGATGGTAACTTAATTATCAGGGTTATCAACCAACCTTGCAAAAATAATAAATCCATACTAATATTAAAATTGGGAAAGTGGGGAACGGCTAGTTGGCCTATAATATGTAGTTAACCACGTCGGTTCACCAAATCTTTCATTCCGAGAACCGCAAAGGAATGGAACTCTCTACCAGCATCCGTCTTTCCAAACACCTTCGACTTGGATCTTTTTACGAAGAAAGTGAATAGGCTACTAAGCAGACATGACGGCTCCTAGGCCGCATCTTAGCTTACCATCAGGCAGTATCGCGGCCAAATGTCTGCTTATCTGACAAAAAAAAGTTAACACGTATCAGCTCACCTTTCTTATGAAGGACTTTCTGATGCTCTGCTCGTTGAAGTCGAACCCTTTAACGTCAGCATCCTCGCCCAGGCCTGCAGCACCACCGTACCCCGGCTGAAATACACACAACATCTTTTTATACTACTATAATATGTATAATGTATTTGTTTGCATGTATTTCATTACATGTAAACCTTCCTCTTGAATCACTATCTATTAAAAAAACGGTATTTAAATCGGTTGAGTAGTTTTAGATTTAACCATACTTTCGCGTGAATTTCATTTCATTTTCATTTCAATGGGTATTTTTTGCACGTTGAATTTATAACTATTTTCCTATTGTCTAGGTTCATTGAAAGATATCCTAGCGATAAGCCTTCCTATTAACTAAACTTCGTGTTATTTTTTTGTGTATTTTCTTCCTGAAAGTGTTTTTATAATGGGAAAGTGGAAAATTATTCATATCTGTAGACTTGTGTGTTCTGCATAAACAATTTAAGGTACAAAATAAGTATGAGGGAATCATTCTTCCTCAAAGCATTTTAAAAAAGTTCGCGACTGTATATGTCTGTCTTCATTTAAAAGTAAAGCCTCTCACTGCATAAACCGATTATAAGACCAGTCTGAGTCAGGTCAGTGTGGTAGTATAGACATTGCATGTCGTGTTATAAGCAAATGAATGTTCAATATACGGTTCAAAGGAGATGTGGGTTCGAGTCCTGTAATGCGATCTCTATGATCTTTATACTAGCTTGAGCCGGCGTCTTTGTTCATTGTATGCATTTAAAATTGTCGTTGTAGTAAAATTGTTCTAGCCTTTTTTGGTACTGACTTCAAAATTATACAATTATATATATTATTAAACGAAAATACGTATTACTGACTTCGAAATAAATTAATTTTTTGCTTTTTTAATTAAATTTACACACCGTGTGCAGTTTGATCCGACTTAAAAGATAGGAGAGCTTACATCATAATATGTGCGAGCGGAGCCGGGGCTTGTCGTCAATGGACTCCTAAACAACTTAACCGATTATAATAAAATTCGCACACCAAGTGCAGTTCGATCCAAATTGAGCGATAGGAAAGCTTACATCCCGGTATTGCCCCGGGAACAGGAACTACGCGGATAAAACCGCGGGGAACGGCTAGTAATATATAAGTATACATATAAACTGGTACATACCTCGCCATACCCCGCGCCGCCGTAGCCCGCAGGCTGAAAACCGGGCTGTGGTGGAGGGTACCCACCCTGGGGGTATCCACCTTGAGGATAGCCTCCCTGTGGGGGGTACCCTCCCTGTGGGGGATACCCTCCTTGTGGGTACCCACCCTGGGGATACCCGCCTTGAGGATTTGGGTAGCCACCTTGTTGATCTGTAATGCGAATTTTAACGATCAGATATGCTATTAGTATTACGGTACAGTATACGACGGATCTAAAACGCACAAGAGACGTGACGAATTTAAACGTCGGCATACAATATCATCTATAGAGTATTATTTATAATTTATTAAACACAGAACTTAACCCGCCAAGGGGTTCAGACATTTATAAGTAGAAAGAAATGAGACTACGATAAAGGAGTTTTTAATGTTGCAATTTTTTTACAGGCCGTAAATTGCCTGTGTGTTTATTCATTTTTTTTTAATGGGCAATATAGACTATATTAATTATTTGCGTTTTAAATCCGTCAAGTTTCATATGACACAGTTACGAACATTGTAGTAGCGCGAACAGTGTAACGTGTGTTGACCGTGCTTAGTGCTTAGTGTTAAGCCAGATGAGTGTAGTGTTACTTGATGTTACAAGAATAAGTTCAAAGCACATAATATAATGTGTTACACGAGAATATAATGATACTAAGCTTCGTACAAAGAACTCGAGATGTATGCTTCGTGTGTACATTTTCAGTGCGATCTTTTGAAAAAGGCATCTGCTATATTTTTTTATAAAAACAAGATAAGTAACCAACTCCGCCTATAGCATTCACGAGGGACTTATGAACGTTTTGCCGGCCTTAAAAATAATATACAATATGTAGGTATTATTGTTGTAATATAATTCTTCTAAATATAAAATAATAATAATAATAATAAAATCTTTATTTCTCAAAAGTAATTATACAGATTAGACATAAGGTGGTACCATACATGCCATTAATTTAGCTAAATCTATACAAAACAAGATTATAACCCTGCCTCTTAAACTAGGAGTCCTGTATCTTAAGAGACAGGTTTCATATAGTTTCTAGGTGCAATGGAGACATTGTGTTTATGGTTCAATAAGAAGTGCCGCCGTGTAAGCCTTATAAACAAAATGACAATGATTCGAATAAAGTCAAAGTCAAAAGTATCTTTATTCAACTAGGCTACATAAAGTAACGCTTTTGAATCGTCATGGCATTACAAAACATTTACCACCGGTTCAGAAGGCAGTTTCTACAGAGAAGAACCGGCAAGAGACTCTGATAGTTAATATTTATGATTATTGATAGACCGATATAAGGTTTGAACTAGCAATCGATTTACCACGAGATTGTAAACTTACAGTTCCTATGTACAAAATAAAATTTTAAACATTATTCAATTCAATCATCAATTAAAAAAACATTTAATCAAAATTCAACGTCGCTTCTTTCGGAAACTCTTGAATCTTAAAAAACGAAAAATAATGTCTGGATAAAAAAAAAGCAACGAAAAACTAAAAATAAACTAGTGAAAAGAGAACCAAATAGAGAACCGGTAAATTTATTTTTTTATTCTTTGTTTACCAGTCCAAGTCGTTTTCACAATAATACAAATTAAGAAAACCGACAATTTCCTTTGCAAACGACCTTTGTACGTTAAAAGGCCACTGAGTCTTAGTGGAGACGTAGAGGCGCCACATTACGTCAGACAATTTAGTGAGTCATATTACAAGTCTAGCAGTCTGGTCGAAGGATGATCAAGCTTCAACTTTGCCACATTTTAAATATACTAGCTGTTGCCCGCGACTCCGTCCGCGTGAACTTTCATATAAACTTTGACCCCCCCTTCCTCCCTTATAACCCTTTTTTGCAGTAAAAAAGTAGCCTGTCCTTCTCCGGGATGTAAAATATCATAATGTGTTTATCCAGGGTATCATCTATTTACATACCAAATTTCAACTATATCGGTCTAGCCGTTTTTTGTATGAAACATCTAACAAAAAAGTTTAAACTGAATTCAATGATTTTACTTAATCCATTATTTTATGCAAGTTCCAACATATAAAAATCTAAATAACCCAACCCTTGAACAATGAAAGTAAAAAAACGTATATTTTCACAATAAACGGAGAGACTTTAAAATACTCCTTCCTAAGTCATCGACTACTTATTACGATTCAAAAGAAAAAAAAGACTCAATTCTATGGTCGAAAACTTAAGGAAGTTACAAAAATAACTTCGAGCAGTTAATTAGTTAGCAGCGTTATATAATATTTAGATACGTATAATCCACCAAGGTAAACTACATTGTACATATAATATGTCCATCAACTAATAGTAGGCTAGCCGGCGCTAGGTATAAAAACATTTCATCGTCACGGTTGCTTATACAATATTAAATTATTAGCTGTGTCCCGCGAATTTACGTGTTTATTTGTTCAATTTTATCACAACATATGATAGAATAACACGTCAAAATAATTTTTACAAATAATTTCAGTATTTTCAGACATCTCCCCTAGAATGCCATTAACCCCACACAAGAACCTCTTTTTAATAAATTAGATAAAATGTGTATCTATTTCTTTATCGGTATGGGACGAACATAATTATGGAAAGAAAGATATAAGAACAACGATTAGTCGACTCCTGACATTCATTGGTATAGCCTATACCGATGTGAATATTCCGCACATTAATTCCTATAGAGCTATTGGAATAATACGAAATATAATAAACTGATTAGTTTATCAGTTTTTCCTACCAAGGGCGAATTTAATAACAAGTAAAAAACTATTTCAAGTGTTTATCTTAGGAGATGTAAACAAAAAATAAACTGTCAAGAATTCCTGCCCTATATAGTTTTTAATATTTTTTTTCATTTTCCTTTCGCTTTCGTTGCTTGAACTATGTCCAAATAAAAACAGTAAACACCAGTATTCGAATATAAAATATATCATCAAAAGCATTTAACTTAAACAAAAAATACGAGTTTAAATAAGAACCTCAAATTTGTTAAAAAAATATGTACTCAAAACGCATAACCAACCTTGTCCCTGCATATTCAAAAAACGCACTCCCTTTGATCCTTCCGAAACACAAACGCAAGGTCATAACCCAGTGACATCTGGGAACAGACTGACATTTTCTAGATATTAACAGACATGCCGATAAAGCCTAGATTCGCTTGCGACGCATGCGTACTGCGAATCGTAGCGGAGTGGCTATGTTTTGATGCAAGCATTTGTTATGGTTGTGAAATGCCAGTTTGCCAACCTGGCAACTAAGAAAAAATAATTGCAGTAACCAAATAAGACCTCTTCTTTCTAGATAGTATAACTTTCCGATAGGAAATAAAAAATAAAAGTATCTCCCAAAATGAGTTCCAAACAGTAACTAGAATTTTCCATAGCTTATGATTGAGATTGAGATGAGGTTACCTTTATTTACTTTTCTCATTTCTTTTATAATAAAGTAGAGGGAAAACTTGCTGGTGGGCCACCTAATGGAAAATGGTCATCGCCGTCCATGAACGCTTGACAGCCTTAAAAATTATTTACCATGTTTTCTCATCATCAAGGTTTCCTTTCTTTGTCATCATCATTTATATATGACATCATTGATGTTACACTTAAATCACAAATAAAATATTTTTTCTAGTGTTTTGAATTTGAATAGCATTGCTTTTTCCTTCACTTTAAAAGAACCAGCCATGAGTTTTTATGTAAAATAAATCATGATTATTTTGCAACCTGTACAAGGAAAACAAGAACAAAAAACAATTATCTTACTGAGAAATTACTATTCATTCAGTCTGTCTGTTTTTAAAGCGTAAGCATAATCAGTCTGCAATTACATATAATTATTTCAAAGTCAAATTAATCTTTAATCAACTAGGCTATATGAGGTAATATTTATGAATCGTCATAGTATTGCAAAACAATTGTATACCATAATTTTCAATATATTAGGTTGGTCATTACTTATATTACCTAATTTTAAACCATTTCAACATATAAATCTATAAGGTTAGTTAGTATGAATAGTACCTAGATATATTCTGGCACCTGTAACACAGCTCTCAGCTACTATGAGTGCCATCAACAATGCCTCAATTAATATATTTCTGTATTTATTTTGTATATGTAAATTGAATTAAATAAATAAATAATAAATTCTTAATATTAGTCGCATTGTAGCCCTATTCTTATCCATCACCAGACAATAAGTATGCAATGACATGAAAAAAAATACTTTTATGAGTTGTGAGAACTCCATTGTATTGTATACACATACTTGGCAATAATATTCATTAAAGATACGACCTGTGAGAACAGCTATAGTAACTCAATCAGTATATAACAAGAGTAAATATTATAAGGAAAGCAACATGTTTTATTCAATTGTTTCGTCTGTATTGTTCTTTATAATCAATCTGATAAAAACTGCTCGAGAATAGGTTGCATAGTTTTAAAGATATAAGCATACTTGGGGACGGACTAAAAAAACTGACTTTGTTGTATACTATGTTATGATATTGTATAAGCAAATAAACTTCAGTGGACTTGGCTGTCCATTAAGAGTTAAGACATAGCCTAACAGCTTTGAAATTATTTTAAATCATATTGGTAAGGAAACTGCCCAAACCAACTCATCACCAAATATAATATCAGTTATCACCTATTATTTCACCTCATTATAATTTTATAGGATAATATTGAATAGCGACCTCCTCTCGCTTAATTAATGCAAACTAAGTATTGAATAGCACCCTGCTCTGGCTTAGTAATGCATTTATTATACAACAATACCATAAGCCACTATATAACATTCAATATCTTTATTCATGTGAAAACAAACTGTGCTTATATCTGTAAGACTCGGTAAGTTTAAATAAAACAATTGTGTATAAAAACCCACGTTTTAAATCTGGCTTAAGTAATAAAGTAAATACCTTTAAAAAAACCAAAATAAATAGAGTAAACACAGACGTATACGCATAGACTGATAATGTCTCCTAATAATCGGTTCGCCGTAAGTGAAGCCAAAACTGTACATCATCTATACCAATATATAAAGCTGAAGGGTTTGTTTGTTTGTTTGAACTCGCTAATCTCAGGAACTACTGGTTCAAATTGAAAAGTTATTTTTTTATTGAATATACAATTTATCAAGGAAGGCTTTAGGCTACGTAAAATAACGCTGCGATGAATAGGAGCGAAGAAATAATGAAAAAACAAATCAACGGGGACGAAGTCGCGAGCAACAGCTAGTGTCACTATAAAAGGCATGTTCTTATACTAGATGACATACACACAAGACCATCGATAACGTTGCTGCTATAAGAAATTTACGCCTTAAACGTGGAAAAATTGAAATTAACGAAAAATATACGAATTTTGATGCGATGCACTGACGCACTATGTAAGTAGACAAAATTGTCTACTCTCAAATGGCTTCACTTTGTGTATTCATATTGTGGAATTTAGTGTTATTATTGTTAAGATAAAGATATTTTTAAAACAAATTGGATATGAGCCAGAATGATATCATCACTTTCCTTGTCTCAGAGCGTAGAGGGGAATTCCCAGTCAACAAGTAACATTCGATGTGGTGACGTCATATACTTGATATTGAGAGTCATTAATACACAATTTATGTGTAAGCGATAAGAGAAAGTCAATGTTAATTTAATAAGATTGCTAATGCAATTAGATGAAGCATTCACTGTTGTGTTGGTATTTACTTAGACTAAGCGGTTTTTAATTACTATTTAAAAAATACAGTTAATGAAAATATATAAATACATATTTTGATTCTACAACCCAATCATTAGCTGTTTGTAGTTTTTTTTTTTATTCTATGAAGTGGTGAGCCAAGCTGGACGCTCTCCTGATGGTAATTGAAACGTCAGCCCATAACCAATGTAGTGCTACAACTTTGCTCTGGGCAGGGGTGCACTACATTGACGCTCCCCACTTTGTGTCATAAGATGTTAAGACTCATTAGCCCAGTAATCACGCTGGCTACAGTGCCCTTCAGACCGGAGCACAGTGACATTTGCACATCACTGTTCAGGCGGTAGAATGTCTGGCACTGTGGGGGTACCCACCCAGTCGGTCTCCTGCGAAAGAGACCAACCTCCAGTAAAGTAGTTTGCATTTTATGTAAAAAAGTGTAGAATCAGTGAAATTTCTCAAATATGTAGATATATTATTCAAATTGAATAACTCGCAGCATTAGTTAAACAATAATATTAAGGCAGAAATTCCTACAAGACTGGTATTTGAGAAAACCAGTTCTGTATTTATAGTTTTGTTTTTGAAAAAATAGTAGATATTTTGATTATATTATTTTACTGTTTTATTTTTTTTAAGTAACTAGGTAATTTTCAATAGAATTTTTATTATCATGGTTAAAGACTAACGCAAAAGACATAATTAAAGCTTTATATAAATAAAAAAATATAAGATTTTATTATTACTTCTAGTATCTTCTTAGTTCTTCTGCCAACTAGTACCTACTTCTACCAATGTGTACCTACTTTTGCCAATTAGGAGCTATGTCTGCTAACTAGAACTGACTTCTGCCAATGTGTACTTACTTTTGCCGACTAGTACCTACTTAAACAGCTGTTACTCAGTTTTAAAATACATATTGATATTGATAAATATACTGTAATAAATACTCGTGACGGTCGATGCACTCTCACTCAATGCTCCACTGATTGTCACTCAATAGCGCAACAGTTTCTAGTCTTTGAAAACTTATCCATACTGATATTATAACTAAATTAATGTATCTTTGTCTGTCTGTCTCGCTTTCACGCAAAAACTAATTGTACTCAAATTTAGTACATAGATTGTCTAGAGCCTGAGAAAGGATACAGGCTACTTTTTATCTGGAAAAGTGGTTGTAATGTAAAATTTCATATTCATTCAATTCATGTGAACGAAGACTCGGGCAAAGGCTAGTACATACTATATTCGCTTTATAATTTTCAATAGTAGCATTGTCTGGCACTTCTATCAGCCTTAAGCCCAAAAAGCTATTATTCTTTACTCGCTAGTTCAAAGCGACTTTTTTCACGCTATACCTACCTATCTCAATATCCGAATTATCGAATAGTTCGGGTGGTATCGAGTTACCTATACTATCGAGAATCGCGAGAACAGGTTTTGTACCTAAACAAATTGGCCATATGGTACATGTATGTGAGATAAATGGACACACCAGAAGATATTTTACGTATTACAACCACAATAATGAATCATAGCGAGATAAGATATAATATTTTTGCACATCCTGCATTTCTGTATACATGTTAAAACAAAATGCCTTTTGTATTGATAATTCGGGGAACTGAAGCGGCGGTTTGCCTATGGTTGAATCTACAAAGTTGTTTCTATGGCAGACAAATATATTGATCTATATCTAACACTTCAGTAATGACCATGACTGCTCTATTAAAAGTGACATTGACTAAGATAAAGATTTAAGTAACTTGTTGTGCTCCTCTACTTTGCTGGCTTTTTATAACAAAGGAGGCAAACAAGCAGGCAGCACTATCACTGAACTGAACACTCGCAGAGCTTGACACATCTGGAGTTTCTAATTTCACATAGGTATAAACTACTATTTAATCCCATCTATACAAAAGCGTGCATAAAAATCTATTGAGATTTTAAAATAGTTTTAGAAGAGAAAGAGAGAAATAAACGATGGATTCAAACCACATACAGGTAGATAATTAATACATCAGAACGGTACATATGTAACAAATGTTTAATACAATTAGTAGCATTAAGGCATTTCCTGATACATTTCTGACGACATTAAAATTGCTGAAGGTAGGCGTAAAAATCATCTTTACATAATGGCGATAAGGCATATAATCGTTTGTTTCCCATTAATAAATGTACACACTTTCGCCTACGTATTTAACTAACACTAATATGACGTTGATTCGTGGAAATTTTCAAGGTTAATAGCAGCCTTGTCGATCGATTTATCATTAAGTGTAAAACAATGTCAGAATTATTTTTCTATTCTAGTTTATTGGATTATTGATCTATAAAAACACACTGACTCATTGTTTCAAGTTAAAAAGACAGAAATAACTTACATAACACATATTCTTACAAATAACAACTAGGTTAATTACATGACTGATGCAAGAACAGATAAAGTTATTAAAATATCCACCTTAAAAAATCATCTTCATTTAGTGAAGTCTGAACTATTATATAACAAAGGAAACAAGCAAAACCACAAGATGGGACTTAAACTTGCATAACCTCTCTAAATTTTAAGGTAGATAGAGATGGCTTGTGGCACATAATATGGGCAGGAGTTAGACGGACAGACATTCTATCAAGCAAGATTATGGTCTTATATCTGCCTATAAATCAAACAAATGCGGCTAGACCGATTTGGTTGGAATTTTGTATGTAAATAGGTGATACCCTGGATTAAAACACAGGATACTTAATATCCCGGTATTGCCCCCGGAACTGAAATAACGCGGGCAAAACCGCGGGGCACGTCTAGCCTATCTATAAATAAAAAATGGCAAAGAAATGTGCATTCAACATGCCACCATAGAACAAAGCTATTAAAAAACACTCGGGACAATTGACATATCAATAAACGTAGCATTAAGGGCAATGTGTCATAGATATAGGATGTCACATTGACGTTACAGCGTTCCTTATGAGGATATAATGTCTATTGTGATTCAGTGATTGAATAATGAGCTTGTCTAATATTGCACATTGGAATCAGTAATATATGGGGTTTACCTCCCAGTACCAAATAATACTGCTTTTGTATGCATTTTTAAAGTATTTTTCTTGTAAAATTGATGAGAATATAATTTATAAGACTTATTTTAATTTAGCTATCATAATAAAAGGAACTTAAATTTACTACACTGTTCTTCTCATGAGATTGTGGAAGAGTCCACAAGAGCACCTGTATCCATAATGGAATATAGTCAGATTTAAATATATTGCAGTCCAATATGTTTTTTACTCTCATAGATACAAAAAATTTAGTACACTCAGGTTTCTCTAGTTAGATGTTTATGTCCATTCTAAATAAATTATCAATAAAAATATTTAAATTTAGGATTGGATTATATGCATATAAAGGAGGACGATAAAAAGTAAAACTGAAACGACAATTGAATAATAATAAATACCTAATTACCCAGACATTACATCACTAAGCTACCGAGAGCTACTCTCAATATAAGATTTTGATAACCAACTCGAGAATATTCTAGTGATTACTATCTGTACCCCTTTAGATTTATCTTATCGTGTAACAACCTTCAAATCTTGTAGGAACAGTATAATTATATAGGCAAAGGTGTTGGTGTTTTTGTTTCTTATATATGTGCAGTGTCATCAACAAAAAACATACATTTTTACATCAAGCTACAAAACAACAAATTTAGCAATAGTGTTTTCTATTATACATACATACACTTCTTAATAAAATTGAGAATAAAGTGATAATTATTGCAAGTGCTGTAGAGTAAATATATTAAAAGATACTCCAATATTCTGATTTAAATTTGTAACTTGATAATCTGTGGCTAGCAAATTATAATTTAAATGAAAAAAAACTTGTGGAACAGCACATTTATGTTAATTAAAAGATTAAGATTATATTCTAAAAACTATTATTATCATAGACTATAAAACTGCTATTTACATATAACAGAAACTAGAAAACACTATTGCGACATAAATAAATTTCAAAATAAAAACCTCCGGGATAAACTCCTGGGTTCTGGAACATTTTCCACAGATTATGCTGCACAAAAGAAAGAAATACTATTAGAATGTATTAAAAAAATATTCATACATACACATTGTGTTGTAGTTTGGCTGCTCAGATGTGTTTATCTTATTGGTAGCCGTTTTGACAAAATTTTACTCCACTTACGAAGTATTGAATGGCTGGAAGAAAATAAATACATTTTTTAACCTCGGAATAATTCGAGTAATGTCATAATGGTGTAAAAGTTATAATAAATGAATACTTTATAAATTAAGGACAATCTTCTTTCTAACTAGTATTTTTAAAATATAATATACTGAATTTTATTATAAAAGCATAATATTGTTATTTCCGTAAATAAATAATATAATCCAACATGGAGAAAGCTGTAAATGTTTAAGTAGTCAAAATAAAATGAGTTTATTTACAAGTCGTTTAGTTTTACTCATATCATGACGAAAATTTATATATAATTTTGTATAGCTTTTACACCTGTAGTGCATAATATTTATTGATTCGTTCGCCATTGTATGACGAATTTAATCATGATGCAATATGAAAAAATCTTATAAGTCATTTGCATAAAGTGAAATCGTCTCAAAAATACTTTAATTCTCCGATCTCTTGCAACTTTCATGATCAGTATTTTCAAAATTTAGATGTCGACATCCTGAAACGCGTAGAATGTGCTAGATCGACCTTGTCAACGCATCAGACGATTTATTATTATTTAACTTACCTTAACGCCTTGCACTAACACGGCTTATTTTTAATATTGAGCAAATCACTTTAAGATTGCTTACAAAAGCACACAATTTCACAAAGCACCTGATACAGTTTGTGTGTATCAACAACGTTAATCGTTATCCCGTGTTTTCAATGAACTGAAAATGAAACGTGAAAACTGAAAAACAAAACAAGCCTTTAGATAGTTGCCAGCCACAAAATATGAAATAAAAAGTCATGACGTCTTAAATTTGTTAATAATTATAATATTAAATACTTATTCAACCATAATTGAAAATATGCAATCAATGAAGAGTTTATGGCAAAAATTTTATTTACATC
>JADANM010005075.1:7822729-7843658 GCA_026213755.1 Eurema hecabe | reverse complement strand
TTTAATTACTATGAGTTACCGAGTCATTTTCGACCCTGTCATTCATGTTACGGAATCTTTAGTAGTTCAAAGAAATTAGAATTTAAGAATGAATGCTATATGTAATACAAGTATGTATTTTTTTAATTATTAATGTTATAGGATAGGGTCATATTTTCTTTTTCAATACTTTATATTGTCACCATTATTAATATTTAGGAGTAGAAAACGATTTTTATATAATTAACCTAAACAGTTAAACGAATATTACATTATAACTACATATAAAAATTCCACCAAGATATTATCTGTATGTTGGCAATATATTAACCTGTGGTTTTTTTGGATAACAATGTTGCCAGCATATTACTTACATACTACACGTGTCAAACATTAAATAGTTGTCGACGTATTAACACACATATTTTCTAGCTTAAAATATTATTCTTTGGATACAGATCACAAGACCGTTTTAAATAATCGGGCTCTTATACCTGAATAACGAAATGAAACGCAAATTGATCGATAAGAACCACTGGAATTTAAGCACATCTCAAATTCACTTCGGACATTGACAGATTTCTCAAAGTCAATTGACAGTTTTAATTTTGACATTGACAGATCCGTCAATGTCAAAATTGAACTATAGACGTGCTTATGTTTGAATTGCATTTTGATATTCGGCTAATCGCGCCATAAAATTTGGTAACAACTACTTAAATATAATTATACATTTGACGAACAATGAAATTACTACATTATAAGACGATAATAATAAAGGCACTACACATATATCGATTTATTTAGAATTAAACATGAACATTTAGATTAGGAAAACGGTAATTAGCTTTGGATTCCATAGACAAATATTATAAACAGAAACGCCTTTGAAATTTCGTGGATTCTTATTAGAGTGTTATTCTTTTTTAATATTCAAAAGCTTTTTCTTAGTAATTTGCAAGCAAAAAAAATTTAGTACCTAACCGTTTAATAATAAAAGTGCTTTTGAAAGAGACACATAATTTTTTTAGCTCCCTTTATGGAAAAGCATTCCTAATTCTTTATATAATTAACGTAACTAACTTTCTTTCTCATATCACTAAAATAACAGTTATTAGATTTGAATTCCATTTATACGAAAACGCTTTTGAAATTGAGACGTTTTTAAAACTTATTTTCCATTTTTATGGATTCTCATATCGAATGTTAGAAAAAATACCTTCATTTTCAAAGAATCCAAAGCTAATGGATTTTCTTAATAAATACATTTATTAATGTTATTATAGGATGCGTATTAACGATAAATACTTTATGATAAATTGCATTTGTCATAAATATAAATCGAACGTTCGATAATTTGTGTTTATAAAATTATTAAATGCATAGAATAATAACAATTAGAGGCGCAGTATGACAACGCAAAGTGAAGGCATTTATAGGGTAAATATTTTATAGCAACACCAGCCGGCCCAACAATCTTACACGATAACCTAGTGGTTCTTAACCTTTTAGACATGAGGGACCATTTGTTAAAATTTATCTTTTGTCACGGATCACCTATTTGCTTTATGAGTATACCTATATTATCTGAGTGTCAATAAATAAACGCTCATTCTATGTATCTATAAAAAAAATGCATGAAATTATTCAATATATTTTTTTATTTATTATTTATTGTAAATGCGTATTATACATATTTATATTTATAAATGTTAATAGATTTTTGTGATTGCATACTCTTTACTAATTTTTAAATTGTTGCTTCTTATAATTTTTTTTTCTTGGCGGAACACAGGTTAAGAACCATTGCCCTATACCCTATACCTATCACTTTTGCTTAAAAACAATCTTCATACATCCAGGAGTATTCTAAAAAAAGAATTACGTAAATCGGTTCAGCTGTAAGTGGGCTTACCAACACATTTTTATATAATAGATTAACGGTGTTATCGAATATAAGAACGTGCTGTTAACACCTACATATATATATATAGTTTTGGCTTCACTTACGGCGGACAGATTATTATTAAGAGACTCGCAGTCTACGCGTTATACGTCTATTTATACTGTCTGTCGTCGACTGACTTTTTTTATAACAAATATTTATGTAAGAACGTATATAAACATTCTTTTAAAATAAAAAAAATTAATTCGCGAAAAGAAATTGAGGTTAAAATTCTTCAAGCGAACAAAATATATTTATGACAAATGCTATTAATAATATCATAATAATTATAAAATACACAAATCAAATCCCGTCAGTGCGTAGGCATTTAATATTTACATTTATTTATATTTATTAAATTTTTTTTTTCATTAAAAATCTACGGGTAGAAAATCTAATTAATCTTCTTAAGAAATAAAATTGGTATAATTTGGAAGGAAGGGATTACGATGGACCCTGAATAATTTTATTATTCGATTTTGAATTAAAAATTTCTCTTAGAAATTAACGGTTTCTTTATTTAAATAACGTTTTTATTACGGCTAATTAAGGACATAATTTATAAAAAAACCGACAAAGTTTTTGCGACTGGCAAGAAGTCAGGCACATTTCTATAAAAAAAAAACAAAACGTCAATTGTCACATTGGATGACAGTTGATTTGTTTTTTATCTAGAGATAATAGTTGATTTTTTTACTCGGTTTTGGGTTTGAATACCGTATAAAAAATGTAGAAAGAGTTCGGTTTAAACTAAAAATGTAGTAGGTAAATAATTCTTTAACAATAGCCAGGATATTAATTCATGCATAAGTTATTTTATTTCCTCAACTGTAGATAATTCTCGACCTCAAGCTCATTGAAGCTTGATTTTAAATCTTTTGTGAACGCTTATTATAATATAATTTAATAGGATTAAATGTAAAATATCAAAATTACTTTACCTATACGTTTTGTTACTTAATTTATACTTAGTCAATGATCTTATATTAAATAGATATGTTATAAGCGCAAAATTTGAAGACGAAAAAACATCCTAAATATGACGTATTGCCTTTAGGTGATTGGTTGCCGGTGCATTCACGCGCAACTAACAAAACTATCTCTTTTTCTGTTGTTGGTTTTATCATTTATGTCTTTTCTATCGTTATGACTTGCATGTATGTGTGCTGCCGCTGCTGTGCGGAACACTTTTTTCGGTTGATTTGTAGGTGTATAACATATCTATTATATAACATCATTGTACTTAGCGTATAAAAGATGAGATAAATACAATTTTGTACAGTATAACCTCTGTAAGTCGAAATAATACGTGAATTTTGGACTTACACCGTATAAACGACTGGGTGAAATTGCTTATGGAAATAAGGCCGCCACTTACAAGTGAAGTGAAAGAAGAATTTTATATTGTTTTGTACCAATAGAAAGTCGTTTTATTCATGAGATTTATCTCATAACCTCGATATTATTTTGGGTTTGAAGATTAGATTACCTAGATTACGACAAAACTCAGGTGTTTTCCATCTCTTTCCGCTCTTGGGTCTCCCTATATGAATTTCCAACTTAAAAGAGTTTTTTAATAACATAAGGGGTAAACGAACAGGCGAGCCACCTGATGGAAAGTGGTCATCGCCGCCCATCAACACTCGCAGAGCTTGACAGCTCTGGAGTGAGGCCGGCCTTTAAGAAATATTATATTATGTACTCTCTCTTCTTGAAGCATACCGAGCCTTAATGGATCGGAAATACCGCATGAGAGAGATGAAACATAGGTTTAAAAGATGCTCGTTTTTTAGACTTGCAGAGGTCATACTGTCCTTAATACAATAAACATACTATTACAATAATATCTACTTAAAATATTGCTGATACGTCATATTATATGATAATAAGTTACTATATAAATGTGTGCGAAAAAAATACTGTATCTCTTAATACTAAGTAAATTTAAACATATAGTACATATTTAGTAAATTCTTTTTAGTTTGGCACATATCACTAAATCATCTTTGGCGAAGGTGGTGTACGGGTGTATTAGAAAATAAGACAGGTCATACCGAGAACTGAGTGTCATTATCCATTGCTGAATTAAAAGCATTTGGAGTAGCATAGTTTCATATAAAACCAGCATTGTATATGGAGGTTGTTTTTTATCTGTATGCGGTTGAAACTGTTCTATTTTCAAATACACCTTAGCGCCAAATAAGATATTTATATAGAACATTTATTTATATTAATATGAAATTACGCCTATGTTAAAATCTACTATATGTTGGTTGCATACTTATATTAATTTTCTTTGATTTTGAGTATTACAGAGACTTAAAAACGGTATGCCAAACTTAATATACATTCCTACCTAAATATAATTTTCAAAACAAAAAAAAAAATATTACAAAAATAATAAAACCGATTTAATACAAATATTCGAAACACTTTACTTGTTAACACAATAAAACGATTAACTTCTATTATTATTTAGTCGAATTTTTCTACCTGATAACACTGATTTTAACATGGCAACACAGTCCACCCGCGTTTTATAGTCTATACGAAAACGGGGCCGTCACTCTCTACTCACAGGACGTGAAGATTTTCACAATTTTTGAATTTCGAATCCTCTTTGCCGAAGATCCATGTCAACATTTGGCGCGCTTTCATGCTAGCTCTGACAACGCCTCGAGATTTGTACCAATGAGCGGGCGACGTCTCCCGCCCTCCGTCCGACGAATATTGTTGCTGTTTCAATCGAATCTGATTCAATATACCCACTAGTAACTCGTCGACGTTGTGGTTGATGCCCACTGATACTTCTATGAACTTCGCTTTGTACGTGCACGCTAGACATTTGCCATCTGTGGACAAAGGATTTAGTTAGATTTTTTTTTCGATATAGTAATACTATTTATTATTATCTAAGCATATATTATAACGACAACGGCACTATAAACACGCTTTGAGTCTATGATGATTAAAAAGGGTTTTTTTTATTAATAAAATGGTGTAATATTTTGATAAAATGTGAAGGTATCATAATGAACTAATAAAGCGTTATTTTAAATATTTTATGTGATCCAGGATGCATTTACACATCGGTGAAAGAATTTCTCTTATTGGTACAGATCGAAGTCTATTCAATGCACACAAACAACCACATCTAACCTATTTATAAAACGTATTTATTCTTTCTTTCTTATATTATGGCATTAGCGTCTAGCTTTTTGTCAATGTCAATGTAATAAGAGGCAACGTGGTCAAGATAAAAGTCGATATGAGTTAAGTAAAATCGTCATCAAGTCGCCTTTAGTCGAGTCAGTCAGTCGTTTCGTTCTGCCCTTCGTAAAGTGATAGTGAACTTTACGAAGAACCTCGACGAATCTTGGAGCAATCGGAACGGCGCTACTATTTGCTCTCAAATGAATTCTTCATTTCTTGGACACTTTAATAAGTGTGAGTAAACTAGCTAATGCTAGTTTACTCCATGATTAACCATCACAATCAAACATTAAATCACTTTATGCACCAAAAAAGGAATATTCAATCGAGATTACATATAGACGCCGCACGATTCCCGCCAAAAAACCATCTAACCTATTTGTAAAACGTATTTATTCTGAGACTTTTTTCTTTTAAAATTGATGGATCGAATATGTAACCAGTCCAGTTTAAACATTCTTTTTAATCTGTATACATTTCTGAACGAATGTATAATACTCTGGGTTCTTTATTCAAATTCAAAACGTCAAATAGAATATTACAAAGACGTAAGTATAGTCTGTAGCGTCTCGGCCATTTTTCTTTTCTGTAATGTCATTAGGAAAAATATTGCGGTTATAATTTGAGGCCAGCCAGTCGACTCTGGGGAAATCACTTGGTTCCATAATAGGAGCTAATGAATGAAGCCAATTTTGTCCGTTAGTCCGTCCTGATAGGGAGATTCTGGAATATCTTACTGGATTATATTGTTTATGGCTGCCGTGATGGTATTTGGACGAAGTTGTTCTTTTGTTTAGTTTGGTTTTGGTTGGAATTAAGTGTCGGTAGTCTTATCTTGGCCATATTATATGAATATAGGTTTTAAAAAAAGAAATTTTTTAAATTTGTTGTCTTTTACGAAAAAACTACTTATAGATTAACTTACTTAATGGTAATTTAAAATGCATGTAGTTTTTTAATACCTAGAACCATATAGGATATAATATAGGATACTAAGCAACTAGTGCACTCTCGTTTTTATCAATTATATTATAATCAATTCAAGTTCTAACACCATAGTATATGTATAATAGACTAGCTGCTAACCGCGACTCCGTCTGCGTGGACTTTCATATAAACTTTGACACCTTTCCCCATCTTTTAACCCTTTTTTTTCCAGTTAAAAAGTAGCCTGTTTTTTTCAGGCTCTAGACCATCCGTGTACCAAATTTCATTAGCGGTTTGACCGTGAAAGCGTAAAATTATAAAAAGTTTTAAGCCCCGCGCCTTTTGGGGGTTGATTTAAAAAAAAGTATCCTATGTCCTTCCCCAGGTTCTAGATCATCTGTGTAGCAAATTTCGTTTTAATCGGTTCAGTAGTTTTAGCGTGATGGAAAGACAGACAGAGTTCCTTTCGCATTTATAATATTAGTATGGATTGACATACATGATACTTTACACCGCGGGGCACGTCTAATAACTTAAACTTGTATGTGTAATGCTGGAATACTGAAACGCCACTCAAATTTAAGTACAACTCAAATCGGTCCAATTTGATCGGTCCAATTTTGATTTGTATATCGATAGAATGACAGGTATTTAGTCGTTCTAGCAAGACTTTATTCTAGTATATACATATAACCTAATGGTCAGCATAAGAAATGTGCCTTGTACTTCATTTAATGTACGTCTCTCAATGGCCTAGCTTCATTAGGTTTATTGTAGGAGGCTGTGCCTTGTATAAATAGATTTCTATCAATAAATACCCTGTATTTCTATACTGAATACTCTATGTCCATACAAGGTATTTCATTCGAAGCTATCCAAGTCTCTACTATGTTATAGGCAGGTTAATCTTGTTGTTCATTAAGGCAGTACGTTTTGATCTGATTCTACAGAATATGGTACTATAGTAGCTTGGCCTCAAAGAGATACCTCAAAGAGAGTTGAGGAAATTTATTAGGCTATATATTTACTGAATAGCTTAAAAGTAAATAAAGCTTAGTGACTTTCGTGAAATTTCCATCTGTTTCAGATGTCTCCTTAACTTAATCTAACATATCCTTCTAAGTAACTTATTTTATATAAGAGGGGGCAAACGAACAAGCGGTTGTCAGATGCTAAAGTGATCAGCGCCGGCCAAAGGAAAGGTTTTTTTGACAAGTCATATGCGTTTGCGAACAGTGCATGAAAAAGGTGGTTCTACAGGATGGTTGTGTGTCACAAAAAGTTCCTACAACAATGAAGTACGCTTGACTGACAGCTATCAACATGGTGACGATGGTATTTTAGACGTGAATGTGTCGTTACCGACCAGTAGCCTTCCAAACTCCTGCTTAACCTGCCTAATCCTACGTTCCCTTTAAATTAATCAGTCAGTAAATAAGTCCACATACCCTGGGTAGAGACAGCACGACTTCTAGCTAAATCGATCTTATTGCCGACTAAAACAGCAGGTCTGGATCTCAGCATGTCACAGTCAAGTAGCCTGGCCAACTCCTGTTCAGCCTTCTGGAAAGACGCCTTGTCCACAACTGAGTAGATCACGACGAAGGCATCTGGTGGCTCTGAACGGTCGATTTCTTCCTGCAAGAAGTATTGGAATTTAACCAGGTGGAATTACCTAAGCATTTTTGAGCTAGTATAAACTTATTTTCTTGGCTAAATGGCGGTGCTGTGTTACCACAATTTCGCCAATGTCTAGTTGTGTATAAATAAAACAAGTTTGAGTTTCGACGATTTCGACCCTCGTAGAAACTTCTAGACGTGAAATTCAAAATAATGTCTCCGTAGATTAAGAATAAATTTCTTTTAGCATATTTTTTTTATCTTAATAATGAGGATTCTGTATTGCTTGTTAGAACTGTTTATTACATACTAGTTAAATCAAACTTAAATCATAAACTGAAAGACCTCTAAATTATGATACCAATGAACAAAATCCTTTCACTAGTAATATCATGACATTGGTGCAAATCTTTTAATAGTGAGCTAAACTTAGACATAGTTTAAATCTTAAAGAAGAATACCTTTTATTATAACATACAGGTATATAAGGGGACAACTTCTATAACAAAATAGGGGAGGAAGTTTCTATGGGCTTAACCCCTCACAATAATTTAACAACACCTGAAAATGTGGTTTAGATTTGTTTTGAAACAGGTTTGATTTATTGTTCCCACTTCCCATAAATCATTGGTTCTATGATCGATTATATTTTGATTACTATTCCTTATTGGTGGTATTAAACGATTAGTGATCGGAGTTAATATTTTATCTGTTCCTATTAATGTTATAATAAAGTAAATTGATAAGTCCATGTCGATTTTGTGATCTGTTTGGATTTTTACGTCTCTAGTTATATTAATATAGGAAAAAAAGGAGTAGGATATAAACATGAAATTATTACAACTATCGTTGAATTTAGAAAATTATTTTTTGAATGTGAATTTTTGATTTTTTTATGTGTTAAGGGTCCAGGGTATAATCTACGTGTATGCCAATATTAACCGAAACAGTTTTTTGTAAAAGAATAACAAACATCAAAACATCCTCGCAGACATTCATATTTTTAATATGAGTAACAATGCCTTTTATCATTACATAGTAAAACAAATGCGCTTTTTTGTCTATCCCTATGAATGCTTAAAACTTTCAAATAAAGCAACTGATTTTCATGCGTTTTTATTATCAGATAGATTGATTGAAAAGGAATTTTTATGTATGTATGAAATATGCCCGTAAAACTGCTACCGGTAAAATACAAAAACAACTGTGTATAAACTAATTGGTATTATCATTCAATAAAAACTACAGATGAAACAATAAATCAATACTAATATTATAAATGCGAAAGTAACTCTGTCTGTCTGTCTTTCCATCACGCTTAAACTATCGAATCGATTAGAACGAATTTTGGTACAAAGATAGTCTAAAGCCTGGGGAAGGATATAGGCTACTGTTTTTTTAAATCAACCCCCAAAAGGTTGCGCGAAGGGTTGAAATTTTTCATAATTTTACGCTTTCACGGCCAAACCGCTAAACCGATTGTAATGAAATTTGGTACACAAATGATATAGAGTCTGAAATAAAACATAGGCTACTTTTTAACTCGAAAAAAGGGTTATAAGAGGGGAAGAAGGAGTCAAAGTTTATATGAAAGTCCACGCGGGCGGAGTCGCGGGCGCTAGTACTGCAATAAAATGACAGCTCATTGAAATTGCCAATATCGTGTAATGTTTCCAATTGATATATTTCATTACCTTTGTACTGGTGCAGTTCACGAAATACAATTCGGATTCCTCGCTGTTCAGTAAGATCGATACCTTTTGCTCCGTGCCATCTGCGTCTAGAAACAGAACATTTTAAACGTCAATTATTTAACTAAATCTTGCAACTGCCCGAGGACCATAATATAATGTCAGACTTATGTGATATTAATGATTTCATTCGGAAGTATAATTTTATCTATTACTATACATATAATAAAAAGGTTACAAGTATCTGTGTGTACATGGAAGATATATGAGAAAAGATATTATAGGGGATCTTTATTGACGCAATAGAACCCAAAAAAATCATTTTTTCAATTTTTGTCTGTTTGTTTGTGCACGCTAATCTCAGAAACGGCTTATTCGATCTAAATGGGGTTTTCAATGATATATTGTGGTAAGTTTCACTTAACATTTAGTGTTTAATTCATGTCAATCGGTTGATAAATAAAAAAGTTATGACAATTTAAAGAATCACGTTGAACTTGCTGGACGTTTGATGGCGCGGGTTAGGCATTTTCCAAAATGCTGCCAAAACTCACTTTTCTACGTGGGTGAAGTCGCGGGCACAGCTCGTTTAAAATAAGTCTTATGTTTATCACCATTATTACCTTAAATACATTTTTTTTCAACAAAACCAAACAAACAAATTAAATATAGTATTTAATTAAAACGAAATTTTGTACAAATCGTATGGTCTAGACTCTAGAGCCTGAGAAAAAACATAGGCTACTTTTTTAACTGGAAAAAGGGTTATAGGGGAGGTTATGAAAGTCGCTGGCAACAGCTAGTATATCATAAAAGAAACCAAGTTTCATTCTTTGCGAGTAGGGTATGACAAACAGTGTTACTTCCAAAAACGCCGTGGGGAGTGTACGTGACATTTTTATATTGTCCAAAACAAACTTCTAGATTTACGAGACTTTCAGTAAGTAAATTGAGAATAGAAAGCATTTTACCGTTGAATGTTGATTGAAAAACGCGTATCGAATTTTCTAGAAACAATAGATTTCGTGAATAATTTATGTATGAATTGATAATTATTATCTATACTAATACTATAACGAATTAAAGGTTGTGTGTTTGTTAAATTGTAAGGGGTAATCTCGGGATCTGCTGAACCGATTTTAAAAATTATTTCACTAATAAAAAGCAACATTATTGCTGAGTGTCATAGGCTATATAAAAAAGGATTGTTAACATTATGCCCAACGAAGTGGGCACGGCTCAGCTAGTTCAAAATTAAAAAAATGTGCTAACACTGTCAAAATATTTATTATGTCTAGCGCTAATTTTCAGTGTCTCGTCGACTATTAGACTATATTTGAAATAGTCTTAACTATGACTGTTATCATTACCTAGCTCCCACGGTTATACCCTCAAAATATGATATTAAATTTTTACGATATTTTCCTTCTTAAAGAACTTTTTTAAAACCGGTCCAGTCGATGCAGCTATTATAACCAATACTCTTACAAAATTTACAACTTCGTTAGTTTATTTGTTATGTAAGTATTTTCATTTCTACCTTTTTATTTTAAAAGAGAAAATTACAGATAGAGTACTTTCTCTATGTATGTAATAGTAGTACAGTAGTATAACAGAATTCAATAAATATATATTTGTATTCATATAATATAAAACGAACAGAATCACTTTCTTTGTCAAGATATTATAAGATAATATCTTTGAGAAAATTTGCCAGAAGCGTTTCATAACTATACCATGTTTGCATCGAGAAGTTTCCGAAACTTTAGTTTGCACAGCGTTAAATATCATGCTATAATGAAAACATTGAGTTTATCGATTTATTCACTAAATAAATAAATAAATATTTTCAGGACATTTATACACAGCCCCATCTAGTTCAAAGCTAAGCAGAAGCTTGTGTTATGGCACTAGATAACGGAATAAATTACATATAATACATACTTTTCTTTTGTAAATACATACATAAAATACATAGCAACACCCAGACCCCAGAATAATACATATGTGAATTACAAATATATTTTTCCGATAAGGGGATCGAACCCACGACCCTTCGCGCAGAAAACAGTTGTGCTACCACTGTTTTATTATATTGAATGCTAGGATCATACAATGCTATAGACAGTCTTACAAACACATATACACATGAAACTTATAACAATTGTTTATTGGCCGGGGATTTAATAATAAAACAATCTTATTAAGTTCCGGGTAGCACTGCATTGGCTATGGGCTGACGTTAATCTTACCATCAGGAGTGCGTCCAGCTTCCCCTCGTCATATTATAAAAAAATCTAAATAAGAAATATGCATACATACATATAAACCATTGTAGGCCAACAATCGTATCACTCAAAAAAGTTTCACACCAAAAATGTCCGACGTAAAATCATACCCTTCAATTATACGTGTGAATAATTTCAAAGGCACTCGCGAAATTCAACAATTCTTAATGAATACCCATACACATACACCCGACATGTTGTTTGTATTGATCCAATTTAAATTCCCCTTTGAATATTTGCTTGGATAATTTCAATTTTGTAAGCGCGCGGTTTGTCTTAACAGAATATGATAATATTATGTTTTCATTTTTATTTAAATACTATCGACAATCCCCGGCTTCGCTCGCATTTATTACGCACGTATTATACATATCAACCTTTCTATTGAATCACTATCTATTAAAAAACTGAAAAATATCGGTTGCGTAATTTAACGATGAACTATTTAACTACCAAAAGTTAGTTAACTCCCTTATTACAAAAAAATACTCAAATTGAATTATTATTTTTTTGCAAAAAAACCGTGTACTTTATATTCGGACTTTAGACGGGTTTGTAGGTTAGACACATATAGCACGAGATTGGCTAGACCAATTTTCATGGTTTTTGGTTCGTTAGGTTTGTCCCCGCCCCGAATAGCAGGATACATCTTAAAATAATGAAAACTATAAGGGGGAGGGGGATCAAAATTTATATGAAAGTCCACGCGGCCAAAGTCGCGGGCATCAGCTAGTATTAAAATAAAAGAAGATCAAGCTTAACACGTGTAACAGCTTGAAAACAATATAGCTTAGTTTATATGGACTTGCTTGCACAAGCTGTACGCATTTACATATGACCACGAACACACAATGATGGCTGGCGGTCGAAGCTTTAGGCCAGATTGGCAGGTAATTAATTGTCCTTTACTATGTCATATAATATCTTGGGCTAGGAGATTCTAAATTCTAAAAGCATTCATTTCGATTCAGAAACATTAACTCTGCAATTTAAACGTAAATTAAAATACATAACACCTAAAAAGAACGAAAACAATGCTAGCTATAAAATACTCCACTGGGACTAATTTCCTCGTGCAATTGCTACAGAACCTTTAATTTATTCCGCGGCGCTAGTTCCGTTATCGGAAATAGAAATAACTATGGTATTACGTGAAACGAATGTTCCTTACTTTGTAGTTAGTTGGTTAGGGTTTAATGTATAGTGAGTTAACAATGTATTTTACTTTGTTAACTTCGGCTTTTAGAAAGAGACTTCGGCTAAAATCGGGTCTTAATTATATATTTACTTAAATACGCAGTTGTCAAAGTTAAACATCTTCAAACAACTAAGTAGACTACGTATAGTAACACTAAAATCGTCGTTGTTTAACAAAACATACATTTACCACCGGTTCGGAAGGCAGTTTCTTCACAGAATTATTATAATATATAATATATAATAATTAAAAAAAGTGACCTCCTCATGAGAAGATAACCAAGCCAAGAAAACTAACCTAATAAGCAATTAGAATGCGTATAATAATCAAAATATAATTCTTAATCTATCGCACATAGGGTAACGTGCGAGAGAGATACTGTACAATGAAACTTAAATTAATCGGTGGTCTCTTTTCAACAGTCAATATGTACAGTCAACTAAAAAGTTCCTTAACACATTTAGAATTATAAATACATTCCAAATCTAAAATTTATATAAATTCGTATCGTGACAACAGAAAAAATGACAAAATAATTGTTTAAAAAATTTCAAAATACAAAAGGTCATTTGTATGTTCGAAGTTTATTTGTGTGTTTGCAAAATACCTGTAATTATTTTTGTGTTTGATAGTCCATACTTCGAGGATGACTGGCTATACTACATCACAGTGCTACCACTAGCGAAAAAACAGTGAAAATATGGAAAAATTATTCATATTTGAAGGCTTTCATTGTTTGCGCTGGGTAGGCGTGGACGAAGTAGTTTAAAAATTCGCACTAAAATAGTTTTTAGTTTTACAACATTTTATACATCATATATTTAAAATAACATTTAAGCCTAGACCATTTTTATACTTTCCCGAATCATAGTCCGGGATCATTTTTTACATATTATATATTATACATTTTCACTTATTTGATTATTTGATTATCAAATAAGTGAAATAGTGCGAGTTTCTTACGTCGGTTCTTCTCGCCGGGTTAATTCCCGAACCGGTGCAGTGGTAGGCACCATGTAGACTTTCCGAAGGTATTTGTTTTCAAATTTATTCAGAAAATAAACATTTTCATTTTCATTTCATTTCCTTTCATCATTTACATTCATATGTATGCATAACATTATTTTTCTAATTTCTTTACAACATTACATTCTTATAATTCTTTATTTATTTAAACAATATATACCTTTATTATTTATATATAGCCAAGACTATTTGATAAGCTCCATTAACAGCAACAAACAATGTTTGAACAACAATTTGACGACCGCTTGGCGCAGTGGTAGTACAACTGCTTTCTGCGCGAAGGGTCGTTCGTGGGTTCGATTTCCACACCGGAAAAATATATTTGTAATTTACATTTATATCTTTCTGGGGTCTGGGTGTTGCTATGTATTGTATATATATATTTACAAAAGATAAGTATGTATATGTAATTTATTCCGTTATCTAGTTGCCATAACACTAGCTTATGCTTAGCTTGGAACTAGATGGCGCTGTGTATAAATGTTCTGAAAATATTTATTACTAGCTGTTGCTCGCGACTTCGTCCCCGTCGGATCCATTTCTATTATTATGTTATAGTGAGTCAATCTTAGAAGATAGACATATACTGTCGCGGACTTTTTTAGATCATTTAAAGAGGAATAATTCTTTCATACATATTATTTTTGTATCTTGAAAAGGAAGCCCTCGAAGATTAATAATTTTCCCCGTTTTTTCCATATTTTCCATTATATCTTCGCTCCTATCAGTCGCAGCGTGTAGCCTTCCTCGATAAATGGTCAATTCAATAAAAAAAGAATTTTCAATTCGAACCAGTAGTTCCTGAGATTAGCGCGTTCAAACAAACAAACAAACAAACAAACTCTTCCGCTTTATATATTTTTTTATTATTATTTATCATAATATAAACAATTTTCTTTTCTAGGTTGTTCATATAAAATTCATGCTACAAAAAGACCTGATGAATGAAAATAAATGTTTAGTAAAATTGTATTGTAGGCGCGAGTGGGATTCGTATTCATAACTTTTACAATGCTTTTATTGTTTCGACGTTACTGCGTACGTTTAATATCTTTTATTTAATAATAAATATCATGGCGTAGGTTGATGACCTTTTGCATTTGTACTTTCTGGTCATATTTTAAACTAAGTCTGTAATTACGAACTGATCTTGTTGGCATTTAGTATAAAGATTAAAAGCCAGTAATTGCTTATTCTAAAATAAACATTAAAAAAATAAAAAGAAACACAATTTTTAACAAAGAGATAAGAATTTTTTAACATAAAAATAGATGAAAATTCCGACCCCCTATCAAAACCACTCGAATGGGTTTCTGGAAACAGGCGGCCTAGTTTTCTTGAAACTTTAAGTTTTTAAACAAAAAATCTACGAATAAATAGAATTTTACTTGGATACGTTGGATCTTATTTTTTTCTAGCCTAATAGCGGCAATTATGCACGAGTTTTTCCTTAATTGTAAGCTACCATTTCCGCCTATCACCAGTTTCGCGATTGTGTTACTGGCCTTTAAAATATAACAAGAAAAAAATAGGCTTCTAATGCTTCCACTTGCTAAACACAACTCAATAACATATCTAACAAAATATTACGCCAGTATTAATAGGAGACCGATCTTATATCGTAGATCGAAAACAGCTTTCATATCACTCTATTTTAAACACTCTTTTGTGGCAGAGACCTGTGTATGCGTGTTCAGAAAATAAAGGTAACACTACTAGGCTATTGTATTTATTCACGGGTTCAAGGTATACCAGCGCACCGAGACTGCACTTTGCAATGGTCACTTAAAACTAAGTAGTATATAAAAGTGCAATGTCGTTACAACTCTAATAACCACTCCAATAAACGTAGATACAAAATATCCTCAACAAAATAAAGCTATAAAAATTACCGGCTTTCCCCAACAAGCCTCATATAACGACAAGCTCTGATTGATTCAATTTATTTTCATAAAAACATTCCCTGGAGATGAGTGCGTGTTACGTGTGGCCCGTATTATGTTCTTGATAAGGAATATTTGGGTTATGTTGTGGGCTTTTGATTGGGAAAAATACGGTTATAGTTAGGGGTTACATTTAGCGAGGAAGTCTCCTGGCTCGTTGGTACTTTATGGATAAAATACTTATAATCCATATTAATATTATAAATGCGAAAGTAACTTTGTCTGTCTTTCAATCACGCTAAAACTACTGACCCGATTGCTATGAAATTTGGTACACAGATGGTCTAGTGAGATAAAACATAGGCTGCTTTTTAACTGGAAAAAAGGGTTATAAGATAGGAAGGGGGGTCAAAGTTTATATGAAAATCCACGTCTACGGAGTCGCGGGAAATAGCTAGTATACTATAAATATACTAGCAGTATACCACAAGTATACTAGTAGTATACAATTAATATTAGGTACTTCACTAGCTGGCCCGACACGACTTCTTTTACGCTGTATCTGTCTTATTTGTAACCGAATGTCCTATCTGCTTAAGAACCATTGGTTCAACTGTTATCGAGTTATGAACTTTCATAAAAATTAGAAGTTTTTAATTAATTCATCCATTTTTATGTTAAAGTTTAAAAACAGTGCGTGTTGTGACTGCCTACAGAGTCTTGCTAAGCAAACCACATTTCTTAATTAATTTGACATTTAGCGTTAAGCAATTGAAGTTTGACATTTCTTTGACATGTGACATCTGACATTTTAAATTCTCTTATTATTTCACAGGCATTCTCTTATTACAAACCGTTGATGTTTGGCTGTGGTACTGGAAGTGTTGCTGATTGTACTATACTATAGTACCATACATCGCTTCTGACTTTTTTTATCTGCTTACATACATTGGCAAATTTGTAGTAACACAACACTGCCATTTCACCGACAAAGATGACGATTTTAAATATAAAAAGTAAAAAGTAAGCAAGTCGTATTTTTCTCGTGCTATAACGGGCTTTAGTCTTTAATGGATTTTAAGAACAAAAACAACTTTCATACATTTTATGTAAGAGACTTTGTAGGAGAAATTTCAGAGGGCGTTTCGTAGAAAATTTGAGAACAAAATTCCAGTATCGTACATTTTAATTACTTGGTAATGGGACGGAAATTCAGTGGATATTTTGACAACGGAATACTGAGATAACTAAAAAAAAAAAGACTTTTTTTTTAATAGGGGCAAACGAGCTAGCGAGCCACCTGGTAGAAAGTGGTCATCACGTCATCATGAACACTCGCAGAGCTTGACAACTCTGAAGCTTTACTCCGAACACAATCGATGTCGATTTTTACTATTTTCGATACAAGTTTTGAGCAACTTCGAATTAATATGAAAACTTTTTTGTTTCTGTTTCGATAACATTCCGATAAACTGATGTGCGATCCGATTCTTTATTAGAGTATATTTAGTCTCATAGCTTGGTTAGCAGTATCAAAAAATTTCGATATCGACGACGATTGCATTCGGAGTAGCTACTCTGGAGTAACCCACTGAAGAAAGCCGACCTTTAAAAGAATAACTCAATAACTTTTTCTCTCTGTCTCGCATTTCAAAGACGTAGATAAAGCACTCATATGTGAGACGGTGTTGCCATGTAAGTGGTGCAATTTTATTTAGTTATTTTTTTTAATAAAGGTTGGTAATTTATTCTTATCTAATAAAATCAACATAAGGTCCTACTGCTATTTTCTTAACACAGTGTGGAAAAAAGGTTGTGAGAAAAAGCAAGAGTTACCCGATGTTAAGTAACCACCTTATAAGCACTCGTAAGAAGTCTCACGAATGTGTTGCCGCCCAGTTTAACGTGCTTTTTAAATGCTTGTATATTTAGTTGGTTGGAAAACTAAAAGTGAATGTTACAAAAATAATAAATGTGATATTGTGTACAAGTGCTGTGCGGATTTTATAGTATAAAAAGGCTAAAATGTGTTAAAGCCTTTAGAGGTAAAATTTCAAAAAGGTGTACGTAAAAATATCTAGTATGAAATTTCAGTATAGTGCAGTGTAATTACTCGGCGCTGGGTCGGTGAAATTTGGATGTATTCTGGCAACTCAACGGTATAGGTCGCGTCACGGATGTTTAGCGCTGGACGAGAATTGCTGCGCATCGATAGAATCGCGCTCGTAATTGACGTATTGGTGCGAGAAAGACAACACTATGAGGAATCAATCAACGCTCGCGCACCCGAAGATCACGCGCCCCGCGCGGTCCCCTCGATACCTTATTTTTGACTTCTGCGCAGGTTTCGTTCAGCGCTAAAGATTCGTGACGCTACTTATACACCGACGCGCGTTTTCGCTTTACGCTCGCAAAATACTGTTCGTGGTGTCTTCACGAGCTCTTCCGTGTAAAGGTGTTGATTTATTAATTTTATAGATTAATTAACCTACGAGACGCATAAATGAAAGGACCTATCATTTATATAACCAAAACCAGGGATGACATATACTCCTTTTGATAAATTGGATTTTAATGTTTGTTTTGTATATGCTACATCAATAAAGTGTTTTTTATTATTTATTTATTATACTCTTCAAAAGCTACAAGACGAGCTTGTAGCTTAGGTTGTGTATATCGTCAGAGAATTATTATTCATGTCGAATATAAAGCTATGTAATTTTTTTCTTTCCATTCAGTAAAAAAACAGTTTTATTTTTATCTCAACAATCTTCCGCGTATAATTTTAGAAATATTCCTTAGCAGTATGTGTTTATCTTCTAGCTATGGCAATGCTACATGTGGTTTTAATAGTTCCAAGGTAAGAAAAAATTACAAAAATTTGTGTACAGTCAATCCTTAATAAATTAATCAAAAATTGCAGCAAACATTTTTCATATAGAAGACAGCGGAAATTCTTTTCAATAATAATAAAAATTTAACCCAAAAATTGGAATCGTGACAGCCACAGATAACACAAATAGATAAACAGTAGAGTTGCGTGTTTTTAGCTTATCTACGTTAATTCGTTTTCTGTTACTAGCACTGACAGTTACAAACACCCGCCAAATGCCGAGTCTTTATAATCTGTGGTTCTTTGTGTAGAGTAAATACGAGTCGTAGCGTTTTTGCCGCCTTTTTGTGTTCCGTCATTACAAGTGACAGGTAATTAGGTATAATATATTTTCATATTTAAACTACTGGTTACAATTTAACGAATTATCTCTTGATAAATTATAATCTATCGAAGTCATGTTTTACAATTTATTATTTAATATCAATTTCTATTGAAATGGTAAATTTTATAATATGTATTTTATATACTTAAAATGTCGTCAAAGAAAACAATCGAAATTTCTCGAATTTTTTTTGTAAGTGAACATTGGCAAAATAGGTATTAAAAATACAATTACAATTTTAAATGCGAGCCTAATACTTAGAATGGATGCGAGCGACCGCGTTTTGGTGTCTTATTAATCGGATAATGGTAGAAGTAAATGTTTTATTAATGAACTTGCATTAAAACGGAGGTTATTATTTTGACATTTGTACGTCTTTTAGGAATGTTATTTTAGTGGCTGGCGTGTTGGCTTATTTATAGAAAGTCAAATACATCTTTATGAACTAGGCAACATATAGTAACACTTTTGAATCGTTATGGTATAACAGCAACATTTATGTAGCCTAATTGAATAAAGATGCTTTTGACTTTGACTTTGAACAAAGAAACATTTATTGCAGAGCACTGAGCACTATCCGAATCTAACGTAGGTTTGTTGTTTTTAAACTAGAAATAAAATGCGAAGAAAAATTGAAAGAAAAGGACGTAAATACGTTAATAGGTTAGTTAGAAAGAAACAGGATATCTGCAGCGAAATGCGTCAGGATTCAGGATTCATTTTAATGTGAAAAAGGAAAATTTCTCTAACTCTCTAGAACTTTTAGGTTTAATATGATATCGTACAATTATTTTATAGTTTCTTATAATAAAATACAGTTGGGAACAAAAGTATAATTAAAATATACAATATTATATTTTTTAATCTCGAAAATATTCCATACGTTGTATTAGGGTTCCGTGTATGATAAAAATTACTTATAACATGATTATTTAGTCTGTTTGTCGCTTATTTATTGAATGTTTTATTGGATAATGTGTAACTATACGATAATATTGAAGTTCATGTACTTAGTACTTTCGTATTATATTGCATTTTGGCTTTATTTCTTTTCTTCTCTTATAGCATATGCAACAAAGTCAAAAAGAACCAACCCTTCTAAACTTCTTAAATTATAACCTTTCTTATAATTTCATCGCAGTCGGTTTAAAATTGTTCCCAAATTTACAATATCACAAAATAAAATAACAGATTCTCAAAGCCTAATAGAATTATGTATGTATGTATGAAATTACTCACGTTTATGCTAAACCGAGCGCAAGAAGTCCTTGCGGAAATTATGTCGAGGGTGTAATGTTTGAATAGGTTAGTTAGTGACGCTGTAAAAATGTTTTTAATTCAAACAAAAAACAGTTTTTGAATAAACATTTTGTTTTAAATATTAATACGATACGTCCCTGTGATGCTAACATAGTTTTAACGTGTTTTAAATAAAGAAAATACTTTCAATAAATTTCCTTATTTCATATTATTTAAAGCCAGACATTCTACCGCCTGAACAGTGACGTGAAAATGTCACTGTGCTCCGGTCTGAAGGGCACTGTAGCCAGCGTAATTACTGGGCCAATGAGTCTCAACATCTGATGACTCAAAGTGGGGAGCATCGGTGTAGTGCACCCTGCCCGGAGTTGGGCTTTATAGCAAAGTTCCGGGTAGCACTGCATTGGCTGGCGTTATTCTTACCATCAGGAGGGCGTCCAGCTCGTTTCCGCTCTTTATATTATAAAAAAAAAATATTATTTTACCTTTGTCCACGGTTGATTCCTAAACTACTGAACCGATTTTAAATGAAATATGCACATCGTGTGAAGTTTGATCAAACTTAAAAGATAGCATATAATCATATTATACTGACCGCTTGGCGCAGTGGTAGCACAACTGCTTTCTGCGCGAAGGGTCGTGGGTTCGATCCCCACACCGGAAAAATATATTTGTAATGTA
>JADANM010005075.1:7713763-7726814 GCA_026213755.1 Eurema hecabe | reverse complement strand
TCCTCATATGCTGAAGCTATGAATGGAGGCTTTAACCAGCTCCAACATTAATATTGTATTGGAAGAAATGAAATTATCAGTACTATATGTCACCTTGTTACAGCTTTTTGAATGAAGATCAATGAAGACCTTTTAATTAGATATGGAACGTTACCAGATTTCATTAACATAATTAATTTATTCATCCCACCGAATGAAAGAAATCGTCACATCCTTTCATCTTGAATAGAAACATTTTCTTTTCAAATTGAACTTTGTACAGACTGCAAAACTCTTGATTGAAATTACAACGTTTTTGGACCCAAAGCCCAAGTATTTTACGCTCCAAATATTATTTTTACGATTGCGCCTCACATCTAATTCTCCAAAAAATATTTGGGTTATCGTATATTTTTAAAACGGTTATTGACCAAGTACGTCAGTCGGACACATTTTGTTAGTCCCGAATTATTTTTACCTCAAAAGTAAACGCGCGTTCTTGTATCGTGATTTATGGCAACCTCATAAACGCTGCTCCGGCATGATTCACGATAGTACAGCGTTTAACGATCGGGAGTTTTGGACGCACGAACATTTAAACGCGAATAATCCATAAGGGAATCCGTAACGAATGCAGGCCATTTGCCAACTCGATTTGTAAAAGTCCAAATTTTACATTTAATTTTAGAATAGGGTGAATGAACGTGGCTACGCTACGGCACTGACCTCCTTTCTGCGTGATGTTGAATGTACGTAGTCTGTACGAGTCCTCGTCTGGTTCTTCTTCGGTTTGGTGCGTTTTGGGGACATCTAGGAAGGCGTTGGACCGTCTAGGTTGGCTGTGCTGTCCAGCGGGTGGTCTACGCCGAGCTGAAGCTTGTCGACGGACTTGTGGAGGAGTTTCGGCTTCAGCAAGACGCGGTTCAGAGCTATATCGCGCTCTGGTTTCACGGTCCAGTTGTTGTTGCTGCTGCTGTCTTCTGTGCCTGACAGACCGCCCGCCGGTTATCCGGGCGGATTGGGAGCGGGCGGCCGGCCGCCGCCGTGGTGCGGGAGTGGTCTCTATTGGCGCGGCGAGAGCTTCCATACTCGCGGAAGGTGGCGCGCAGATGGATTGCGAGCGCTTCGTGCGTCCGTCCGTGGCCATGGTCGCGACGTTACTGAAGTCTGAAGCTGAAACCCGTCCCCGCCCCGCCCCCCGCACACTTGTTGCATCCGCAGATTAGAACGATTCGAAATGCCCACTAAATCGTGTCAACGTCGGTTCTGAATGAGCTTTTGTTTTTCCAATGTAAATAGAATCGTAGACTACGAAGCTACGGATTTATTGAACGGTGTTACAGTATTATTGCGTAGAAAGAAATCGAAATACCTACATAATACTATATATGTATCTAGACATAAGTTATACATATGTCTAGATACATATATTAAAGGGCATTATTAACTTGAAATAATAATTACGTATATGTTGTCTGGGTCAATTTAATATTCACTATTAGATTCTAACTTTGAGTTTATCTTTTCTATAATATTTTTCAGGTTAAATAAACCTCTCATACATGTTTAATATGAATGAAACACAATGAGTACTAAATAAATAAATCGAATTTCGTTGCTACGTGAAAGTAAAATTCGATGAACGTCAGACGTCATAAAATTTTACAACGCTTAATAAACGTAGAAATTATTGTAAAAATAACATGTTGTTACGAAAATTTGATATATTAAAAACGTAATTTTGTAATAAAATTTGATATATGGGTGACATAGTGAATTAATCTCAAAATAAATCATATGTATAAACATAATTCACACAAAGAAGAAAGTTTTATTATAAATGTTCCTATCAGAACCTGAAGATTGATTTATGATTTGGTCAGAATATATTTAAAAATTATAATAGGAAAATATTTCCTAAATTTCGACCTCATTAGCTGCTGTTCTGTTTGTGGCATTTTATATAAAGATGACTAATTATTTTATAGGCCTTACTTCGTACGTGTTAAATGATTGTTCTTCAATACCATGACGATTTAAAAGTGTTACTTTTTTTATAACATCGTGGGCAAACGAGGAGGCGAACCACCTGATGGAAAGTGGTCATCGCCGCCCATCAAAACTCGCAGAGCTTGACAGCTCTGGAGTGGGTTGTCAGCTTTTTAGAAGGTATGCTCTTTTCTTGAAGCCTTAATCATAATGCATTGGAAATACCGCGTGAGGGAGCTGATTCCATAAGGTGATGGTGCATTGTATTTTTTTTTAATCGCACTGGGGTGGACTGTCAACTGTCAAATTGCTGCGGATGACATTGCAACCTGTGACGGGCAGTGCGGTGGTGGAATTCAGCAGCAGGTAAGTTTTTGAAAACCTCATTACTAACCGTAGGTTAGTGTTATAAATATATTATTTGACGTATTACAACCCCGGTTTGAACAGAGGATATTTTTGATAAGTTGTTTTTTTTAATTACTTACCGAACGACATCTTATCAGAACGGGCAAGCTGGCCCAATTCAGCCTATCGGCGTGGCTCTAATCTCTCAAAGTTTCTATAATTCTGAAAGCATGTAACTCCGGGAACAGAGCTAGTGCAACGATAAAATCTATTTTAGTCATTACACGAATGAAACGGTTACCTGCCAAATAATTCACGACAATTGCCAAAAACGATTCCTAGTATTTCCCTTGCATTCATCATTGTTTATACTTGATGGTCCACCGACTTTAAAAAAAGGAGGGTTAGTATTTTTTTTCTTTAACTTCGGTAATTGAGGATCCATTACTAGTCAAGTGGCACGGAACTCTTATGGTTTCTTACTGTCCGTCTGTCCGTCCGACAGCTTATTTGGATAAAGAATACTTGAAAAGACGTATATATTATATGGTTGAATTGAGAAACCTCCTTTTTTAAAGTCAGTTAAAAATGAGCTTAAATATTTATTTAATTAAAACTTGAAAGTTCTATTTCCACATTTTAAGTTCTGCTCCTTAAACTTAACAAGTTCTCAAAAAACTCTAATTGAACAAAATACTTAAACCCAACTTTGTAGTTAAGTTACCCCGAAATCGTTTAAGCACCGGTACTGAGAATGCTTAAGTGATATTCCTCGTCCTCGGTATACTAACTTACAGAAAGCTTCTGAAAACTTAATAAGCCAATTGAACATTTTACTGTCTTCCCGACTACGGCCCGAAAGAAGGGTAATGGTTTTAGCAATCTATTTCAATGTATGTGTTTATGTCCTATTAGCGCTTTTATTACTTCCAATAGTTAAATTATAAATAGATCCGTTACTATATATTTTACTAAAAGAACGTTTTATGAAGCTTCTATTATTTTCTCTATCTCTTCTTTCTTTTTCTTTCTTTCTCTTCTATTATATTACGTCAGAAATAAACCTCAAATCCTAAACTCACAAATTTACTCGCTATTTAGGTTAATTCTAGAAAAAAAATGAAGTCATTCCGTACTGATCTTACAAACTTATTTAAGACACAATAATAAAAATTACCAAAATACAGAAACTATTTATAATATACTAGCTGTGCCCAGCGATTTTACCCATATAGTAACAGTTCCTGGAATCAAACCTGTACGCCAAATTTCAAGAAAATCTATTTGATAGTTGTTGCGTAATTAGGAAACATACCTACATAATATATCCTCATAAACATCGATGTTAATAAATGTAACTATTTTAATTTTTTTTAACTAGCAACATCGTATTCCGCTCGGTTTGCTTTTACGAATCACTCGGCGCAAATAAAATATTGCAACACTAGCATATTTCTATCAACAAGCTGAACATATAACTAACTAGCTGTTGCCCGCGACTCCGACCGTGGACTTTTATATAAACTTTGATCCCCCTTCCCCCCTATTTTCAGCCTTAACCCTTTTATCCAGTTAAACAGTAGTGTACCAAATTTCATTACAATCGGCTCAGCCATTTGGCCGTGAAAGCGAAAAATAATAAAAAATTTCAACACCTCGCGCAACCTTTTGGCGGTTGATTAAAAAACAAGTAGCCTATGTCCTTCCCCAGGCTTTAGACTTTGTACCAAATTTCGTTCTAATCGGTTCAGTAGTTTTAGTGTGATGAAAGGAAAGACAGACACAGACAGAGTTACTTTCGCATTTATAATATTAGTATGGATTACGTGTGTAATAAATAATAATTTACCAATTACCTACTAACGTCTAATTAGATAAAGATGCTCCTGCGCCGCTTCAGTCAATTTAAACTTCGAACTTTGATAAAAAATCTTGACCGTTGTCCGTTGCCACTGTCACACTTGACACTTGACGTCTCGGCAGTCGGCAGTCGGCGGTCTCGCTCAGTCCGTCGTCAGACGTCACAGCGGACAGACGTTAAACATGGGAGCGTTTAATCTGTTATTAATTTCATCGTGCCTATATTTTGTACACGGTGCATCATATACCGTCCCCCCAGCAACATTAGAAGCCATTTACCCACGGGGATTGAGGGTCTCCGTTCCAGGTATGTAATTTTACTTAATTTGTAGTGTTTTTTTCGTAAACAAAGGCTTTAATTGAATGGGAATTCCGTCTATGTATTCTTAGACACGTATTGAAGTTTAAAGGATAAAGATTATATGTAAGATAATATTTACGATATAATATTGTTAAGTTTATTTAAATGTTTGACTACAATCGTGAGTTTATAATGTAGAAACTAGCTGTTGGATTATCCTGCGAAAAACTCAATCTGTGTTTTATTTTTTTTGTTTTTTACAACAAAAAGTAGTAGGTAAGCTAAATTCTTGGATATATCATAATAAAACGTGATTAAAATCGTTTTAAGGGCGTAACTTTTAAGCGTCACAGTGAAATATTCGGCTAGACTTTGACATTTATTTTATCAATAATGTAGGTAGGTACACTATTTTCTTGAACCTTGTAACGATATTTGACAGAATCTCTTTGAAAAAAGAATTCTATTTTTAAACATTTCACAGATAACCAGGTTATATGATTATATCGCCTAGTAGTAGTATGTAGTTTCAGATTCAGTCTATTTAGGAGAAAAAAAAACATACGAACCCTTTTATAATATTATTATACTTATAATATACTTTATTGAATTAATTATTATAAAGTAAATTCTCGTTTTTATATTAAAGTAAGCGAGCGAGACTGAAAGCAGTTTTGAACGAATTGCCAATATAATTAAACACTTAGAACATCGTAATGGATTTATTGTAAAATAGCGAAGAATGAAAATTCTTAAAACATTTCTTAACCATTGACTTAACTTCGACGTTTTGATTATAATCTATCTATACATATAATAAAAACGTAACGAGTCTGTACATGGAAGATATATGAGAAAAAATATTATAGGAGAACTTTATTAACGCAATAGATCCCAAAGCAATGATTTTTGGAATTTTTGTCTGTTTGTCTGTTTGTTTGTGCACGCTAATCTCAGAAACGGTTTATCCTATCTAGATGGGGTTCTCAATGATATATTGTGGTAAGCTTAACTTAACATTTAGTCTTTAATTCATAACAATCGGTTGATAAATAAAAAAGTTATGGCAATTTAAAGAATCACGTTGAACTTGCTGAACGTTTGTTGGCGCGGGTTAGGCATTTTCAAAAATGCTGCCCAATGTCACTTTTCTACGCGGGCGAAGTCGCTGGCACAGCTAGTACTTAATAATTTCTTAAAATAGTTTTATATACGAAACTGAAGTGGCCATATATAATTTGTATTTTTTATATGTAATCTACATCAACGCTAATATTATAAAGAAGACAGATATGTATTTTTGTGTGTAACGAATAAACTCGAAAAGTATTGATCCGATTTCAATAATTCTTTTTTCATAAGAAAGCTACATAATCACTGAGGCATTAGTTCTATGTCTACCCGTTCGAAGCCGCGACGGGCCGCTAGTCATATATATTTTATTTAAAAAGGCAACTAAAGGTACCTATTGTCCTGTTTTTTGGTTTTTTGGTACAAATCGTACCTTTACATACATATAACTTTACTATGACAATTCAAAACAAAAGTGTTACTATATAGGCAATATATTATATTAAATAGATATGTTAAAAGCACAAAATTTTGAATACTAAAAAACATCCTAATTAGGACGTCTTACCTTTAGGTGATTTGGTTGCCGGTGCATTCACGCGCAACTGACAAAACTAACTATCTCTTTTTTACTGGTTTCTTTTTTCATTTATCTCTTTTCTATAGCTTTGACTTGTATGTATGTGTGCTGTCGCTACTGTGCGGAACACATTTTCAGTTGATTTGTATGGGTATAACATAGCTAATAAATAATATCATTGCTATATAGGTATGAAGCTTAATAAATAAATATTATATGTTACTTTGAACAACAAAACTTTAAACAACTGACTTCCAATAAAAAATCAGGTTTTCATAGAATAAAAATATCAGACCGAGACGAAATACAGGTACATAATATGTGGATTTTCCTTAATCGCCGATCTAAGATTATTTTTCCTGTTTTAAAACAAATTTATTTAGTTTCATATTTTACTAGTCTTCGTTTGTTTTGACATATAAATATGTACTAGTTAAGCTGAACAATACCAAAAGAATTTGTATAAAAAATATTGGTGATTTCTACCATGTTTAGTAGTCAGAGTAAAAAATACCTTTATTCAACTAGGCTACGTGTAGTATAGGTTGCGTCACGAATCTTTAGCGCTGAACGAAACCTGCGCAGAAGTCAAAAATAAGATCGTGATCGTCGGGTGCGCGAGCGTTGATTGGTTGTCCCAGTCGTGTTGTCTTTCTCGCACCAATACGTCAATTACAAGCGCGATTCTACCGATGCGCAGCTATTCTCGTCCAGCGCTAAACATAAATGACGCGACCTATACCTAACACTCGAAATAGCATGGTATTGCTAATCAATTCTTTTATAGTGTAATTAATTTAAAAGTTGTAGAGAAAGGTCGCTTGTAGATTATACACAATCATATTAAATTAGTTATAATTACATTTAGTGTTTATAATTAACTAGCTGTTGCTCGCGACTTCGTCCCCGTCGGATCTATTTCTATTATTATGTTATAGTGAGTCAATCTTAGAAGATAGACATATACTGTCGTGAACTTTTTTTTAGATCATTTAAAGAGGAATAATTCTTTCATTCATATTTCTTGGTATCTTGAACCATTTTCGCAGCGCACGCAAAGGATGAATAATTTTCCCCGTTTTTTCCACATTTTCCATTATATCTTCGCTCCTATTAGTCGCAGCGTGATGTTATGTAGCCTAAACCCTTCCTCGATAAATTGTCTATTCAACAAAAAAAGAATTTTTCAATTCGAACCAGTAGTTCCTGAGATTAGCGCGTTCAAACAAACAAACAAACTCTTCAGCTTTATATATTAGTATATAGATAGTATAGGTTAACAAATGATGCCAATTAAAAGTTGAAATCAAAATGAAGGAAAATTCAAACAATATTATCTTCTACGAAACGTTATAATTAGGAAAAGTTTTAATTTGTCTCAAAATAATTCGTAGTACCAACAATACTAATGAAGTAAAGGCGGAATAATTTTGTGAATAATTGTTTTATTTTTTACTGATACTTAAAATAAATGAATATGTTGGACTATTTGTATGTTGGCCTGCGAACTAACCCTAGACCTAAAAACGCATATCCTCTTTTCGAATAGAATAACAAATGACAAGCACTATACACGAACGGGCAGCTTCCAATACCAAAAAAAGTAAATGACCTTTGAAACTGACATTTGCTGTCAAATCCATACTTTTTTAATGTTAAACAGCACTCAATAAAAAGAAAATAAAAACTGGAAAACAAAATAAAAGGGAACTTTCAATAAATGCTCAGATTATTTAGTGATTGTAGTATGAATATTTTGTAGTTTGCTTACAGCTATAAATAAAGGACACTGCATATCAGGAAATTAGAGTTCACACACACACACACACTGTTTGTATTAAGTAAATTCATGTGTATCTAGTAAAAAAAAACATTGAAGTATTTGCTAGTATACCACGCGAGCAAAACTGAGGGAGCAGCCAGTAACTAACACTAATAAAACACCACCAAAACACCGTCAACATTATACTTACTTAGTACAAAACGAAATCGCTTTCTTCCGTCTATCGCTTATGTTTAAACCTTTATTACTACGCAACAGTCATTCATACGGTTTTTTCAATTGATAGAATGATACAAGAGAAAGATTTATATGTATAATACATACATATATCCGTGCGAAGTCGGGGCTGATCAGTGTCACTAAAACTCGAGAACCGCTGAAGGGATTCATCTATTCTTGGTCTTAAAATATTAAGATTAGGAAAGGTGAAAAAGGTGAGATATTTTCGAATAATCCCCGGGAAAACTATAAAAACAGCTCTTGTCTACATACAAACGTTGAAAATTTAATTAGAGACCTTATTACTGTTCTCATGTATTACGTGACGTAAAAGAGTTCTTATTATTTACCCGCTGTAATACTCTTATAATATCAGTGCAAAGCCGGGGCTGGTCACTAGTCGATTATAAAATTAATTAAGTGCCTTTAAGCGGTTCAATGAAACTGTAAATCGCTAAGAACAAAATGGTTCCGTCAACTGAGGTTAATTGAAAAAGTTTCAGCGATGTCGCCGAAAAATACAAGCGCCGGCAAATTTAAATTTTCGGTCACTGCTTGTCGAGTTAAAATTCATTAAGTCAATAAACTTTCAATCCCTTCACTGACTTGTCTTGTGAGGGAAGTTAAAATTGGTTCTTTAACTCGCATTAATATACGTGGATAAGGTATAGGTCGCGTCACGAATGTTTAGCGCTGCACGAGAATAGCTGCGCAAAAAAATCAAAATCAAATCAAAATCGCGCATCGGTAGAATCGCGCTCGTAATTGACGTGTTGGTGCGAGAAACACAACACGACTGGGACGACCAATCAACGCTCGCGCACCCGACGATCACGCTCCGTCCCCTCGATACCTTATTTTTGACTTCTGCGCAGGTTTCGTTCAGCGCTAAAGATTCGTGACGCGACCTATACTATTTAAAAAACCTCGTGGAATCAGCTCTCTCATGCGGTATTTCTGATGAATTACGACTTGGGCGCCAAAATACTCATACGCAAATTAAATTTAAAAGCACGCCTTAAGACTCGTAATTTTGACAGAATTGTATGGCGAACTGTCCCATCGGACCGGTTTAAGTTGTACTTAAATTTAAGATGCGTTTCAGTATTCCGGCAGGGGTGCTTCAAGATAGCGTACATCTTTTTAAAAGGTCGGCAACCTACTCCAGAACTGTCAAGCTTTGCGACCACTTTCTATGAAATGGCTCGTTTGCCCCCTATGTTATATCAATGTTATCATTATAATAAAACTAAGTCGCTTTTGTCTATCCCTATGTACGTTTAAATCTTTAATCATATCGCGGGTCGCGGCTAGTATTAGATATATTATTATCCTTTTAATCGCTCGTACATCGTATAGTTGCCAAGTAAGAAATAATATTAATAGTTTTCCTGTTATAAGTTCATAAATCTCAGAGTCAGCAGACTCAGACAAAAGGTTAATTACTATCAGACGATAAGTATTTATTAATAACAGTATTTTCCTAATCGAAAATAAATCCGTTGCACTATTAATTATTAATAATACTTATTTTCGACTTAATAATCTATAAAACTATTATATTATGACAAAATTAACTGTTATATAATCGTTAGCTTGCTTCATTATATAATACTAGCTGACCCGTGCCCATTTCGTTGGGCATAATGTTAATTATCCTTTTCGGTATTTTATATAGCTTATGACACTCAGCAATAATGTGGCATTCTACTAGTGAAAGGATTTTTAAAATCGGTTCAGTAGATCCCGAGATTACCCTTACAATTTAACAAACACGCAAACTTTACTTCTTTATAATATTAGTATAGATAAAACTACGTCACTTCTTTTTGTCTGTATGCTTAAATCTTTAAAACTACGCAACCGATTTCCATGCGATTTTATGAAATAGTATGATTCAAGATGAAGGTTGAAAATCCGTAGGACGCAATTAGTGTATAATAAATAAGAATTCAAAATTCGAATGTACATAATAAATAACGGTTATTCGAACTGGCCATATATCATGAAAATATAAAGAAAAAAAAACTAAACTTCAAATAATATGATGGTTCGAAACTCAAAATTAGACAACCATTAAGAGGTTATTGCTTCTATATAAACGAACTTGTTTGAACTTTAATTATTACGAATGAAACAAAAAACTAATGGTAGACTCAACACTGGTGCTGGGCAAAAAATAACTAGTTTTAGTCTCAATACATACTATAAGGTTGATCAAGAATCGTTCACAATTAGCGATCTCCTTGTAAATTTCATTAATAAAGGTAATACAAACAATTGATATTAATAGTAGCTGTTCCCCGCGGTTCTACCGGCGTAGTTCCCGTTCCGTATTCGTATCATCTATCTACATACCAAATTTCATCTAAATCGATCCAGCCGTTTTGCCGTAAAGGAAGACAAACGCTCACTTTCCCATTTATAATATTGGTATGGATGTAAAAGTCAAGTTTCGTCGGAACTCTATGTTTTAAAATTAAGAAGAATCTGAGCTTGAAATTATTTGTAACTCCCTGTAACTATATCATTATTAATGTAACATAATGAATTAAAAAAAAATATTCGTACTTTATTTACTTAAGTCAAATCCAATTACTTAAATAAATTAATAAAATAAGTAAATCCTCTTTATTGTCGTAACCTTTTATGTTGTTTCTATAACTATATTATGTATAATAAAGCTGGCCACTAAGCACTAAATAGTCGCGAAAAAGAAAAAAAAAAGTCAAAAAAGATTCTATTTTTTTCTCCGTGTCGTCACTCGTCAGTATTCGACCTTAGGGAACCGGTTGTGGCGCGAAAACCCATCAAACTTCGCGATTCAAATCAATGTTTATTATTTTAATAGTTCTGTTGTTGTTATACGAGTGAATTTTTAAATGTTTTTTCAAACATAAATTGCTTTGGAAACTAGTTGCATTTTGAACACATTTTTTTTAATTGTCACTGAATTGAACTGGATTTTAAATTGTGTTTTGATGCGTTCGTTTTTTGAATCGAAATTTTCGTTTTTATAACAAATCTTTTAGACTTATTGTATGAATGGCATTTGAAAATCTTAATATACATCCTCTATAATATGTAAGTAACTTTTTTATTATATTCTTAAAGAACTAAAATAATTCATTTATTTATGTTTTATCACATTGCATCTTTACTTTGCCTGTAAGAAATGTCGTATAGTGATAAGGCCACTTTTCAAATCGCTTTATTTTCTTCTCTAATTTACGTTTGCAATTATTATTTTTGAATTTTTTTTACATAATATATTCGAAGTCAAAGTCAAAAGTGACTTTATTCAACTACGCTGCATAGTACCTAACACTTTTGAATCGCCGCGCCGTGGTATTACAAAACATTAACCGCCGGTTCGGAAGGCTTCTATATATGTATATCTACTAGCTGTTGCCCGCGACTCCGTCGGCGTGGACTTTCATATAAAATTTTACCCTTTTTTTTTCAGTTAAAAAGCGCATGTTTTATCTCAGGCTCTAAACCATATGTATACCAAATTTCATTACAATCGGTTTAGCGATTTGGTCGTGAAAGCGTAAAATTATAAAAAGTTTCAACCCCTCGCGCAACCTTTTAGGGGTTAATTTTAAAAAAGTAGCCTATGTCCTTCCCCAGGCTCTAGACTATGTATGTACCAAATTTCGATCTCATCGGTTCAGTAGTTATAGCGTGATAGAAAGACTGACAGACAAAGCTACGCATTTATAATATTAGTATGGACATGAGAACAATCATTTGTTTGGTTTACGCGACACAAGCCTGCGTGCTTAGTGCATAAACCAACGCTTTATAGAATTGTATCTAATGTTATGTAAATAAATAAATAAATCAACGTATTTCGCATTTCAGACGATGGCTTTTCCCTATTCGCTTTCCACGGAAAGCTCAACGAAGAAATGGAAGGCCTGGAGGCCGGTCAGTGGTCTCGTGACATCACGAAGCCCAAGAACGGAAGGTGGATCTTCAGAGACAGGAGCGCCAAGTTAAATATTGGAGACAAGATCTATTTCTGGACGTATGTTATCAAGGATGGGTTGGGATACAGACAGGACAATGGAGAGTGGACGGTTACAGGTAATTGGACAGATAACTATAACGTTGTTTAAGTTAATTTTTTTTATTTGAAAATCCAGTTGAAGCAATGCAAAAATGTGATTTAGAAATAAAACAATTCCTAAACGATAATTGAACAATTTTAGGCGGAGTTTCTTAATCCAAACGAACATTTATTATATAAGTTAATTTAAAAAAATTAAAGGTGTTTATAAAGCTAGAAAGTTAGTTCTTCGATACAGCATCTTACACTCATTTCTTAAAATGATTCAAACAAATCGAATGATTATCTAAATGAGGATTTTAATTATTTTATAATTAAGATATTCTGATTTAATATGAGGAGATCTTTGATTTATGTTATTGTTAATTTGTAAAAGTTTTTTGAGGAATTTAAATTGTGATTGACGACCGCTTGGCGCAATGGTAACACAACTGCTTTCTGCGCGAAGGGTCGTGGGTTCATAATATATTTGTAATTTACGTTTGTATTTTTCTGAGGTCTGGGTGTTGCTATGTATTGTATGTATGTATTTACAAAAGAAAAGTACGTATATGTCATTTATTCCTTTATCTAGTTGCCATAAAACAAGCTTCGGCTTAGCTTGGAACTAGATGGCGCTGTCTATAAATGTCCTGATAATATTTATTTATCATAGATATAAAACTGGAAATGGGTATCTAACTATCCTAGTTTCTTAAATTATACATAGCATTATTCCGCACTATGCGGGCTATAAATGCTTAACGTTGAATATTTAAGCTACATCTTTCTTCATTCATATAAAAAGAACTCTCAAAAGTCTCAAAAGCCAGAAAATTAACAATAATTAATGTTTCTCTTTAACTT
>JADANM010005075.1:7684905-7698006 GCA_026213755.1 Eurema hecabe | reverse complement strand
TATTCTTTTGTTCGTGTGTTTGATTTTGCAATTGGTGATATGTTATGAAGTGCCTAGAGCGAAGTTGGAAGCTATTTATCCGAGAGGGTTTAGGGTTTCTGTACCTGGTAAGGAATTTCTAATATACTTATTATTTTCATTAGTTAATAGTAGTCGATACCAGAAGTGTTTTTGTGGAATTTATCTAAAGAATATCTTTTGAATCAGTGGTACGTTCTTTGCATATTAGTACGATTTAAAATCAATGATATATGGAGGTACTTTTGTTAAATAAAGAAGTTTTATTTTGGCATTCAGAAATTTTACGAAACTCAAAGATTTGTTTAAATATACCTACTTTAGAGAAATTATTTAGAATATCGTATTTCTTAAGTTTCGGAATGACATGATTCCTATCATATAATTTATCTTAGGGATAGCCAACAGATGTAGAATCATGATAATTATAAGAATTTTGCTTAGGTAATAAATAATCATAACTTAAGAGGAATTTACCAAATACCTACAAGATCTTACATCATACATTTTAATTTCGATATCAAAATAGATTTTTTTATTATTAGCATTTCTCAAGACTTGACTAACTTGATTTACAGTTAGATGGGTATTTAAAATGACCATAACATAATGTTATTTTAATGAAATCATTACTACATAATTAGATTGTATATTGTATTCAATATTCTTATTAAATACGTAATACTATATAATAAGTAACTTGTCTATTTTAATAGTAACATACGAAGAGATTTTAGGATTAATTTATATTAGTTAACTGGTTTTGAAATGAAAATAATAAAAAGTATGAATATCAGAAGCGATGAGGTAAAGTTTTAGTTAAAAAAATTTACCTTAATATTGAATTTAGTAATATGGTATCGAAAATAGTATAACATACCTAGTATTGAATAAATTACATATACTTACTTTTCTTTTGTAAATACATTCATACAATACATAGCAACACCCAGAACCCAGAAAAATACAAATGTAAATTACAAATATATTTATTTTACTCAGTAAATGACTTATAAGATGGATAGATCCTTTAAAATATTTAAGATTATCAAATATAAGAATTAAGCTTGTATCGACCAGTTTCTGTATCGCTTCCCTTCTTCGTGTTGTAGTAAAATAAATACGTATACAGTAACATACACGGATAATAAAAATTACACTGCACATTAACATTTTTTAACGTAGTTTTAAACTTTTGCAGCTGACTGTACTTGCCAAAAAGCATATTGCAAAGGTCGTTCATTTATTTACCTCGTTTAAATTCGCTTCATATTTGTCATGTTGTCGACTTTGCGTTTCTTAAAATATCCAAACTGCGAGTCAACATTTTAATACTATAGATTTTTTTTTAGATACGGCAAAAACTAGAAAAATATTAATTTTTATACAAATTCGTATTTGTGTCTGTTATTATATTAAGTTCGTTATACATTATAAACGAATATATTTAAGACAAAAACTCTTGGATAACGCTCGCAGTCAGACCCAATTTATGTATGAATATTGTACCTAATAGTTTCTTGTTTAAAAGAACAACTATCAAAGTTTTTTGCGAACTCTTTACTGTAGAAACTGCCTTCCGAACTAGTGGTAAATTATTGTTTCGTAATACCATGACGATTCGAAAGTGTTACCATAATTAGCATAGTAGAACACGAATACATTGCACACTATCCATTTCAGACGATGGCTTCACCCTTGTGGCCTTTCATGGCAAGCTGAACGAAGAAATGGATGGCTTGGAAGCTGGAATGTGGTCTGCTGATATACCCAAGTCGGAATCTGGTCAATGGATCTATAGGGATAATAATGCTCAATTGAAAGTTGGAGACAAGGTCTACTTTTGGACGTATGCTATCAAAGATGGCTTAGGGTACAGACAGGATGATGGGGAGTGGACTGTTGAAGGTATGTAACTATCAGTATCTTGCCGGTTCTTCTCTGTAGAAACTGCCTTCTAAACCGGTGGTAAATGTTTTGTAATACCATTACGTTTCAAAAATTTTACTATGTTATATGTATAGTACGCGTCACGAATCTTTAGCGCTGAACGAAACCTGCGCAGAAGTCAAAAATAAGGTATTGAGGTAACGGCGCGGCGCGCGGGGCGCGTGATCGTCAGATGTGCGAGTTGTCTTTCTCACCAATACGGTCAATTACTAGCGCGATTCTACAGATGCGTAGCTATTCTTGTCCAGCGCTAAACATAAATGACGAATGAACAAATGAATTATTTGAATATTTTTGACATTTTATTATTTATTTTGTATAAAGCTTTTACTAACGTTAAAGTTCGCGTTTTTATCTCTGGAAATATCGTTACTACTTTTGTTACATTATGCATGATTGATATAATAATTATATCTATCATGTTGATAAATTTAATTATTAAATTTATTAACATTTATACTTTCTTAAGTAAAAAACTTAGGCAGGTATTATTTTTCTATAGTTGCCTGGAAGAGTGTTCTTACTTTAGTAGAATTCCGTAACTGTTTTTTTATTATAAATATCGCGATAATAATATAAATAACTTCCTACTTACACTAGGTCTAAGAAATAATAAGTATACCTTCAATCTTATCTAACTCTGACGATTTTCTTTTTTCTAAATTTAATTATAATATATTTCAGGTTACGTTGACGAATCTGGTAGCCCAATAAACCTTGAAGAGCCTACACAACCTCCAACAGAGGCTCCTACTACTACTACTCCAATCCCGTCTACTACACCTACTACTGTTCAGACTACTACTCCTGTATCTACAACAATGCCTACTACTCAAAAACCTCATACACCACCAAGCACAAAACCACCTAAGATCGATCCATCATCAGATTCTACCAAAGACCCTTATAAATTTCCCTGTGAACTATCTCTAAGTCAAGTGACCACGCCTGGATTCGTTTGCAAGGGACAGCTGCTGTTTGAAGATACCTTTGATAGTGATATTGATAAAGGCAGGATTTGGACACCAGAAATTAAATTCCCTGGAGCACCAGTAAGTACTATTTACATACCATTAGAAATATGACATTATAAGATTTAAATCTTGACACTTCACTTCTTGATACTACTATAAAAAGGAAGGGTAAAAAGGGTTGTTTGCGAAAATTGAATAGGCTACCGAAATACAGAACAGATTCTAATAGAATTCAGAACAAATATAGTATATATTCGAAACAGGAGATTAATAATAGCTACTTTTTATTGCGAAAATTATGATTGAATCAGTGGAAATATTATAATAAATTTTGTAAAGAATTCATAATTATTCTCTCGTTGTCTAGTTGTCAAACGTTAAAAAAGTTACGTTCTCAATAAATTTGATAAAAAATGTTATACTGAAAACAACAAATCATGGTCATTTTCATGTATTGATTTCGTATATTATTTTATATATTAAGTTTCTTAAAGTCGATACATAGTTCAAAAAGTTAGAACGCGCTTCCCAGGTTTGTAGATCGTAAGCCCAAATTCATAAAATACAATTTCGTTACAAACAAACTTATTCATAAATCGAATTTCCAATAAAAAATGTTTTATACATTTCTAGGACTATCCATTCAACGTATACTTATACGACAAGAACGTCCGCACAACCGACGGAAAACTTATCATAGAACCTGTTACATTGGAGTCGAAATATGGCGACGGATTCATATGGGAATCCTTGGATTTATCTCTTAAGTAAGTTTAAGACTAGCTTTTTTAAAAGATCCTGAGCTAGATGCAGACCATACATACCGATACATACCGATTCACATAGTCGGAATGCTGAACTTTATCATAGAGAAAAAGAAAGAATTTGAATAAGGGAAGAAAAAATAAGAAAAAAAGATAGGATAATACAAGACGGGAAGGGAGAAATGGACATCAGATTCTCACGTTTGTAGAACTCATTGGACTTTCTTAATTAAAAAGCCGGCAACTCATTGGTGAAGTATTAAGCTTCGCAACTATCCATAAGCGTAGGTTCGCGTATCATCAGATGAACATCTACTCTTGCCCTTTGTTACATAAAAAACTGGTCATTGGCGAATCTAGTATAACGTTAATTTGCACATTTTATTTCAAGGTGTACAGGAAAAGTAGGAACCAAAGAATGTGAACGAGTAGCTTTCGGTGCTGAAGTATTACCACCAGTAATAACTGGCAAGATAACCAGCAAGAGACGATTTGCTTTCAAATACGGGAAAGTGGAGGTCATCGCTAAAATGCCTTTGGGAAATTGGCTTATACCGGGTAAGCTGTAGTTTTTTTTAATATATTTACGAATTGCCTATTTCTTTTCTTTTTTTTTAATTCAAAATTACTGCGAGCCTGTCTTCATTCTCCAAAGCTCGTTGAGAATTATAAATTAATTATTTTTAAAAATATTTTATATATTTACTATGGAGGTAGAGGAAGGTAATCTTGTAAACTGGTCTCATACTGACTGGCCGGCCGTTTTGCTCCAACGGCTAAACAAAACATTATAAGATGATAAGTAGTACATATATACTTCTTCGTGGTCGTTTCCTCATGGCTGAGGGTCGTGGTTATCACTAAAAAAACAGCTGGTGGAATCCACTATTTGTCTCCAGGCTGCCCTGTCTTCTGTCAGTTGTATAGATCCTTGTAGATTTTCTTTGCACGCTGCCGCTATACAGTCGGTCCAATGAGTTGGTGATCTACCTCTGCTTCTCTTACCTTCCACATTGCCGACCACTATAATAATAATAATATTTATTCAGAAATCGGCGCATTAGTAGCGGTCGTATGTTTCTTAAGAAAATTTTAATACGACCTTAAAGTTTTTTATATGGTTAAACTTACAGAGATCCAACTTGAGCCGCTCTATAATGAGTACGGCAAGAGGTGTTACGCGTCTGGGCTATTAAAAATAGCCATGGTGAAAGGCAACGTGGAGTATGCTAAGAAACTCAAAGGAGGACCTGTTATGTCCGATGCTGAACCTTTCAGGTAAAAGTACATAATTACTTTTCGTATTGAATTCGAACACTATGATCTATGAACCCCTATGAACATTTGCAAAACTAAAGGATTGATGCCGGAATGATGAAACGCTCTTCGAATTTGAGTACAACTCAAACCGATCAGATTTGACAGTCAGCTATACAAATCTGTCAAAATGACTAGACTTGAGGCGTGCTTAAATTTGATTTGCACTTGAGTATTTGGCCAAGTCTTGAATGTTAAATTTCGATTTTCCCACTTACTGCGCAATGATTACTTAAAGCCGATTTGTGTGGAAAAGTTACCCTGGTGTGTCTCCATTCAGCAAGAGATGGAAGTCAGGTATCTTCCATCCCCTCGGTCGATCTTCTTCTAGATATTATTGTTAAGCGATACTATTTGAGACAATAATCTGTTCAATGTATTACAGGAGTAGGTATCTACAAGAGAAGATTGGATATGAAAATTGGAATAAAGACTATCATAATTACACTTTAGTTTGGAAGCCAGGTCAGTGGGTATCTAGAGAGTTTAATTATAAAGTGGACCATGTACATATTATTCTTACATTTTACACATTATTTATTATAGCAAATATATAGAACCTACAGTCACTAATCGCTAATAGGTAATTTCTACCAGCTAAAGCCTGTCTTAATATATTATTATAAGTAGCGTCACGAAACTTTAGCGCTGCACATAACCTGCGCTGAAGCAAAAATAAGGTATCGAGGGGACGTCGCGTGATCGTCGTGTGCGCGAGCGTTGATTGGTTGTCCCAGTCGTGTTGTCTTTCTCGCACCAATACGTCAATTACGAGAGCGATTTTACCCATGCGCAGCTATTCTCGTCCAGCGCTAAACATTCGTGACACGACCTATAATTATCATAACTACGCAGTAGAAAATGAAGTCGCTTTCTCTGTCCCTATGTATGCTTAAATATTTAAAACTAACCTCAGCCTTAACCCGGTTTCGCTAGTAAGGAATATTTATTGGTCGTTTTTTCTTCTGAACCTACTGATCGTAAATTCGTTACGACAAATATTCAATCTGCGTCTCAATAAATATGAAATGTATCTTTCAGATTCCATAGACCTCTTCGTTGATGATGAAAAGTATGGGGAAGTGAGACCGGGGGAAGGTTTCTACCAGGATGCGGCGCGGCACAGCGTGAGGGCAGCTCCGAGATGGCTCAAGGGCACGGCCATGGCGCCCTTCGATGAACTGGTAATTATTACGTGGAGCAAGGGTTTCAGACCAGTTTTAAACCAAGCTTTAAACTGTAAAACATTTGTAAAGTTGTATACACAATTAAGAGTAGCACATGTTAATATAAGTAATTTAATGTAATTTTATTTGTATAATGTATATATCTAGCGTGTTAGCTTCTCAGTGTATCTAAATAAATAAATAAGTAAGTTTAGGCGTGAAGAGAAGAATGTAGGCCCCATATCTGGTTATCATATTGAATGATAGGTTGATTCTTAGAACATATAAAAGAAAAACAACTTATATTAAGAACGACGTGTCTTTCTGGTATTATTATTGATTATTCTGGTCTCAAGATGAATTGTACATTATAGTACTTATAATAAACTTTTTTTGTCGACTGTACATACACAATACTTTTAAATTTATGCAATTCAAGAACTCTATTGCTATTCTTATTCTTTCTCTTTTCCAGTTCTATATATCTCTTGGCCTAAGAGTAGGTGGCATCAATGACTTTGCTGACGGTCCCAACAAGCCTTGGAAGAACAAGTCTACAAGAGCCATGCTTCGTTTTTGGAACTCAAGGGAGGAGTGGCTGCCCACCTGGTTCTCCGACACCAGCGTCCTAAGTGTTGACTCTGTTAGGGTTTACGCCCTTTAAATTGCTGTATTGGTTAAATAAAATAAATTGCAAGTAACCTGGCCTTTTGATTTCGAATAAATTGATTGATGATAAATATAAAAGTTTGTAAGGATGTATGGGTGGGTCTTTCACGCATAAAATATCAGAAAGTTTGGCTTGAAATTTGATGAGCAAATTAAATTATATAATCTTTATTTAAATAGGATACATAGAATATAATTCTACTTTTCGATCGTCAATGTGTTCCAGAAACCCTTTTTTACAGAAGAGATCAGGCAAGAAACTCTAATAGTTGCTGTTTCAAAATAATAATTTCAATAGTTATTTATATTACAAAAGAGTATTTATATGCTAAGCGTGTTATGAAACTACATAAATTCAAAGTTCTTTGTCTCCAATATATTCGTTCATTCAATTTAATATGCCGTCTATTCTAAGCATTGAGGAGTGATTAATAATATAATACTGTTTTGCTCTGACATTAACCTGTTATCTTACTCATGACCCAATCGCAATATGGCGGCCATTGTGATAATATGTCTACTGATCATTCAAACGGCTCTCGCTAACAAGACATTTGATATAACTATTAAAGCTTTTAAGCCTACAGGATTGAGAATATCCATAGCAGGTAGGATTAATTATTTATTCCCTTGTAATAGACATGCCGATAGACATTATTGCTCCTAATATATTTAGATAATGTATAGCTTATATAAGGAAGTGTTTGTTTTGAAATACGATTACGACCTAATGTTTATTTGTCCGTCTGATTGTAAATTTTGGTTACCTTTGGTTGAAATTTTCTAAATTAACGAATTTAAACGAAGAATTGGACACTATCTAACAGTAATTTCGGACTAACTATTGAACTAGAAACTTTTAAAGTAACAAAACAGTATCTAATTTCCACGTCAGATTCTTATCTGAGAGAAAAGTAAATAAGAATATTAAAGAAATTGAAAGACACAAAAAATAATTATAACTATGTGTTCGTGTTCTTTTAGAATTTACTTTTATTTCAGATGACCCAGAGATAAAGTTTGTTCAGTACGAAGTAGTATTGTACAATGAAACACTAGACTATCTAGGATATGTTCGACAGATTACTTTCCATCGAACAAATGGATCGTGGATATTTGAGAAACCTGATTTGGAAACAAAAGTCGGATATGTTGTCCGGTTAAATTACGTCATCGGAACATCCTTAAACGATCCTGAATTGCGCCTTCAGGATACAAATCATACGAGCATTTTTCACTTGGCTGGTAATGGGTACGATGATACTTATACGTATAAAATTGAAAGTAAGTACATCACTACGTAGTATAAAACAACACTATTTACAACCAATTCTTACGCGGTTTTTTTATAAGGTAGAGTGATTCAATAAATAGATATGTCTTTATCACAATCGTTTCCGTACCACTCAGGTTGCCTGGTGGAAATTGCTAGTTAGCAATAAGGCCGCCTTTTGTACGTTATTTTTTGTGACTTTTTATACATGTACTCATTTTGTATTATTTTTAATGTACAATAAAGTGTATAAATAAAAAATTAAATTCAAAAAAGGGTTATATGTATACAGTAATATATACGAGCGAAGTCTAGGCGGGTCGCTAGTTTTCATATAAGTAAAACTTTTTCATTCGTATTGAGGCAATGACGCTATAGTGTCTGTAAGGGTGCCTCGTGCTATGGTTGGTACAAGTCCGATGTAACCTATGATTCTTTTCTTTGAGATTTTAGGGTTTGACCCTATGAGGTATCCCCCACTCAAAAAATTATAGTCTGAAGAAAAACGGACGTTGTTATCTGTCTGTTTATATTTCTTTCATGAAAATAGGTATTAGTATGCATAACATATAAGCATAAATCCAAGCTTTTAATGAAAATATAAGAGAAACCAGAAAATTTTGATGTTTATTTCATATTGAACCTTTCAGATCTGGAAGAACGAAAGGCTGAAGAGAAAAACAAATGCTTCGTTATATCTAAACTACCAAATAGGGACGTGTGTTCCGACGACATCATTTTTGAGGAAAACTTTGACTCTTTAAATGAGGACAATTGGCGAATTGAGCAGTACATTCCTTTTGACCATCCAGTGAGTTACCCAATGCACAAATAAATAGTACAAACCTTACGATAAGAAGGTCATAAGCATAATAAAATTATAAAATGTTTTGTATTTCTACTAATTAATTAATTTTTAGCTTCAGCTAGTTATTTAATCTCATACTCAAATGCGAAAAATAAATAAATAATAATAATAAATGTCGCCATTTTCGAAGGTTATTTCTTATTTGATCAAAGTCTGAGCCTTTATTAAAGTAGACTATATACAAAATGATGTACAGAATTGATGTTTCTTCAGAAAAGACCCGATTCGAGCACTGGCATATAAAAAGCAATTGAAATATATTAAAGTGAGGTATAGTACAAGAAAATAGCTATAAGAAATCATAAGTTGATAAACGTTAGCCACCCTATCTCGGTTAGTTTTGATTTTAGCCAAATAATGACGTACTAAACGGCTGTATGTGCCAGACGCGACACACTACATTCTAACGTATATTAAACTATTATAATAAATTATCTAATAATAACCGTTTTATTCGTTGCATATCTTTATATAATATGTAAGTATGAATGTCTGATCAATTATAGGGTTTTAAGGTGAGCTCCACACTATGGCTTTTATTTCTGAAAGGAGTTTTATCTCGTTTATCATTTTGATGTAAATTTTATTATCACAAGTTTTCGTAAATGAATTTTAAAAAAAGACTTCCACTATTCGTTTACGGATCTTTCAAAGTTGAAAATATAAAGAAAATCAAGTTTTCATCTGAAATTCGTATATTATATTATATAGCTGTATTTTCCTGGACTAGTAATATGTTCAAGTGTTACGTTTCCAGGAATATCCTTTCGTGACGTATCAAAATCTACGAAATATCAACTCGACGGCTTTCGTCATAGATGGACATCTTCACATTCGACCACTATTGCAAACCTCCGTTGCAGGATTCGATGAAAACTACATATATACTGGGACCTTAGACTTATATAGTGGGTACTGTAATTTGTATGATTATTAAATAAGCGAATATTAAGACGTCACGCTATTAGTAGGGAAACACTGCGTACAAATAACTTATATGTTATTGTAAATCTAGAAAATATTCTAAATCGTTTAGGAATTTTAAAAGAAAAGAATTAGAACATTAAGGATCAGAAAGGGATATATTAGAAATCAAAACTACTGTTAAATGGGGTATCAAATGAAACATATTGGAAATTATCATAATAATTAACCATACGTATATTTCTCGTTGATACATCAAACTCATACGCTTATCAAGACGAAGACGAATCATTTAAAATTGGTACAGACCTTTCTAGACTACTAATTAAATATACCCTGTGTAAAGATTTATAATTTTTACAGTTTTTCCAGTAGTTTAGAAGTGTCATCGGACCAGACAGATAGACACACATATGTCCCGTCCCTTTTTCCGTTGGTCACAGCATCAAGCGTAAATGGCTGGACCCATTTTACTAATACTTTTTTAATAATATTCCTCGAAATATGAGGATCGTTTTAAAGTAAAATGGTAGGTGTACGGTAGCTTTTGGATAGAATAGGTTCAGCGTGAATGAAGCCGCGTTGGGCCAGCTAGTTTATCAATAGTATTGAACTTTTTACTCAGATGTACGGGTCGAGTTTGTAAAATGCAAGCAACGGGTCCCAGTATACTACCTCCAATAGTCAGTGGCAAAATAAGTTCCCGATTAGCGTTCAAATATGGCACCGTTCATATCAGAGCTAAACTGCCCGTCGGCGATTGGATGTATCCAGGTATGTTTTACTATTTTTCATCTCATATACATACTACTACCTATAATCTGTCTTTAAACAATTTTTTTATACGTGATCAAAGCTACTTATAAGTCCTCCCGTCATTACGAGTGAGTTGCTGGCTTTTAGGTCCTTTCTACATTGCACCCTTTACCTGATTTTTTAAATATTTTACTGAGTTCACGAAACATTCTTCAACATTTCTTCTTAAGTGGTTAAGATTAAGGGAAGGTTAATTGTTAGAGGTATTCCTAATGATACGTTATATTTTTTACTTTTGCCATAATAAAGAGCTGTACTGTTTTCATTTCAGAAATATTATTGGAACCATTGAATCATCGGTACGGCAGCTTGCATTATTCTTCCGGAGTGCTCAAGATTGCTATGGCCAGAGGGAATAAGGAGTTGAATAAACCTAAATTTACAAGTAATGTGTGTATCTCTTTATCCAAATGCATAAGATATTATGAGTTATCTTACGAACCATTTCACACGTCAGCGTAGAGTCAGCAGTTTACATTGACCTCGAAAGATCTACCCCATGGTTTCCTAAAACATTAATCACAAACCGAATAAATTCCGTAATAATGGATCGAAAAGTACGATGCCGAATTGTTTCGCAACGAAAAAATCTACATGTAAAATATAGTAAAGTCAGACTGGCATTAAAAGAAATAGACCTAGCTGATAACTAAAAAAATTGATTAAATATTCTTAATGCCTAGTAGGCTTTTCAAAGCTACATGTGTAAAATTTACCACCTAATCCAGTACTACAATGTTGTGTTAACACTAACTTAACTGTTACTCTTTCTAGATATTAAAAGGAGGGCCACTGCTTAATTCCAAATGCAAAGGAATATTATACGACTTTAACTCGAAAGAAACATTTGATGGAAGATCGTGGGGTGATGATTTTCATGTGTATTCCGTGACGTGGTCCCCAGGTAAGCTTTAATAATTGTTATAAGAACTTATTGGTCCTAAATAAGTCCCAGCGAGAAATAAATTTTCTATTCTGATAATATTATACATTATTGTTTGAGTAAAATTGGTATCTGTCATAATTTTCCTAAGATTTAAAAAAATCTCTAAATATGTGTCGGGAAAAGAGAAAAATCAACGAACAATTTTTCCTGAGTACCATAAATATAGATTTGTTGTTCTCGACTATTATTGAAATGCAAGCTAAAATTATATTCTATAGAATGGATATGGTACATATTTATTCTGTTTCGAAGTAATAAAAGCAATATCATTTTCATTCAACATGGAGAAAATTTGCCCGAATGTAATTTAATTTCGCTGCGTATGAATTCATTATATCCGAAGAATCTTTTGCAGGTTCCATAGAAATGTTAGTTGACGGAAAATCCTGGGTGTCATATCGACCAGGGTCTGGTGGACTCAGATCTTGGCTCCCAAAATCTTGTAGGGGAAACTGGTACAAGCTATTGGATAGGAAGGAGGGTACAGCTAAAATAGCTCCATTTGATGATTATGTAAGGCTTGGGATTTTTACTAGCTGGTACCGCCTAATGATAATCGATTGATATTTCTTTGGCTTAAATATCGCATTAGGTAAAATGAAAAGAAATAAAGAGGGGGTTACTAGTAAATAAAAAAGGGACCTATCCTGTTATCCCTGACAACACAGCTATGAATCAAGCTGGTAAGCTGGTATTGAAAAACCAGTTTCCTAGACTCGACAAATGATAAAACTATTTTATAATAATATTTTTCTATACACCTTCCCGTAGAATCATTTTAAACGTTTAATAGTGGTCTAAAGTTCAAATCGTCTCTTACTGTATCAAATGTGCATCTAGGAACATTCATGTATAGATACAAATTAACTATTTCCAGTTCTTCGTAAGTCTCGGGGTAGCTGTCGGAGGCGTGTCTGAGTTCCCTGATGACCTGGTCACTGGTGATGGAAAGAAAAAGCCGTGGAGTAATAAAGATCCCCGCGCTTTGGTAGAGTTTTGGGAAAAAAAGCAAGATTGGCTGCAAACTTGGAGTCAGCCTGAACTTATTGTGGACTATGTTAAAGTAATTGCTGTATAAAATAGCTTAATGCTACTAATTTAAATAAATATTAGAACATTAGTTTGAGTATATTATTTATTTATTTATAAATTCTTTATTACATGTAAAAAAAAACTTTACAGCATATACAAAAAAAGAAGAATGTAAATAGCGGCCTTATGGCTGTTAGCCATTTCTACCAGGCAACGACACAGGAAACGATAAAGACGAAAATCAAGATACATAAGTTAAACAATTAGACGAAATGTAATACATATTTTATAAATATTATTACAAATAAATAGCATACAATTATATAGATACACACATATTATTTACGTGTTTCAAAGTGAAGCTGTCTTTCTTCTGATGGTGGA
>JADANM010005075.1:7664168-7684505 GCA_026213755.1 Eurema hecabe | reverse complement strand
ATTATTTACGTGTTTCAAAGTGAAGCTGTCTTTCTTCTGATGGTGGAGTATTATTATAGTTCAAAATGAATACTAATAGTTATTTTAAAATGCTTCAATTTCTATAACAATATGTGCTCTGTTAGTTATACGTTTATTTTTATTATAACCGTCAACGTTAGCAAGTATAGGAACCAAAAGACTGGAAAAAAATTAAAGCTAAGTCAGTCTTTATTAAACTTCATGTTCAAAAATTGGAATTGTATAGATAGGGATATGTATCGTCTAATATAATATTTCCCGAAGGCACTGAAAACTGACATCCTCCAACTGTTCTTGTGATAACAGCATTGTAATCTTCACCTTTTAATACTTTTATTCTTATAGCATCTGATGGAGGGCCATCTACATCGATTTTGAAAGCAACTACCCTCACTTCATATAAGACATTGTTTTTAATGCCAGTTATCATAGCTTTTGTTTTACCACGTTCTATAATTTCCTCTCTAGTTGTCGAAATAGTATTATTGCCATTGAACTCCTGTAATGTAAAAAAATAGGACTCATTAAATAGTTTATTTGGTGGAGATTTTTACTATAACAGCTAAGCTTTATCAAAAAAGAAAACAAAGAACAATCACAGAAGCAATATTTTTTATAGGTCGGACTCACTTCAGATCCACTCTTTAGACTCTGTGAATATTTAAGGGCAGCGACCTACTTTCCACTAAGTCCCTGCTCATTTGCACCCCATTATATATAATAATAAAATCTACATCGGGGGAGGCCTACGTCCAGCAGTGGGCAACTATAGATTCAATCAAATCAATTTAAAACAAAACAAAATAATTATCAAACACCAATATCGAAAGTTGACGAGATAATAATTGACTAGATGAGGATTTAACATGTTACCTTATAATATTACTTATACTGCTTTTGTAAGGAGTGACAGTCTTAACATTATACTGCTAGTAATCTATTAAAAGAATTTCTACATCTTTCATAATATAGTATACCTGTATCGTCATATCTTTTCGCTTTAGTGATCCACGGTCTATATATTCGGGTATCTCGTATATACGAATCTGAAACAGTGATTGAAATATGTTGCCTACAGATAATTGCTATTATCTTTGATATTGTGTTGTTTCTCTGGAAAGGACCCGTAAATATTGGCTGTTTGGACTTAATAAAAATTGTATGTGATTATATTTATGAGAGTAACTCGCCTCCTGTCTAAGTACACGAAGAAAAGAGAAAGACAGACTTTTCTCTGCACACAAAATGTAGTTGTACATTTTTTTTTATAATAGAGCAATATTTGTAGGTCATACAATTTCAGATATAAAAATACTGAAGAGCATGATAATCTAATTAGCTTTAGTTATCGACTCCTTAAAAGACATAAAAAGTAGAATCTCATTTTAATGCAGGATTTTTTATACATCCACCTAACTTCAGATTTAAAGTAGTTTTTAGATGAAATAGTAAAATCATCCAGATATCCATATCCATACTTGTTTGTCATCGTTGATTGTTTGTATTTCTATTTATTTATTGTACCTATATTTTTTTGTTTCTTCTGTTTTTAACGCTTTAGCGTATTGTATCTTTTTGATAAAAAAATAATTTATATGTTATATCTAACTGTCTATACAAACACGTATCCATCCATCTAATTTAACATCAAAATGACCAAGGTACCTTAAAACCAAGAACAGGATCAATACCCCTTTCTCTAACAACAGTCCACTCAACAAAAATTGCTTCAGGTTCCACTGCTGTCACTCTCAAGAGGGTAGGAGCTTCCAAATAACTCTCATATTCCTCTCCTGCTATCAAATTAGCACATAATAATATAATTAACACATACATAATAGATCACAACTGTATTACCAATATTTGGGAACTTATTTTAGAAGTATTCCTAAGATGTCTCAGTTTTATTGTTAATTAAAGCTTAAAACGTCATTGTAAAAGATTTAAACAAATAATCTTAAGGAGTTTTGGCGGGAATCTTGCGGCGTCTAGTTGTAATCTCGATTGAATATTCCTTTTTTGGTGCATAAAGTGATTTAATGTTTGATTGTGATAGTGAATCATGCAGTAAATTAGCTAATAAGTGTCCAAGAAATGAAGAATTCATTTGAGAGAGCATAGTAGCGCCGTTCCGATTGCTCCAAGATTCGTCGAGGTTCTTCGTAAAGTTCACTATCACTTTACGAAGGGCAGAACGAAACGACGACTGACTCGACTAAAGACGACTTGATGACAATTTTACTTGACTCATATCGACTTTTATCTTGACCACGTTGCCTCTTATTACATTGACATTGGCAAAAAGCTAGACGCTAATTATATAAGAAAGAAAGAAATAATCTTAGAATGTGTCTTTATGACTCTTAACTGACATGTTTATAAAGAAACTTTAATAATTGTCCAAATGTCAAATCGATAAGAATTGATTAATTGTTACCCAATAATTACTGACATAGATACTTCGTTTATTATAATGTTCAATCTTACAATTCAAGTTATTATTAAGAAATCCTTCTAATATGTTTTATACGAAAGTATGTTTGTCTGTTTGTTTTTACCCCTAACATACTGAATCGATTTTGACAGAGTTTAGTGCAATCATAGCCTTGAGCAAAGTATAGGTTAGGTACTTTTATTGCAATAAACAGGTTGGTTGGTTGATTCAGGGGAAGAACATTAATATAGCATTTCGTCATTACCGTCATAATATGAGCTTTGTAATAGCTATGCTATGTTATGTCTTCTGCGTAATGTTACTTAATAATAATTCTTCATTAACAAAGTAAATAATCATATTATAATACCTATAAAATTATATCAATTGATCAAAGTCATACAAATATACCAAATGAACTATTATAATTTACTTAATGTTAATATGCAGCATTTTCTAAACGATTATAATCGTTTACTAGTTTAATTATAATCAACGTATAATGTTTCAGTCCAGTACGCAATAACATTGATATAAGACAAAGAACCCATATCACTCAATGCTTACTATAATACCGCACGATTTTTAACGGATAAACTAATCGGTTATCCGTCAAATAACGTGCGGTACAGTTTAAAACGCGTATCGGATATGAACCGGACAGTACGCAATTTAAATGGAATAAAATAAAATTGTAACAGGTTTTACTTGATAAGTACAATGTCAGCGGAAACAGATAGTCCACTATTCATTTAAACTCGCGCAGTTGTAACTAATACTATGAAGAAACTGTTGGTACTTTTGTTAGTGTACGAAATACACGCTCAAAGTGTTGAAGTGCCTATAATTACTAATGTAGCCCCGTTGGAACCTGCTGGCTTTTATATCAAATGGGTGGTGGTTAGCAACGGTCCTAGTATCAAGAGACTGGGCTACAAGGTACGTTTTATACCAAATTCCATGAGTATTAACATTTTATGACTCAAAGTGGGGAGCGTCAATGTAGTGCACCCCTGCCCGGAGCAATGTTCTGGGTAGCACTACATTGATTAGGGGCTGGCGCTTTTCTTACCATCAGGAGGGCGTCCAGCTCGTCTCACCACTTCATACAGTAAAAAAAAAATTAACTCACTTTTGTTGTGTAGTAAAAAGAGGTTTGCGTGGGTTTTACTGACTAGCTTTTGAATGGCTTTGCGTGTTTGCCAAAAAGTAAAAGGATTAAGCTACTTGGCTACGACATATGCAGACTGTGACACCAATAAAGTATCTTAAAGTGGGCAAGATATTCATTAAAATCGGTTCAGGAGAACTAGGGATTATATCCTGACTGACAAGCTTCAACTTTTAGAAGCGTTATTTCTAAGCCCTTAGAGAGCGTACCTTTCTCTAAAAGAGCAGCAACACACTGCTAACTGCGGCGTTGATTACTTACCATTAGGTGACGCTTTATTAGCTTATAATTTTTGTATGAAAAATCATATCGGTTGAATTGGAAACCTGTTCCTTTTTCTGTAGACGGTTACAAATTAACAATGCAGTATTGTACAACATTTCTTATAAATAATAATGACTCTTGTAATAGATAAAACTATGGAAGCTAGAGGAAGATGAGCAAGGATCCTTCACTTTGGTGAACGGTGATCAAATTCCTGGATTGCGCCTTGACAAGAAACCCATAGAGGTAAGACGTCAAAGTCGAAGCTATTTAAAAATAATATTAAGCTCCTATCCTAATCTTAAAGAACTTCCAGCTTTTTATAGTACGCGTCACGAATCTTTAGCGCTGAACGAAACCTGCGCAGAAGTCAAAAATATGGTATCGAGGTAACGGCGCGGCGCGCGGGGCGCGTGATCGTCGGGTGCGCGAGCGTTGATTGGTTGTCCCAGTCGTGTTGTCTTTCTCGCACCAATACGTCTATTACGAGCGCGATTCTACCAATGCGCAGCTATTCTCGTCCAGCGCTAAACATAAATGACGGGTACTATACTTTTCAGTCGTTTACTTCTGGCTGCAAGTAAATGTAAACTACATTATCGCCAGAAGTAAACAACTGGAAAGTTAAAATCTGGAAGTTTTTTAGGATATTGGCCCCTAAAAAGGTATGTAGACTTTCTGAAGGTATTTGTTTTTCAAATTTACTCAGAAAAAAAAATTTTTTATTTTTGATTTTTTGATTTATGGAAATACGTTACAAGTTTAAACAGAAAGGTTGGTGAAAGTACATTGGTGGTATACCAATTTCTACAGAGAAAAACTGCTAACAATTATGTTGCAAAAATTTAAAGTTTCAAAATATTAAAACATATTGTATTTATTTATGATTTAATGTATGTGTCATCCTTCATGATTCCTTGGTAGAAATTATTTGGTAAAGATATTTTGTAAGAAACTTTTCATCTCATACAAAATTTTCAGCCTCTTGATAAAAAGAAGCCGCCAAAAGGAGAGCCACGAGTAGAAGTTATACTCAATACATCAACAGAAAAAGCCATGATATTCGACATTAAATACGACAAGTTATATGAAATACGTATGTGTGCGTTCAAAGAGAATGAAGAAGGGGAGCTTTCAGATCCAGTGAGAGCTAAAATCATGAAAGGCGACGCTTACTATGTATTTGTGAAGAAACAGTCAGACGCTTGCGTTGTTTCTGTCGCCTCCAATGTTACCATATCTGATGAATCCTACTACCACCTTGAGACGATGTATTTTTAATAAAATATACTCCTGATTTTTATGGGTTATTTTATTTCTAACATGACAAATTTGGTGGAATTTCTTCGCTAGAAAAATCTAGAAAAAAACCTTTCCCTTTTGAATTTTGCTTACTTGGATAATTTTGCACAAAAATAAGGATGTTAGTTGATTCATTAATAATTAATTATTTTGTGTGATCTCAGACCCTGTTTTTTATTCCTTCTTGAATCTTGATACATATTTACAACAACTTGGTTAAGAAGATAGTTATGAGTTACATGATCCTATTACCCAAGTGAAAACTTAAAAACTATTTTATTTTAGTACTAGCTGTTGCCCGCGACTTCGTCTGCGTGGACTTTCATATAAACAAACGTTCAGCAAGTTCAACGTGATTCTTTAAATTGCCATAACTTTTTTATTTATTAACCGATTGACATGAATTAAACACTAAATTTTAAGAAAAGCTTACCACAATAAATCATTGACCCCATCTAGATAGGATAAGCCGTTTCTGAGATTAGCGTGCACAAGCAAACAGACAAACAGACAAAAATTCCAAAAATCATTGTTTTGGGTTCTATTGCGTTAATAAAGGTCTCTATAATATTTTTTCTCATGTATCTTCCATGTACAGACTGCGACTCGTTACGTTTTTATTAGATGTATAGATAGATTGTGCGTGCGAGTTGACCTCATAATGAGAACATATTTAAATCAGACATTCTAAACAACTTATTTATAGTCCAAGAAAATTGAGCTTTAAATACGAATTTCAGATAAAAATATTGTTTTTTCATCTCAAGTTCTCGTGCATGAATTTAAAAAAGATTATTTGATATAATGTACTTTGAAGGATCTGTAAACGAATAGTGAGTCTTTTTTAAATTACACGAGAACTTGAGATAAAAAAAAATATTTTTATCTGAAATTCGTATTTAAAGCTCTATTTTCTTGGACTATTATGTATTCCGTAGGTATAACCGTATTTATCATATAATTGTGTTTTCGTCGTGTTATCGTAATCGCAATGAACAGTAGTTTAAATCAAAGTCATTTACAAAACAGTATTTAATCTGTCATTTAGTAATTTTAATTATGTAGTTTTTGGTTCAAACAATATTAATTATAATAAAGGAACTAAGAAATTTGAAAGAATGTGGTTCAAACAGTTAATTCAAATAGCTATATTATTTATAAATATAAGCAAAATCAAATGTATAGAATTAGAAGTTCCAGAATTGGATAGGGTCGAAATAATAGAACCAGCAGGTGTGTACGTTAAATGGAAACCCGTAGCCCAAAGTTTGGAAGACCCAATTTCTGGTTTCAAGGTATAATATATTATATTTAAAATATATATATTTAAAAATAAGAACTATTCGCGATCACTGATAATGCTGTGAGCTGAATCGCGCTTATGATATTTATTCGAGACTTGGTTATATATGGAAATTCTTGGCAACGAAGTATAACGGGCCTATCAGCCAGTTTTTTGACTGATCAAGAATCAATCTTTTGATTCAAAGAAGGAAGGAAGGAAGGTACATTTCCTCATAGTGCATTCATATTAATACTTGTATATATTTAACATAAGCACGATTCAAAACAGAACTTTCAGGTATTGCACAATTTATCCTCTTTGTCACATATTAGTTCGTTCTATCCTCTAAAAATCCTGCTTTAGTCCAGCTACACGCGTGCAAACGTCTTTAAATCAAACTTGATTTTTTTTCATTATTGCAATCATATATTGAAAAGTTTTACATTTTTTTATAATATGAAGAGGGGAGACGAGCTGGACGCACTCCTGGTTCGTAAGAGTAACGCCAGCCCATTGCCAATGCAGTGCTACCCAGAACTTTGCTATAAAGCCCAACTCCGGGCAGGGGTGCACAACACCAACGCTCCCCACTTTGAGTCATCAGATGTTAAGACTCATTAACCCAGTGATTTCTCCCCTCTTATAAAAGTAATGTTTTTTATTCCAGATAAGAATCTATGAAGTTCCGGAATCCTCAGAAATGGAAGTAAAGCTAATAAACGCTGAACAATATCCGGCTATGGTCCGAACTGATGAAGCATTAGAGGTATTGGATATTGATGACTTTTTTTAATATATTCTCAGGAATATGTGGATTATCTATACTGATAATAATAGAATGTTTCATGTTTGTTTCTCTAGAAAATAATTTTTCTGAATTATCTCCAAATAACTAGACCGATAAAAAATATTAATTTGTTCTAAAGTGAAGTCTACTACCCTTAGTGGATAATAACTGCAAGTTTTAACTGCATTTCACTAAAATACAAAGTACATGTACAATCAAGATGATGCCTAATTTCGCATGTTTCAAGTATTATTTTGAAATTGACGGTGTAACATGCAGTTGGCCTTTTGTAGCTCGCAGTAGAGAAATGAGTTAAGTATTTACAACAAAATTCTAAAAAACCACATTAAAAGAAAATTTAAAGCTACTTATTCTTCTTAACAACATGATCAATGAATATAGACAACTAGCTGTTGCCCGCGCCTCCATTCGCCCCCCTTACCTCCTTTTAACCCTTTTTTCCAGTTAAAAAGTAGCCATGTACTTCCTCAGGCTCTAGACTATCATTGTACCAAATTTCGTTCTAATCAGTTCAGTAGTTAAAGCGTGATGGAAAGATAGACAGACAGACAGAGTTACTTTCGCATTTATAATATTAGTATGGATTATTTCAGGAATTCAGCACAGATAGTACACTCCCAGTGTCTAGAGAAATTAGTTTTGACAGAAAAACAAAAAGTGCTGTTATAGATGGTCTTAAATACAACAAGGTATACGAAGTTAGGGTTTTGGCGTACAAAGGCAGTGAAAACGGACCCTTATCAGAATCAGTGCGGTTCAAAATACTAAAAGACACCGATTATCGTGCTGTGGTGACAAGAACTGTGAAAGGCTGCCATGTGTCAGTTGCAAGAGAAGTAGAAACTGCGGGAGAAACATATCCATATGTTTATAATGCTTATTTTTGATTAAACGTAGATTTCTGTAGTGTTTTTTTTAATGTTTTCCCGTAGTAAGCGACCAGTATGGAAGTAGTAGCAAAGCATAATTCCCCTACTGCTTAGCTGACAATTAGAAAAGGGAAAAAGGGGATAGAGGAGGGAAAAAAGGAGAGTAGGAAGGGAAAATGGGCTTTCCACTCCTATTTGATGAGATGCCACTGTTTGATAAAAACATCCATAATTAATTATTGACACGGTTTATTTATACAATAAACAGTAAATAAAAACAATAAAAATAGGTAAAATAAGTATTTATTTAATGTGGTAGAAACCATAGTATTCATTATTATTAATGGTTTTACTTACTAATAATATCAAACTATCAAATATAGTATTTAAAACTACTTAAGGAACATTGTACGAAAACGTAAATTTTATTCAATCTTCGAAGAGTTCAATATTATTCTAATTCGAAAATATCAATTTCTAATTCGAACATATGATATATTTGTAGATCTACGTTTTTCTTTGTCTTTCAAAGGATATCTAAATCTGTAAGAAGATTGTTAAGAGATGTAATTATAGAGCCTTTATTCGCACGTAATCTACCATAAGCGGTTGCGTCCAAGTCGGCCACCAAGTTTCAAGGCTTTGCCAGAAGTTGTATAAGGCTTTAGTGCTTTTGTTTCTCCAAGGCTTCATACGAGACTCAGATGTGTACATCCCATCCGGGAACTCGGAAATACCACCAGCTGATACTCCTAATGTTACGTAGAACTGAAAAAAAATTTAGAATTATTTGCAAGTTTCAACCGATTTAAAAAAAGGAGGAGGTTCTCAATTTGACCCGTATGTTTTTTTTCTATGTTTGTTACGCGATAATTCCGCCAATTATGAACCGATTTGAACAAATCTTTTTTCGGCGTATAGATACAAATACCTCAAGGGTGGTCCCATTTAATTTAATAATAAAAAAACAACCCCCAAGGGTGGAAAATTGGGGATCAACTTTTTATACGTAATATCTCCGCTAATTATGAACCAATTTGAACGATTATTTTTTTGTTGAATAAGTATTATCATGAAGTCGGTTTTATTTTTTTTAAGTTATATTATTATTAATATTATGAACGTGAAAGTTTGTGAAAATGTATGTTTGTTATTCGTTCACGCAAGAACGGCATGACCGATTTAGTTGAAATTTGGTATGTAGGTAGATGATACCCTGGATTAAAACATATGATACTTTGTATCTCGGTGTTGTTCCGGGAACGAGAAAAACGCGGGGCACGTCTAGTTATATATAGATTCTCTCCTACATTCTTATAAAAAAATATCGAATTTGGCACGGTCCTTTCAAATACATGAAAACATAAAGCAATAAATTTCTATTTATCTGCTTAAATTGATAAATATAATTACAAAGTCATCGAAGGGAGCCATCTTGGTGCCCATGTTAAGAAGGTCTCTAGGTAGAGGACAGTCGCCGGGCAGGAGGGAATATAAATTGCTTGCTGCTTCCACTCGACCCCACTCTATACCGTTCACTGTTAGCGTTATCCGATCTGTAATTAAGACATATATTTATAACTAGCTGTGCCAGCGACTTCACCCGCGTAGAAAGTGACATTGGACAGCAATTTTGAAAATGCCTAACCCGCGCCAACAAACGTTCAGCAAGTTCAACGTGATTCTTTAAATTGCCATAACTTTTTTATTTATCAACTGATTGACATGAATTAAAGTCTAAATGTTAATTTAAGCTCAACATAATATATCATTGAAAACCCAATCTAGATAGGATGAGCCGTTTTTGAGATTAGCGTGCAAAAATTCTAAAAATCATTGTTTTGGATTCTATTATACTAATAAAGGTCTCCAATAATATTTCTTCTTATATATCTTCCATGTACAGACAGCGACTCGTTACTTTATTATTATATGTGTTGAAAAGAGTGAAAATACCACCAAAAGCGTAACTAGTAAAAATCCAGTGTATGTATTAGGGGATTTCTATCTTTCTCTTACGAGTGTAGGAGAAATGCAAACTATATACACCGTGTTTGCTTCAAGTTTTAACTTTTGATTTATATTTATTTGAAAAAATTATCTTAGGGAGCTTGGTATTCCATAAAACAAGTTAATTCTAAGTATGGACACAAGTCTCTTAGAAAAATATATAAGCAAGTTCAATACTTTCTATGATAAGAGGAAGGAAAAATTGTATTATTATTTTAAACAATAGAACAAAAATTCTTCATGGTGGCTCTTGAATTTGACCCCATATCCAACACTTGAAGTACAATAAGAAAAGTCTAACTTACCTTTATAAAAATGAGAATAACTTACTTGGTTCCCAAGTTAGTGCATAAAGGTTAAAATCAGTAGACCAAGGTATTCCAGCTTTCCTGGTTTTTATTAAAAATGAGCGGCACGCTGAATCCAGAATTGGTCCACCATATAGCAACTAAAATGTTAAATAAAACACAATTCAGAAGTGAACATTTTCTTTATATTTACAAATAAAATAAATAATATGTTACATTTTATAAAAAATGAAAGTTTGTGAAAATGTATGTATGATTGTTATTCTTTCACGCTAAAACGGCTGTACCGTATTAGTTGAAATTGGGTATGTAGTAGAGATGCCACAAATAGTGAATTGGCCGAATACCGAATACCGAATATTCGGCTACGCTGTCGGCCGAAGCACCGAATATTCGGCGCGAAGTAAATGCATTTTTCTCGCCGCGTTCGCGCGGCAGGCGACGACCGCGTGCGTGCGGGGCGAGGTGCAAGTAAATCGGGTCACGGAGCGCTTTATTAGTATATAAATAATACGTAAAGTGAAACTTAATTACTGTTTTGATAAGAAGTTTGTTTCTTAGTTCATTTTTAATTGTTTTTTCGTCAAATGGCTTATAAACGGACACCAGTTAATAAAAATCGCCCATATGGGAATATTTTGATATTTGTAGTAAAAAAAATAAAGTCGCCCAGAGTTTTTTATGTAGCATCAAGATCTCAGTTTCGAAATAGTTTGTTTGTTAACTGGTTATGTATTAAACTACGTACCTACTTACCTTGTTGTTGTAGTGTACCTATTTGTAAATACCTACTCACAAAAGAACGGAGATGCGGTATTCGGTATACCGAATACCGAATAGCAAAAATAATGGCCGAATAGGCCGAATACCGAATAGTTGCCGAATATTCGGGACATCTCTATTCTCTAGTATGTAGATAGGTGATACCCTGGATTATCACATAGCATAATTTATATCCCGCCTTGGGAACGGGAACTACTAACTCTTAATACTACTAGCTATTAATTGAGTATTTTTATGTATAATATGTTATTATTGTGTAGGTAAACTATGAAATGTATACTTTACCTTGTTACCGATTTCCTCGCTTCCAAAGGTAGTTGGATCACTGTTACCTCTCGAACCAGCAATTCTAATCAAACCAGATGCATAATCCATAAAACCGTATTTATTTAATAACGGTTCTAAGAGAATATCTGAAATGAGCCAAATATTAACTTCAAAACGGAATGACGACTGTACTACGCAGTTTAATTTTCTCTTTCCATTTATTGAAACCTATGTTCACCCCGTAGCTTGACTTATCTGTTCTTAGTTCAATCATTTATTCCCAGAACCGTTAAGGAGTGGAACCTTCTTACGGCTTTCGTCTTTCCTAGTAATAACCTGGATCTCTTCAAGGTTAGGGTAAATAGGCATAACTTAAGCAACTTGCTTAAGCAACTGTCGCAACAGACCGCATAATGTTTACGATCAGGCCTGATCGTGTTCAAGGCTACTTAATGATCATTAAAAAAATAACAATTTTATAAGAACCTCTCCATTTTTAAAGCCTCCAAACAAACATTGAAATCTTTCCTCTATATACAAGATAAAGTAAAAAAACTAAAACCCAACTACGACAAAAAACGACGCTGAAAAAGTATAAAAGTACCCCATGAATACAGGTAAAGTCACAAGCAAATGCTAGTAATATATATATATTCGAAATGTACAAGTGAAGCGCTTTAAAATGATACCAAACACGGCATATCTAGCTTAACTTTATTTTTTTACTCTGTATATTTTGTCCGCTAGAGGGCGCCACATTGAATTTGGTGAAAATCTATATAGCCTATAACCAGCGGACAATTAAGACGCTTCTAATGATATGTCATTTGTCGAATTCTGATTAGTGGTTTAGAAGTTACGAGGGAACAGATGAACATACATACATACATACATACATACATAGCCTGTCAAAATCATAACCCTCCTTTGGCTTTGCCGTAGTCGGGTAAAAAAGTATTACACGTGTTAATTATTTGTAATCTATTTGTATATCAAAATTTAAGGCATTCTATAGTTTTTTTGTGTGAAAGCTAAATAAAATGGCTAATAACAAAAAATATTTGCATATTATATACTATAATAGCCGCGGTTTCGTTTGTGTTTCACTAACCAACTCTTGTGGAAGTAGCATCAAAATTAGTAGATTCGTGTTCCGTTAAATGATTTTTTTTCATATTTATTTTCGGCTTAACATAAACCAATAAGAATTGGTAAGTTATAGAATATTTTTAAAAGGCTTTCAACACATTCGCCAATGATTACAGGATGAAGTCCACTTTTAAATATAAAAAAAAATAAATTCGAAGCTAATTATATACAAACAAACACTGCTATCTGTTTATTAAATTTTATGTAACAACGATATTGTAGAAAATATATGATTGTTTGTTTATTTGTTCTAAATAATCTCCGCAACTCTGAAACGATTCCATAATTCTTTCATACTATTTTAATTTTAAGCTGCAAGCAAAGACGCGGGGTGTGGCTAGTGTCTTTAATTTTGAATGTTAAAGACACATCGATATAGATAATATTGTATAATTATTTAAACGTAAATTTTACGTGTACAATATTATCGTTATACCATGTCTTTGTTTTATTATTTAAAAGAACGCGGGACTTCCCCGAATACCGAATATTAAGTAGCTGACTTGTCTTACAAGTTAGAACATAATATAAAATTACTTAGTAAACGTATGACTCATGATGAAACGTAAAATAAGGAGAATATATTTTTTATCTGTGGAATATCCTGTTAGGAATACCACGGTCCTCGGGGGGGAAGAAGGTGGTTATGTAAGACTCCCCAGGAGGTCCCCCTACCGACTTAAGCCCACCGATGTCCCGTCGCGCACCCTACCGGAGGACGGACTCGAGAGTATAGTAGGCGTCATTTATGTTTAGCGCTGGACGAGAATAGTTGCGCATCGGTAGAATCGCGCTCGTAATTGACGTATTGGTACGAGAAAGACAACACGACTGGGACAACCAATCAACGCTCGCGCACCCGACGATCACGGGCCCCGCGCGCCGCGCCGTTACCTCGATACCTTATTTTTGACTTCTGCGCAGGTTTCGTTCAGAGCTAAAGATTCGTGACGCGTACTATATGCACGAAGCAATGTCCCCGAGATAGTATACTAAGCATCGACCACTTGGATATGTAGTCGATGATACCAAGCTAAAAATCTTTTGTTTTTTTCAACGTGTCTGACTTCAAAACGTATGTTAATATTTTTAAATATTTTTTTTACATATGACGACCTAGTCACAGAGTGTCCGCGTCGTATACACACTTTTACAATAAAAAATGATTGGTTTCCAAGACTTAACCAACTTCTGGACTCATTGCATTAAAATCAAGTTGGAGTATTAATCATTTTGTTATTTAATAATAACTGACACGAATATTGAGCAGGCGAAGGTTTCTGAAGATGTGTGATTTATTTACCCACGCAAAAAATTCTGGATGGTTCTAAATGAAATTTTACATACAGGTATATAGACTCTGAAGACATAGAATATTTTGTATCCCGGTCATCCTGGAAACGGTATCTACGTTATTACGTTACTTTTTTTTTCAAGGTGGGACACCGGATACCGCGTCCTCCTCGGGGGAGAAGGAGGCGTAAATACGCTACTACTACGTATAACCGGGGTGTGTAGCTTGTATTAAATTACCTAATTAAAACCGAGACCAGTTAATCTACAAGTCTCCCGAAGGTTATCAGCAAATAGCACGATAAAAATACAAAATGGCGAAGTTAATATGGTGTTTTCTTTGTCTTTTAATTGTAAATAAAAGTGTGGGAACTTTACAAGCGCCTAAAGGTTTGAAGGTGTCGTTTTTGGAACCATCAGGGGTCTATGTGGAGTGGGACGAGTTACCGTTTGAAGAAACACGCAATATTGATGGGTATACGGTGTGTTTCAAGCTCTTTAAAACATTACATATAAGACTAATGCCAATATACTGAAACGCAACTTAAATTTAAGTACAACTTAAACCGGTCCGATTTCACAGTTCTCCATACAATTCTGTTAAAATTACGAGTCTTAAAGCGTGCTTAAATTTAATTTGCGTATGAGTATTTGGCCGTAAGTCACTTTCTTCTGTCTTCCCTATGTATGCTTCGTTCTTTAAAACCACGCAACCGATTTTTATATGAACGGTTTCACACGAAAGTTTTAAACATATACAATATACATTGTCTTACTTTACTCTATCTTCTATATTATTTGTAACAGTTTTCTAAATGACATGAGCAATTGAAATTTATAAACAAAACCAAGCCCAAAAACATTAATAGCCTCAACTGTTTTTGGTTGTTTTGTCACGTTTTTAATCTAATTCTTAATGGAACATTCTTCTTTATAGATAGACTAGCTGTTGCTGTCCGCGTGGACTTTCATATATACTTTGACCCCCATTCCCTTCCTTATAATCCTTTTTTCCTAGATTTTTTGTACAAATGTTTTTTCCCGCTAACTCCTGTTCCCGTGGGAATTTTGCAATATCCTGTGGCAAATAACCTTTAAGTTTACTAAGGAACCTGCATGCCAAATTTCAAGTGCCTTCGTTTAGTCGTTTAGGCTGTGCGTTGATATGTCAGTCAGTCAGTCAGTCAGCCAGTCAGTTTCTCCTTTTATATATATAGATAAATGTTTTGAAAATGTTTTAGACGAAGGTATGGATTATAAAAGAAGAAACAACACGAAATTATAAACTGCTCAACGGGGAACAGTATCCAGGATTGGAAAAAAATAATTTTGCTAAAGAGGTTTGTACATTGTATAGTACCTACATATTTATCTTTTTTGCGTTTTATGTGTTTAAGGTGATTCGCCGTTTTGATGAACTGGCCTTCCACAGAAATCCGGAAATCAAGTAATAAATTTATTTCAAATATAAGATGTATTTACTTCTATTGAAATTGTGTTTACATCAAATACTTTTAATAATGATATGTTTCCTACAAAATGATTTAATTAGATGCTTTTGAGGATTATCCGCTATAAAAATTATCAATACTGTAATAACTTATGACTAATTAATATCAATTTCTAAAGTAAGGATTAAATAACCAACTTGATATTACATGGATCTCACTTAAAAAAACTAAATTGCGAGATATTTTACAAGTTTTCTTGTTAGATTTTTTCGTTTATTTTTTCCATATCTTCATTAAAAATCGCCTGGCAGAAATCACTGACTAGTGATAAGGCCGCCATTTACATATATGTACTTCTTGATATTTGCTTACTTTTTGTTATTTGTGATTTTGGTATGTGTAATAAAGGATAAATAAATAAATAAATAAAAACTCTTTCTTGCAGCCGTTTAACCAACGCCCTTCGACTAACGCCAGTGTTATAACAAAACAAAGTCGATTCAACTACGATAGAATTCGCGATCTTTCGTTCGATAAATTGTACGAAATTGCTGTTTTTGCATACAAAGGTGATAACATCGGACCTATGTCTGATCCAAGAAGAATTAAGTTAGTGAAGAACAATAACTTCGTACTGCTTGCTGAAAGAAGATTAGATACATGTGCTGCTACAATTGTTACTAATAGAACCAATGGTGATGAACCTTTTGTACATATAACTGTTATATAGGAATAAATACCAGTAGCCAATGTATTGTAATAAAACGGTACAATTAAAATACGTGTTTGAATTTGTCACGTAGCCTTTTGCTGTTAAATTGTTAGAATGGGAATGTCATGAATAGTCCAGTCATTTAAGCTTATTTAAACCCCAATCGGAAACAGTTATTTCTACAAAAAATGCAACAGACATTTTTATAGACAATTTCAAGACCAACAATTATTTTTGTCATGACCAAAAGATCGCGAGATATTTGCGAAAACTGATTTTCGTGGCATTTTGGCCACTAACTTTTTTAGCCTACACGGTATCTCTGTCGATTTTGAAAATATTCATTACAATGCCGTAATATAATAACAAAAATTCAGCTCGCTAGCAATTTATCCACAGATAAAACTTAAACTGACTGGACTAGAACTGCAATCGAATACAAATGAATCACTTAAAAAGCACTTAAAAAGATTCTATAAATAAGTTCAAGGGAACAAACAAGTAGAATTCGTGTAACATCAACTCAACCAATTTGAGTATTTTAATTTAACTGTTAGAGGAAAACAGAATTATCAGTTTCTCGCATCCACTACTTGGATGGTTTTAAAAATAGCAAAGACTTCGAATTGTTTATGTTAGTATAACCGTGAGAAACAGCTAGTGTATGGAAATAAATAAAACTCTTTAAATTGCCTTGTTTTATTTAAAAAAAAACTAGTCCATTAATCGTTTCTACTAAAAATATAATCACAGCGCTTCGACTTTGATATAATCTATGAGTAAGTCAGGTTGCGTCCAAGTTGGCAACCAGTTATTTCGGTCTTGCCAGAAGGAGAAACCAGCCTTCCTTCCTCGGTTGCGCCAGGGCTTGGGATGGTCTTCGCCTGTGGTCAGACCGTCTGAGAACTCCACTATACCTCCTACTGCTACTCCTAAGGTTAGGTAGAACTGAAATGCCAAATGGATTTTGTGATATAAAACTCTTCTTAACAATATATAGTACGCGTCACGAAGCGCTGAACGAAACCTGCGCAGAAGTCAAAAATAAGGTATCGAGGTAGCGGCGCGGCGCGCGGGGCGCGTGATCGTCCGGTGCGCGCACCAATACGTCAATTACGAGCGCGATTCTACGGATGCGCAGCTATTCTCGTCAATCGCTAAACATAAATGACGCGTACTATACCTATGACGTCTTTTTTTCTCTTTTCCTATTATGTATTTGTTTAGTTGGTAATTGTATTGATGCGTTCTATGTACTCTGTATTAAAAGTTTCTGTCTTTCAATGACAATTGACGAATGCTTAGGGCAGCGATAGCACAATTGATTTATACGCTAAGGTGTTTGATTCCCACGCTAGAAAAATACCGTTGTAATTTACACACAAGGTACTGTGTTAAAGAAATGCGGGTAAATTTTTTTTTTTATTTTATTTATTTGTTTTGATTTGAAATGCGTGTCGGTGGTTTACTTATTTAAATAGAAATATCATAAACATCTGGTACCCATACGTATATTACCTTTGGTACCTTTCATAAAGAAAAAATAATAATTCAATGCTGTAAATAAAATGCCAATAAGACTAGAATATAAAAAATATAAATGCATCCTTTTATTGAATCGGTTAAAAAATTCATTATACCATGCTTATTTCTACCTCCTCCTAAAAATTACGAGAATTTATGAATATATGCTACTCTTTCACGTAAAAATTACCGTACGGATTTGACTGTAGATTCTTAATCGATATATAATATTTTATTTTTATTTATTAAGTATTTCCCTGGGAAAGGAAAGTACTTACATGGTCATCAAAGGGTGCCATCCTGCCCCCAGTATTGAGGAGTTCGTACCAGTCTCCTCTGCAAGTGGCTGGTAGCCACGACCTCAAGCCGGTATACCCTGGGGTGTAACGACCCCACTCTTCCTCATCCACTGATAGGGTTATTTCTTCTGCAAACCATACACAATAAGTACAAAAAATTCTCTTTAATAGGACTATTATTATACGCGAGGCAAAATTGAATTACCCATAATTGTAATGGTACGTCCATTATATAGAACTGGAAAATAATTTTACAGTCAAAGTCAAAGTCTGCATTTAACTAGGATACATAAAGACTTTTGAATCGCCATGGAGGACAAAACAATGAATTACCAACGGATCATAAAGGGTATTCAGTAATCTGTTCATAGATATTTAGAAATACAAACAGGTTGCGGACGAAAGGCTGTATGAGGTATGGGAGCTCTACTTATTTATGATGGATATACATATAATAATAAAATAGTCAATGGATCGCTTAATGAAAGAAAAGATATCATCTGCAGTAATTTGACAACAGAACTGGTCTGGGTAACGATCTGGTGACAGTTGGACGTATTTGAGTAATAGAGTACTCTTCTTAACCCTAAAAATAAAAACTGATGAAATTTACTCCCAAACAATAACGTACCTGGTGTCCACTTGATCTCAAACACATGAAAGTCATCGCCCCAAAACTTATCGTCTGACGTCTTCTTGTGGTAAAACTCAAGTGCGCTGCGACACCGCGAGTTTAATATTGGACCTCCCGTGAGCCACTGTGAATTCGTAAAGCTTTACAGGTAAAACAGGCACGTTTCAAAAATTTTCTATAATTATGATGGGATTATATTGGGGATAGTATCTACGGTTCTAACTTAAGTCTTTTCACACTGCTTAAAGTAACTTATCAAAAAATAGCTTGGTCATTAGGAGTGTATTCTGGTGGTCAACTATAAAAGTATAATATTTCTATGTACATCAAACATCACAAAAAAGTGACACTATAGTAAATTAGTACTCGCATCATGGTTTTTCTTCGTTCTTTTTATCTCTTATAAAAGCTTTAAGTTAAAACATGGATAAGTAGTCCCCTTTACTCGAAGATGAAAAACATTTTATACATCACAATGAATTCACTTACCCTATTACTATATCTATCTGAATTTATATCCATGTTTCCAGGTACCATGGCTATCTTCAAGATACCAGACGCGTAATTCAAATTGCCATACTTCTTAGAAAGAGGTTCCAGAAGAATCTCTGAGAAAAAGATTTTTAGCTTAGAATTTGAAATAGTTTATGAACTACTGTTGACTCGCTCCAGTATCATTTTGAAAACCACTTTTTTAAGAGTAGCATCGTGTTTTCGTAATATCAATACGGCTCATCCGGGGTAATACTGCCCACCCACAGAAAACCGTCAAGAAATGGGATTTCGACAGAGATATCATTGCAATTTATTCGGTACGCATTGGAGGCCTACATTTGCTTCCCAGTCTTTTCCTATTCTATCTTTTATTTCCTTTCGTCACCTACCCTTCCTTTTTTCTCCTTTTTAAGGACCGGGAAAGTCTTTGTGTGGCTCAGGTGCACCTCCTACTATCCCATCATCACATACATATGTTATTTTAAATACAATTACCAGGATACAGCCAGTCCCCTTGAGGCAGTTTAGCTCTGACGCGAACTGTCCCATAAGTAAATGCGAACCTTGCACTGGTCACTCTTCCACTAACAACGGGAGGTACTATATCCACCCCTATTGAGGACATAGAGCAAATTCGAAGCTCGGTACATCTGTAATTATTAAGTATTGATTTTTTTATCCTATGCAACTAAGCAGAGGATATCTTCGAGGAAAAGCTCATAGAGTCAATAGGTACGTACCCACTGGTTAAATCCAAAGTTCCTGATAGGATGGACTGGTTGGAATTCTTGAACAAGTCTTGCTGAAGTTTTGGGGATATACGCAGCATGCCATTTTCAACTGAAACCGTTGGGTCCTTCTGCAGACGTTGGTACGATACGAATGGATGTTCCTGAAATAGATTTGGTTGGTCAAAAACGAGATTTTGGGAAACTAACCCAACAAATGTAAATATTTTTAATTCAAAGGTCGATTTTTATGTCTTCTTGTAGTTAGACGAAAAATTATAGGCTAGTAAAACATTCGCGACGCTTGGGGATTGTCCATACCCGCTATAGCGTAATAAATATACTCGCATTTGTTATTGAGCTTAAAGCTTGAAATTGAAGCCTCATATTATTCTAGGCTAGGTTTCGATGTTGTGGAATAATCAGCGAAGGTGCCCATGACCCTACCCGCTGTGAGACGGAACACAGTGGGGTATTGGTCGGCAGAAGTCCATCAGGCAATGGTCCTTTCCTCAAGGTCCATGGGTATC
>JADANM010005075.1:7585427-7622543 GCA_026213755.1 Eurema hecabe | reverse complement strand
CAAACTTACCCAACAGCAACAGTATGAGGGGGTTCTGGAACTGCTCGATGTACTTCTTCCATAGCGGATCTTGCTCCTTCACCTGGAACTCGTTGGGACCAACGAAGTTCATGCGGTCGTTGGCTTCGCGCCATGACAGGCCACGTCTTACGTCCACTTGCAGACGTTCACCCACCTGGAGGAAATAAAGTGTAAATTGTAGGGCCCATCTTAAAGCCTAACTTTCTTAACCAACTTCAAAAAAGGAGGTGTCTCAATGCGAAGGTAGTAACGATAATAATTATTATAATAGTGAACATATACCGAATATGGATAATTAAAGAGGAATAAACGTTCAATACACGTTTTTCGGGTAAATTGGGAGCTTTCTAACATGAATACTTTTTTTCGCAGTGCGATGTCTTATAGCCTAAAGCCTTCCTCGATAAATAGACTATCCAATACAATTTCTTTTTCAAATCGAACGTGTTTTTCACGAAATTAGCGCTTACAAACAAAGAAACTTTTCAACTCTATAATATATGTTTTAATAAAATATATCACCTCAAGTTAAATACAATCTATAAGGTGTTCCATCCTTGTTGTAAACAGATGAATAATGATCAATGTTAAAAAAAACTTGTACTATTATAACAATATCTAATATTGTGAAACCGAATAATAAGACCATTATAATTAACAATTGAAATCAAACAAAAAACCTTTAGTAAACAAAATTTTAACTTCGGGAAATAAACATTTTTTTTCCTGAAGTCTTCATTCATCTCAACTCAAATTAATTACAACTTAATAAAAGAATAAATGCTACACTTAATTTGCTTCAATAAATCGAGGAAATTAGGGAAACTTCCTGAACCTGGCAACCCTAACTATTTACAAAAAGATAACGCTCCATTGAGTTGCTTTAAAATTACGAGACAAATATTTTTGTTTTTTTAATCCTCGCTACAACAACTATTTGTTGTTATTCTTTATAATGTTGTTGTTATTATTTATAATACTAAGCTACTTCCTATCTATGTTCTTAGTCAAAACAACAACATTCAGGAAATTTTCGCTCCGCACTCTCGCTTGCACTTTAAGCTTTAAATGGAACGCCTCAGAGCGTGGTAACGCCGCATGATTCATGTTTTTCGTGTGTGCAGCCGGTTCCATCAAATTATAAGACGTTCGACGAAATTCAGTATAAAGTCAATAGGAAGATTTTTAAAAAATATTTTTAAGGAAAAACCGCGAGGCGCAACTAGCAAGTAATAATACACCCGATATTTTTATACTTCGACCCTCTATAAAACGCAAAGTCATAAAACTCCAAACTCGTTTTAAGTATCATTCTTTTATTACCGAAAAGACGATATTGCATACCAATTAAAAGTGCATTGAGCTATTAACTTAATTTTTATGTTTCAATCAAAGGTTAAAATTTCGTCCTCACCAATGACTTAGGGTGTTTAAACAGGCTCTTATTTTTGTTATGACCACTAAGGCACTAAGCAAACATTTGTCTGTGATCAAGATGCGGCCTAGGAGCCTATTCATTTTCACCTTAAAAAGACCAGTGGCACAGTTCCTTGGAAAGACTTAATTATATATGTCTTAGATAAATAAGATACATAATATCTGTTAAAAGTGTTACTGGTACACATATGTTATAGAAATATTTGCGAAGTTGCCCCTACCTGTATAGGCGAGATGGAATACAGTGGGTTTTTGGTCGGTACAGGTCCAACATAAGCCCGTGGTAAACCCTTTCCCCAGGTCCATGACTATATTATGAGGATTTATTGGATACTAGCTGTTGCCCGCTACTCCTTCCGCGTGTACTTTCATAGAAACTTAGAGCCACCCCCCCTCTTATAATCCATTTTTCCAGTTAAAAAGTAGCCTTTGTCTTTTCTCAGGATCTAGACCAATCTATGTACCAAATTTCATTACAGTTGGTTCAATAGTTTTGGCTTAAAAGCGTAACAGAATGACAGAGTTACTTTTGCATTTATATTAGTAGGGATTTTACTAGTTGTATATTACCTCTTCCCAACTAAGAATGGAACTCTCGACGGCGCTAATCCACATGTCGCCTGCGCCTGCGCTTACGTCCGTCAGCCCTCGTCTCCCCCCCACCTCCTCCGGGCTGGAATGCTGCAACAATAATACGGCATTTAAAGATCAGAAAAAAAACCAACTTATAGCTAAAAAAAGCAACTAACAGATGCCAGTTCTTCTCTGTAGAAAATGTCTTCCGAACCAGTGCTTAATAATTGTTTTATGTGAATTTGACAATGCAAGCGTTACTATATGTAGCCTAGTTATATTTGACTTTGAAACTACCTATTACTACTATGTACTCCGAAAATTAACTGGAAGAGATACAAAATTTGTAGTTGTAGTATGTAGGCTCGGGCTAGTTTCCGCAACTCGACGACTACAAAATTTATATTTCTACATTGTAAGAGTCTAGGAAATTCCATATCCAATTCCATTATAGATTCTCAAATGTCACCGATAAGAATCAATCAATATAATTGTCACTGCACATGGCGGCATGTTGCTTTTATCTGATTAAAATGTCATGTATCTTTACTTAAAAATAGCCTAGCAATAATTACATAGAACCTATTAAAATACTATACATACATTTTATATATGTATATCGCATTAAATATGTGTACATAAATATTGATTTTTTCTTTATAGTATACTTTTTTTTCTAATGTTGTGTATGATGTTTTTATATAGTGTGTGTGTTTCTTTTTTTTCTTTTGTATACACTGCCTTTCTACTTTCGTGTATTTCTTCATTAAAGGTTGCTTGGAAGAGATCGCTGCCAAGCGCTAAAGCCACCATTTTTATATTTCTTATTATATAATATTTCTCTTTAATGTATATTCTGTGTCATATTTTTGTTCAAGTGTATATAATAAAGTGTTTAATAAATAAATAAATAATATGCTAGAGACCTGCCCTGGCTGTGCACCCATATTTTATGTATATACTACATATATAAACCTTTCTCTTAAGTCAGATTGAAAAACAGTTGCATAGTTTTAATGATTTATTACACATAATAGATGACTCTCGATGACTGCTTAATTTTTTTTAATATTAGACAGTATACCTTTGCAGTTAATTGCTCACGTTTAAATGGCCAACCAAGGAGGTTTGCCTCCATATAAAAATATATATTTCTCTCAATAAAGTCTAATAATATTGTTAGCAGCTAACAATATTGAGCTAAAATTAACCATTAGGACCTTGTCATACCACTTTACATAAGTCACTTGGTGAATGAAACCCATTCATCTGTGTTGTATGGTTTCTTTATACGGCTTCCATTTATCTTATTCATTATTACAAGCTGATTACTGTACATATATTTTATGAATACTGGCTGGTATGTTGTAAGAGAAAAAAACAAATAGCTGGCAACAATAGCATTTTTTTTTTTTCCATGTTTATAACAATACTATTTAATCTGAGTTCATATTTTTAAAAGAATCTAAAAAATTCCTTTGATAGATCAAGATAATATGATGTTCCATATTACCATCAATCTTTACTAATATTATAAAGAAGTAAAGTTTGTGTATTCGTTAAATTGTAAGGGGTAATCTCGGGATACACTGAACCGATTTTTAAAACTCTTTCAACAATAGAAAGCCACATTATTGCAACGTGTATAGGATTATTAACATTATGCCTAACGAAGTGAGCAGGGGTCAGCTAGTAGTTTATTTAGTACACCAAAAATAAATGAAAACTCATATGACTTAATTAGATTAACAATCAGTTCAAAAAAAAAACAAATCTATTTTCAATGTATTATGTTCCTTTGTTTTTGTCCATTTCTGTTTTACAATCATATCTTATATTTCTACCTTAATTTGCGAGTCATGTTTTAGGAAAAAACATTCTATTCTCAATACTTTAGGTTGAAGTGAAAAGCAAAAGCCGTATGGAATAATAATTAATCATTTTACGGTAAAAGTACCGCGCATACAGTGAAAGTATTAGACATTTAAAACATTTGTGTAAATTGTGAATGCGCCCTATAAGTACCGACGTTGCGTACGTTTACAAAAATGCATAAAACTACCTAGTATGATCTAGAATACAAACTGCAATTAAAAAATCTAGGTCGCTCTCTCGACATGAAAAAACATTTGAAAGCCTCTGTCCAGACGTTCTTTACAATGCATCTGTTAAATGACCTATTTAGCAATATCCCAGAAACACCATCTATGACTAACACCACGCAAATCAATAACATCTGAGAGGTATACAAACAAAATCAATAATTGTAACAAGTGCTTACCAAACTCGCCGTGTCTTGGCTGTCTAGAGAGTATTTATCACTCTCTTTCCCCCGATGGTCAGAGAAATTCTCATATTTACGAGTGGGACTACTTTTCATCTTTCACAATTTATTCGAGCTTTCAGCTTAAAGAGACATTTTCACGTAGAAAATGCGACACCGAACAACGAAATCGAGATTCACAAAGCCACTGACGCACGATGGAACATACAAGTCGGATTGTCCGTTGTCGACTGGCGACTGTCAGATGTCAAGAATCAAGATTTAGACAATGCACTTATGTCAATATGGCATTGACATTACACACTAAGTTTAAAATTAAAGAACTTTAAGTTATAAACAGAAATAAATAAAATTAAGCAAGATATTTTGTGATGTTGGCAAATCGCTTAGTTTTTAAGAATCATATAATGCTTGTAAATAAATAAAAAAATAAGTCTGTGATTGTAAATGCTTAAAAGGACCTACTAACAGATTACAGAATTAATTACTTCAAATTGCTTGCGTGCTATCATTATTCACCCTAGTTTCTATAATTAACATTGAAATATTGTAATCAATAACATAACCTAATGTACGTTTTGTACGTTTTGTTGAAATATTTAGATTTAAGTCCTGTATTTTATGTAATTACTGATGACATACTTACATTTCGATTCAAATCTGACTGCAATAATTGCGTATCCCAAAGTGGAATTTGAATATAATCCTGAGTTCCGTCGTTTTTATTTCTTCGAAACATTATCACTCACACTTCACAAACTCACACATAATTCCCGAACAAGAAATAAAATATAATACATTCAAAATAAATAAAAATAATCTAAGTTAAACAGGTTAACGAAACCGATCATTTATCACGAAAGTTTCCATCGCACTGCCACATGAAAATCAGCTGGTGATCATTTCTTAGCTGTACTTATATTACTTACTCGGCTTTTTATTGTATTTTATACTTGAATGACGATACACACGTTCGTTATCTTTACTAGACCGAGGTATCTGTCTTATCAAGTTATCACCAACTAAATACGTTGAGATAGAGAATTTTTACAATTAACTATAGCAGATTTGACTTAAAATTCCGAGATTTTTTCTTATCACAAATGTATTTTTGTAATAAGTACGATTGAGTTCTAGCGATGTTGAAGCATTACGTGTTTTTAATTGCACGATATAATTATTTTGATAACGTAGCGGAAAATGTGTCGATATTGCTATTTAAATATTGTTGACTAAATGGGTCACGAAAATATTATTCTTGTTTGAGAATTCATAGAACAAATACTTTATTTTGTATCTTTTATTCCGTTTATAAAATTATAAGTATTCAGTATTTATCCGTAAATGTTTACTTGTCTTCGGGTTGGACTAGGGGTCAACCTGATGGTTTTAAAACAGACACTTTTTGTCTCTTATAGATGAGAAAGGGCAAACGGGCTTATTTTGATGGTCCCTAGCCCACCAATCTAAAACGAATTCTTTCAAGATCGATTTCATGTTTTCGGCTAGAAGTCGATTCCGATAGACAGTTAATAGTTTAATAATAGTAATCGTGACTTACAATTGTATAGTTAAATCAATGTTTAGAAAATTATAACTTACTAGACGTGCCCGACGGTTTTACTAGCAAGATTTCGTTCCTATGACGTTTCGAAATAAAAAGAATACTATGTATTATTTGTAAAGACTAATCTGTCCTGATATAAAGGGTTAAAGTATTATATAAAGTTATTTTGGAATGTTTAGACCCCCCACTTCCATTATACCCTCTATAACGTTATTTTAATTCCTTCTCCCGCTCTTTAAACGTTACGTATCATTCAAATGACCATTAAAGACGCAATGAATTTAAACTAACGAGGTATATTAACTACTTAAATTTATTTAATACTAAAAAAAGAAAAAACGGATTCCTCTTTTCTAAAGTTGTTTAAAAAAAATGTCAATTAGATACCTAACGATTGGTTTACACGATCCCTGAAAAAAATCAGGAAAATTCATTAAGAAGTTTCTTTCATAAAAAATCAACAAAAAAACATACATAATATATTATACATCACAATAACCTACTTTATTTTGGAGTCGGTTAAAAAAAAAGTAGGTACCTTACGGTTAGATTACGATCCATAAAAATTTTAACAAACATAGATCCTAACAAACTCTCTCGTTTATATTATTAGGATGAAATAACCTTCACATTAACATAACAAACAAAACCGTTTATTGAGTATGAAGTAAGAAGAATGTTCTAGAAATAAAACAAAAGATGATTTGTTTTAACTAACATGATTTATTTAAATATTTCTATAGTACAATTTACGCTTTCAAAGCATCCTGTAGCCCATAACCTGGTCCTGTTGGTTCTTCGGTCAAAGATGTCAATCCCCCCAAGGGTTCTGCTGCAAAACGGCCACTCCTGGAATAAATATTTTTTATTATGTATTATCACTACATCTATACTTATATATAAAGCTGAAGAGTTTGTTTGTTTGAACGCGCTAATCTCAGGAAATACTGGTTCGAATTGAAACATTCTTTTTTTATTGATTGGACAATTTACCGAGGAAGGCTTTAGGCTACATAACATCACGCTGCGACTAATAGGAGCGAAGATATAATGGAAAACAAATCAACTTGGACGAAGTCGCGAGCAACAGCTAGTAGTATAATAAAGTCCTTTGTAAGGAGGAAGGAAGGAAGGATGTAACCTTCCTGTGAAACAAAGGGAGGATGCTCGACCAGTCGAACCATTTACTAGTAGGCCCCAATAGTTCGAAGTCGAGAAGTTGTATACAGTAAGTTACAAAATAAGTGTCCGATCCGAAAACCTCTTCCTATATACCGGTAGTAGGTCCCTATTTTACTATCGTTTTGAAAAAATAACAAAATTTATTTTTCCAAAAAAAAAAAAATAAACTAAGTAAAATTTATGGCAACACCGTCTCGCGTTCACGTGCTCTGCTATCTATAGTGTCTACGAACCGTATGTGAGTTGCCAGCATTTGTGAATTTCTTTGAATTTGTGTAAATTTTTCACTACAAAAACATTCTTTGAAACTTTATTGCATTGTTATTTTTAGATATGGATTTTTTATTTTATTTTATTCGAAAAGGTTAGATAGAGAATATTATTCTTCCGGATCGGACACATGTTTTGAAAGAGACTTATGCTAAGTCTCGAACAAATATCGTAAGCGCGATTCGGAACTCGGCGCATTAGTAGCGTTAGCTACAACTTTCTCTGTCCCTATATCCCTAAGTTTGCTTTAATTTTTAAAACGTATACGTACTTAAAATATGTCGTAGAAGAAACCGACTTTGTTTTATACTATGTAGGTATTATTATACCACAGTAATTTCATTGATACATAATATTCTAAATGCTAGACGTGGTCCGTATATATGCAATATCCTATGTCAGTCAAAATTCATTCAGTTGTTCTTGATTGAAAAATCAAACATACTTACAAACTTTCACTTATTATATTAGTAATAAATAACATGTGACACCTTCTAAAAAACACAAGTATTTGCACAAAAAAAATTTACGCACCTCGGTCCTGGTTTCGGTTTTTCATCTTTCTTTAGTTTTTCAATTATTTCTTTAGTGTCATCAACAGTGAGATCCTCCTGCAAATGAAATCAATAGCTAAATATTTCCCAACAGTTGCATATAAATCAGATAGTACAAAAATAGACGTATAATGCATAGACTGATTGTCCCTTAATAATCTGTCCGCTGTAAGTGAAGCCAAAACTGTATATATGCAGTTGTTAACAGCAAGTTCTTATACTCGATGACACGCACACAAGACTATCGATAATGTTGCTGCTATTAGAAATTTACCCAAAAAATGTGGAAAATTGAAATCTTCGAAAAATCTACGATTTTTGATGCGATGCACTGTAGCGAGGATTTGTGTAAGTAGACAAAATTGTCTACTTTGAAATGTCTTCACTTTGCATGCTCAAATTGAGAATCTAGGTATTACTGTTCTATGGTACACTATAAAGAGAAAAATAAATTAAAAATCTATATACTTACATAATAGTCATCATTAACTTGCAGCATAGGTGCATTCACGCAGGCTCCGAGGCACTCAACCTGAAAAATAATTTCCGTTTTATAAACAAAACTATTATTAAACTTTTTTTTTATATATAAAAATTATTTAGAAAATTATTTTCATATCTTATGGTTTTCTGAGGTAATGTGTTACAACAATTCTGGCTTCAAACATTGTACTATAATGTGATTCAAAATATTTAATTTCTAAATTGTTAAATACGACTAAGTTATATTGCTTTAAAATGATTCAAGACTTTACAGTCAATATTCTGGTAATAAAACTTCAAACTTCTAGTTGGCTCGCAGTAATCACTTCATACATACTTCTTTTTACTTGTTTTTGTTTTACGTAACTCATTATTTTATGAAATAAATAAATAAAATGATAATTCAGGACACTTCTTTAAACAATGACATTTTCACCCTAAACAGACCTTGTTTTATGGCAACTAGATAACAGATACATAATTTTCTTATGTAAATACATATTACATACATATAATATATAGCAACACCCAGACCCCATTAGTAGGCGTATGTAAGATAAAATTACTATACATAAAAATATCTCAGACATACCTCAGACAAAGAGAACTTGCCGCAAGGGCTGTTTCCGCCAACTTCACAGCCGGTAGCATCCTTGATGGCTTTCAGAACAGCATCTGATCCCCTCAACCAGCATGGTGTTGTAGTACATACTTGCACATGGTATTTGCCAATTGGTCGCCTGAAAAAAAATAGTAATAAGTTAAAAACTTCTTGGTGCAATGGTGTAGGTGGAGGTTTTATTCTCAGCCTAGAAAAATAGATTAATATGTAATATGCACTTGCACTTTTGTGGGTTGTGTTAACTACATTATCCATACTAATATTATAAATGCATCTGTAACGTAAGTAACTCTGTCCGTCTGTCTGTCCTTTCATCACACCAAACCTACTGAACTGATTAGATCGAAATTTGGTACACAGATGGTCCAGAGCCTGGGGAAGGACATAAGCTGCTTTTTTTTTTAATCAACCCCCAAAATGTTGCGCGAGGAGTTGAAACTTTTTATAATTTTACGTTTTCACGGCCAAACCGCTGAACCGATTGTAATGAAATTTGGTACACAGATGCTTTAGAGCTTGTGAAAGAAGATATGCTACTTTTTAACTGGAAAAAGGGGTTAAAAGGGGGGAAGGGGAGGTCAAAGTTTATATGAAAGTCCATGCGGACAGTTGCTGGCAACAGCTAGTTTATTATATATATGTGTCTAACTCCACATAAGTGATCAAAAATTTGAATAAATACATTCAAAATAACATACTAGAGATTGAGTAAATGCTTTATACTTAGAAACTAATTTACTTAGAAAGTCATTATTATTCTATTCAAATATTGAATAGAAACTTTTTAGTGACCTTTGTGATTGACATTATTCAACTCTATTGGTGTTATTCAGCTTATATACTTTGTATTTGCTAAGTTTTAGTTAAACCAAACACAAAAATGGGTCAAGTAGGTCAGTTTTGTGCTTTGCAAATGTTTAAATTTTCTTTGTTGGGTTAATAACAGTATGATTTATTTATAGCTTCTTACTTGTATTTACCTAATAAACATGGTGTAGAAGGTGGCTACTTCATATACTCTCATGCGAGGAAGATCAAGTATTTCAGCAACCTTGTGCATAGCGGAAATACTAAGCCAACCACCATTCTGTCGTTGGGCTAAATCCAGTAAAGGAATCATAGCACCACGTTTGTGGCCGTCAGGGTAAATCGCTAATAGAGCATCTATTCTCTGAAAAATAACATTATTAATTACAATAACTATGGAATTACAAATAACATTTTTCGAGAATCGAGATTCCTCGAAATCATGAAATGTAATTGTAAATCGAAATTCAAATTTCAAAAACGAAAATTCCATCCTAAAATTCTATTCTTTCATGAAAAAGACTACATTCCAAGTTCAAACTACAAATGTCAAAAATCACCTGTTTGTTTTCTGGTGTGAATTCGAATAATATGTTAGGGTTGTCCTCAGGGGAATCTCTGTGCACGAAAAGACTATCATGTTGTAGAGTAGTTGATGTTTGCAGGGCTCTAGAAGAAACCCTCCACTAGAAAAACACAAACACAGGTACTGATGGTATGGAACTGTCACATCGTTATTATGTAATACAATAAATTAAAACTAATTTCATTAAGAGCTTCTTATAACCTACCAAACCCTTAACTCCAGACCTGAGGCTGGACAGCATTATTATTAACCTTTATATTTTTTTTATTGCGAAACCCTGTCCGCGAACAAACCCTACTTGATTTTTATTCGTTCATTAATTACCTAAATTACTTGTAGATTTGACATACAAATTTATCGTTTAGAAACGACATCTATAGATAACCTAATTTACTACAGATATTTTTCTATAATAAAGATATAAAATTGTTAGGACTTAACTATTAATAATATACCTATATATTATAAGGAATTTTAAATATGCATTACGATCATATTGATAAAACCACCAAATTATATTTTCTATAGTTGTGACGCTGTAATTGAAGATGGCGCTAGTAGTAAGCAACGAAAAACATTGGGAAATTGATACACGAGTGACGAAAATGATAACGAGATACATTTGTTAGAAGAAAACTAAATTGTTAAGTTTAAAAATAACAAAGATGTATTTAAATTTTCGATATTCCATTATTTGCACAAGTAAGCTATCAAAAGTACCTTATTCATAAAATAATGTTAAATTCATCTAGACGAATCATCTATCTAATAAGAGTATTATGATCTACTAAAAACTCAGGAATCTCTCCTCCTGGAACGCCAAATATTTTTGGCCAATTATTAAAAAAAAAAACTATTTAAGTAGTACTTAACTAATATACCTACGTACTTTTCGAAATATGTATGTTATTTGGCGCATTTAAACCTAAATCTAATAGTAACAGGTACATCAATCGATATATATTTTTTTGTTATCTATATTGACAAACAACCTGCTTTCTACAGCCCAATTTTAAGTATTTGTCACACCTATTGAAATCTTAACTTCTATTCTTATCAAAAGCATTCTGGTTCCGTTATTTAATTTGTTGCGGATGCTTCTGGGTTGGTTAGCAATTTGTTATTGGGCGATTTCTATTTTCAACCATTATTGACATAAAAAAACTGACACATCAAAAATCAGTTCAGAAATAGTTAGTACTATATAGATTTTATTCTATAAAGACATAGTTTATTTAAATCAACATTGTTGAACTTTCCCTTCGTATATATTGTTATAACGGCAAGCGGAAGTCAATTAGAACTAAACATTTTTTTTAATTTTTGGAAGGTAGCCTGAAAAACGTCACGGAAAAAAACTATAGAGCGGGATGAAGATATCAATGGGTCATAGTAACTCAAGCATCGTCTTTTAAAACCAGCCCGGCATAGTTGGCGAATTTCGCTCGTTAGCCCTAACCATACACGAATCCTTTCAGAGCCAATTATTTCAACTCGATAAATACTAAGTTCGCCCGCCATTTCTAAAACTGCACCCGTATGCGGCCGTTTCCATAACAACATCGTTGTTTTGTCGATCCCCCATTCGCTTTTTTAACTTTTTCACGGAACTGCATAGGTTACGCGAATATATCTTTTATGTTTGAGGCGTTAGCGTTCAAATGTCCTGCCATTAAGACCTCACGACAATATGTTATTTTTTAAAAAGAATTCGCCTGTGCTTCGATTCTAGAAGCACAAGCTTTATGGAAAGCCATTGGAATGGATGTTATGGTTTTACGATTATTTTTACTGGCAGCATACATTTTTTACTTTATAAACATAATTTGAAAATGATATCTATATTATTTATCAGTGGTTCTAAATTCAAAATGTTAGGTACATTATAACATTCTACAAATCTACAATTTTTCTCTCTTAAATGCCGTTTTTAAAGTCATTCCTTCTTTGTAATAAGTCCTTGCATGTAATGTTACCAGACTTACCTGTTAAAATTGTAGCATTGAGTAAGATTTAAAAATTATACGAACTCAGATATTTTTAGCTATAATAATAAAACTAAGTATACTATATCCAAGCCTTGTTTTTTTTTCTAGCTTCAGAACATATCGAAAAGATAATATTTCATTGTGTCAATGTCTGACGCAATAGGGTCATTTTGACCTCTATGGGCTTTAGGAATTATGCTAAGCATCTGACCTACAGACGTTCTCAGAAACGAATAGTTATTTTTGTTAGGCGCTTACATAAATTCCGTTTTATAGTTTATGAATCTGTAGTCTATACTTCTGTTGAAATTCGATCTGAAATGTTCCTAAAAGTCGAGATGTTTTATTTTATCTGTTAGCGAATTTTTCAATATGTCAACATTAATAAAATAAATGTCATTTTGAAATGAGTATTGTTATCTACACTAAAAGTATAAAGGGAGTTTGTGAGTGTATGATCGTTACTCCTTATCGTGTCAACGGCTGGATCGAAACAGTAGCCTGTTTTGCTGCAGGTGAATATACAATTTTTATTCCCCTAATAACCCGCAAGGCACAGTTTGTTTTATATAATAAATATATGAATGGAGATTCGTTACTACCCGCGTTGGTTTAAACTTTGCAGTATTGCAGTAAAATATTGCCAGTTATTTTGTCATTTTTGACGAATAGAATAATTGTAGTACTCGTTAAGGTAAACCAAATAATATGTGTTTTAAATATTATTATGTATTATATACTTAAGTTTTCAATTATTGTAATAGTATCATTAAAATAAAATTGAATCTTCAAATGCGTAGCTTAGTGCATAACTCGATAATAGCTGAACTATTTTAAATCATTATCTTTTAGAATATTCTAAGCACTAGTATAGTTCATAAGATAAAGTGATTCAAGAAGGTCTTGTGGTCATGTATTATACTGTTACACATGCATTTAAGCGGGTAAAACCGGGACGCAGCTAGTTAAAGATATATAAGAAGCTAATCTAATTGAAATGCCTTCACGCGAGTTACTATTTGAATACACTTGAAAATTATAGGTTGTTAGATACATTCTGAAAGTAATGAATTAACCATTAGTTGTTCATTTCAATTATATTTTTGATGTGAGTGGATTTTATATTGCAACTTTTTCACCAAAAAAACTACCTACTGAATATTTTATAAACTATTATTACACAGGATAATTTTTATCCTGGTATCCCCTTAGAAATAACCGATAAGTCCTGTCTTGCTTTTGCTAAGCTTTTGACTACCTACCAATGATATGGTATGGTAGCACGGGCTGGTATCCACAACTCCATGTCAAGGCGCGATTTTTGCGTCAGGGTGGGGATCTCATTCGATCCACCCCAGGTCATTGAAGAACACCAGCAGTCTATTTATTTACACTGACGATCTCCCGGAGCGTACCTGTATTATTGAAGTACTTAGCCCTGTATTCGGCAGTTGCAGGGCCGTGTAGAAGCACGTGTGCCGCTGTTTCATTAGCTCTCATGCAAGCTCTGCAGAGAGGGCTATCTGTGATACCTAAAATAAAAAGGTGTTTATTGAAAGATCCATGTCCTGTAATGGCAGCTGTAGCTGTGCGTAGTTGCCGTTGGGTTAGTTACCGGTCATCCTGCTTTCAAGATCAGGCATTGCTTCCTTAGCCTGTCTGCAGTCTTCCAGGTTTGCCCAGTAACTGTTGCGTTGGTCTCTCGTTCGTTTGTTTATTATTGTTCTACCAAAACTACCTAAAGGATTTGTCTGAAATTTGACGTACATTTAGATAAGACTCTAAATGACCACATAGGGTACTTTTTATCCCGTAATTCAAAGTCAAAAGTCAAAAGCACTGTGTTCAACTAGGCTACATATAGTAACACTTTTGAATCGTCATGGTATTACAGAACATTTACCATTTATAGACACGAGATCTAAAACTAAACGAGTAAAACTACGCTAGTCTTAGTATACATCATCTTAGTATACATTCAAAATTAGTTCAATAATCTGAGCAATGACTCAATGTGGTTAGTCTGTTAATTGCATATTTCGCTACCATCAGAGGTCAATGACATGTGTTTATTATTTTCGCATTAGCAGTTGGCACAGAAGCTTTATATATTTTAGCTACATTTTGTTAAGATTCGGAGTTGAGACGCAATGTTTTAAGGGTATTTTAAAGACTCTAGTTTTAGTTTTACAAGGTTCGGTAGATTGTACTGATACTGAGAAGAAAAAATCCCTTATGGAGCAATACGAGGAACAATGATTCAGGAACATTTGCATTTTATATTACATTATTTTCAATTTATTTGTACTAAATGCGATAGTTACTTATTTATCGTTATTATTATTAAGTTTATGATAAAAATACTTTTAAGTATTACCAAACCATTGCTTTACACTTGCAAAATGGGTTTTCGTTTACTTTTCCCCATCTTTTTCATATTGTAAATACGTTTGGCATTACCTGGTATAATGTTAATTTTTAACCGATTGCATAAAAGCTCTCAATTTGACAGTGTTTTCGTAGTAAAACAAACACGAAATTTTCGAATGAAGAAATCGATTTTTATTCGATTATTTTAGTATTTTAGACCTGGTGTTTCTCGTAGGATTCTTTGCCTATTTTGGACCAGTTCTATTCTGAAAACCATATTTTTGTTTAATATGTATTATGTGTGTCACCGTTGATTATATTGTAGGTATACCTAACTACAGTTGGAACTTAGATTTCAGTTTTCATAACTAAATCTATCAATTTTCATTCCGTCCCATGTAACGTACTTAATAGTACTTACTACTACTAGCACTACTACTTCTAACACTACTACTTACAGTCCTAGCCCCATTGGGTAGTGTTAGTAATGAGTAGGCAAACTAATGAACCGATATCTGTTATTAACCCGGGACCCGCGACCTTGCAAACCAAAAAATCCTGACCTACATTCGATGCACGCTACAAAAATAATAAGAATTAAAATAAGGCAAGCGAAGGAAAAATAAAAATCACAAGATTACTGTTACGCCTGCGTTTCCATTCACGCTTCGGAGAGTTCTCTTTTTAGCCGGTACGTGCAGCGTCTTGTTCCTACCTTCGTTTTTTAATCATTTCTCGTATAGAATAACAACATCTAGAACCGCATATGACCACGCAAAGTGAGGCCATTTCGAAGAAGACGATTTTGTCTACTTATACAAGTCGTCGCTGCCTTGCATTGCTTCGAAATTAGTATGTTTTTCGTAGATTTAAAATTTTTATTTTATAGGTTGAATTTCTTATAGCAGAAACATTTTCGGTGGGCTTGTGTGCGTGTCATCGAGTGTATGTACGTGAATTTTCAACTTACACATACACAGTTTTGGCTTCTCTTACAGCGGACCGATAAAGGACTATCAGTCTATGCGTTGTATGTCTATGCATTTCTCGAATATGGAGCGTCGTTTTTATCGTTTCCCGGTGGCTCCCATTCACGGGCGGGTTATGTCCGAACAATTACGTTGTCTTGTTTGTGCTTTTTACGTTATGAGGTAAGGAATTGATTGGTGTAGCGTTCTTTTTGGATCGCTTCTGTACGTACGTGTTGTTACGGGTTGCGTAGTGCATGGTGATTGTTTTGGGAGTCGAGTTGAATGTCTTTGATTAGTTTTAATTGGATTTTTGTAAGAGAAAGAGACACTATACAATAGTAAATAATGTTTTGAGAAAGAGTTTTGTTTCAGTTATTGAGGATGTATGTATCATCCTTAATGTTTGTTGTGAGTTCACGATTTGGCTGAGATTTAGATAGATAAGATTAACCCTGAATTAACAGGATAGGATAGGATATTTAAAGATCCATATAGTTGGTCTCTTTCTTCTGTCTGTGTCTATGTATGCTTAAATCTTTAATCAACCGAATTAAATTTTTTTTGTCTCAGATAGAGCTGTTCAAGAGGGGGTTTACATGTATAATGCGAATGCGAACAAAACCGTGGGACTGCGGCTAGTGTTGTATATATTTGAAACGAAGAATATCGCGACACAGACAGTATCTTTAAAAGATATTAATCAAAGTCAAAGACCTGAGCAGTAATTCGGTCGCGGAACAAGTGTCGTGGCTTAGAGGCAAAAAGTGTAAAAAAGTGCCAATAGTTAGACATTATTAGCGGCCGACGCTTGAGGTCTGACACTTTCTATTGCGGTCCGCAACTAGACCTATTAGGGTTTTTAGTTTAATTCCTAATAGTATGCGGAAAATACTTCGTACTCAATGTTGGTTTAGGGCTTAAAATATTAGGTAAATGATATTTTTTAGATTTTTTCGTTAAAGGAAAAAAACGGAAATTTATAAAATTAGAGCTAGAAGTTCGAATAGTCTAAAAATTATAATTTTATGTACGGAACCCTTTGTGGGCGAGTCTGACTCGTGCTTGTCATGTTAATATGTTTTATTAGAGGTTTAAAAAAAATTTATGCATACAGACGAATTGATAACCTCCTCCTTTTTGAAGTCGGTTAAAAATAGATAATACTTAAAAGTAACAGTGGTTCTTTAAATTTCATATGTGTGTTTGTATGAGCTTTTGTATTTGAGTAATTTGACTTAAGTATGTTAATGTTGAGATTTATTTTCTAATATTATCTATACTAATATATAAAGCTAAAGAGTTTGTTTGTTTGTTTGTTTGAACGCGCTAATCTCAGTATCTACTGGTTCTAATTGAAAAATTCTTTTTTTTTGAATTGACCATTTATCGAGGAAGGCTTTAGGCTACATAACATCACGCTGCGACTAATAGGAGCGAAGATATAATGGAAAATATGGAAAAAACGGGGAAAATTATTCATCTTTGAGGGCTTCCTTTGCGTACGCTGCGAAAAGGGTTCAAGAAAAATTGACTCACTATAACATAATAATAGAAATAGATCCGACGGGGACGAAGTCGCGAGCAACAGCTAGTCTATGATAATTTTGAAAGTAACTTCAGCGTCGCACTAATCACTAAATAGTTCAGAACAAAGTCGCTTTCTTTGTAGGTACAGACGTATGTAAGAAAATGAAAAAATATTTATTTAAACAACATACAACATACATATCAGTGGCCTTCACACTAGGCGAACCTGTGTCGTGAAGGCCTAAATTTACCAATAAATCAAAACATAATTAATATAAAATTGACAATATTTTTGAAAATCTAAAATGTATGATTAAATATTTGAAACTACGCAACGGATTTTGATACAGTTTATTTCAATGTCAATTATTTCATTCGACTCCTACTTTAATTCAATCCCTTAGATTTAGGATTGTTAAAATACTATTATATGGCCATCACATTTTGTTTTCAAAACTTGAAATCTGAACTATATTTGTGCTAAATTATATAAAACTAGCTGTTGCCAGCGACTCCGTCCGCGATTACTTTCATAAATAAAATATTCCCCTGATAACTGGATAAAAAGTATCCCATGTCCTTCTCCTGGTTCTAAACTACATCCCCACCAATTTTCAGCAAAATCATTTGAGCCGTTATCGAGTTATAATTGAAGTTACTAACACGACTTTCTTTTATATACCTATATAGATTTGTTATATTTCTTTAGGTGTAAATCTGTAACAGATAGAGAGAGTTGTTTTTAAATTTAAATATATTTTGGGATACAATTATTATGTAATCTCTAGTTAATGTTAAAAACTGTAGCGTTCGCTACTAAAGCGACGAGTTCTGAATCGCGCTTACAATATTTGTTCGAGACTTAGCATATATACAACTTCTCGACATCGAACCATTGGAGCCGGATAGTCAGTTGTTCGACTGGTCGAGGATCCTCCCTTTGTTTCAGAGGAAGGTCATATCCCATATTACAACTTAAAAAGCAAGAAAATCGTATGTTATAAACGCAAAAGTGAATAACGACGTTTTTTTATTTATTACTAGCTGTTGCCCGCGACTCCGTCCGCATTTACTTCCATAAGAAATTTATTCCCCTGGAAAGTGGATAAAAAGTATCCTATGTCCTTCTCCTGGTTCATCCTACATCCCCACCTATTTTCAGCAAAATCAGTTGAGCCGTTATCGAGTTATAAGTGAAGTAACTAACACGACTTTCTTTTAAATATATAGATTAAAAACATACAAAAATTAAACTTAGTAAATTTTACTTTAAACAACATACTATACTATAATTTAACTGCATTTATGTACTTTTTAATAAGAACTTTAAATAAATACGAATATAAATTTATTCAATAAAATAAGCTAATTTATGTAACCTTATACTTTACATTTTCCTTGTTTTCACTGCTTAAGAATCATACTCATCGAATACAAGCTGACCCGGCGAACTTCCTATCGCCCTATAATCATGAAATATCAAATTTAAGTGTAATGCTAATCTTTTCTTACATAAGAACCTTCTCCTAATAATAACAAATACAACAAAAAAAAATCAGCCAAAGCCGTTTTCATGTTATGTCCTGACAACGGAAAACGGGCTTTTTTATCCATACTAGTCAATACTAATCAATACTATCAATACTAATACTTAATATTATAAATGCGTAAGTAACTCTGTGTGTCTGTCTGTCTGTCTGTCTGTTACGCTTTCACGCCAAAACTACTGAACCGATTGTAATGAAATTTGGTAGGTACACAGATGGTCTAGAGCCTGAGATAAAACATAGGCTACTTTTTAACTAAAAAAGCGGTTATAAGGGGGAGAAAGGGGAAGTTAAAGTTTATATGAAAGTCCACGCGGACGGAGTCGCGGGCAACAGCTAGTATACATATATAGATTCTAAAATGACAATTAGGTGTAGAAATCGATAATCAATACATATTTTATTAAGGTACCTATTAATGTTTGTATAGTTCAAAACAACATATAAACCTCTTATGTTATATCTTATTAAGCACAGCAAGTTATTGGATACGATCGAAATTACTACTTGGTCATCGATACTGTATGTATGTATGTATGTATAGCTATAACTCGCCACCGGCTTAACGCATTTAGTCATCATTCCAAGTAAAAAGTAAAAATAACTATGAGTCTGCATCTCGTCTCAAGGCCAAATCCTGACTTCGATGGAGAGAGATAAAATATATGGTTTTTAATGAGTGCGAAAAGGACGCATGTGGTGGTATCTTCGTCCTTTGAAAAGGGAAAGTGGTAGTTAGAGCATAAGCGAGAGTGAGATGAAAAAAAATGGTCAAGCGCGAGTCGGAATCATCTGAAACTGGTTCCGTAAGTTATTTTATGACAAAAGTAACTTTTTATGGATCTTTCGATTTAAAATAGATTAGAAAGATTTTCATTGATTTTTTTTTTGTATTTAGTTTTGAGATTTGATACTTTATTTAAAATTAAGTACACTGGAATGATCTACAACGAGTTCCGTGAATTTTTTTTATAAGAAATAAGACTTTTAATTGCTTTTTAGACTGAAAATGGATTTGGAAAATGTTGTTGTATGTATACTTCTTTCTTAATTCCAAGCTGTATGTTTAAATAATTAAATAAAATATGTTTTAGGTAATATGTTATGCCCTGTAAGATTAGAAGAGAATTAAGAAAAATTGACAATTTTAACCTTTAAACAATTGAAAGGGTAAACTATTACTAATTTTACAGTAATTTTTAATTAGGAGCAGTTCCGACAAAAATATGTTATCTATGCATTAAAAGTACTAAATAATTTGATACTACAAGTTAAAAAAATACATCTATAAAAATTTATTTACATTTTACATTAAAAATCATTACACGTTGTTCCAGTTTCGTATCTTTTCTCCATAACCACGGAACCCTAAAAATATCCAAAGGGCAGAAAGGGACAGATATACCATACTTTAATAGGAGTAAAAGAGACAGCATCAAGAACCGGTTAATTTTGAAGGGCTTGGTCCACGATGCTGCGTTGTACAGATGATTATTTATTACATTGTATCTAGTAAAAAGCTGAGCCTTTATTGAGTTGTTTTTACTTTTGTAGTAGCTCTTACGCGCGTAGTATGGGTTTTTGTTTTGCTACATATGAACTAGCTGGCCTAAAGCGACTTCGTTCACGCTGTACCTATCCTGCCTCTAACCTTATATCCTACATACTAGAAAAATAAATATCAAAATCGGTTCAGCTGTTATCGAGTTATGCACTAACACATTTGGCGACTCATTTTTTATACCATAGATCTTGTTTTAACAAAAAACTATCAGTTATAATATTATGTATGTATTATACATATAAACCTTCTGAATCACTCTATCTACTAAGAAAAACTGCATGAAAATCGGTTGCATTGTTTTAATGGTTCAAGCATACGTAGGGACAGACAGACAAGCGATTTTGTTTTAAACTATGTAGTCATTAGCTATATTTTGTTATTTTCGAAGTTTATATGAAATTCGCGCGAGGATACGCGGACGGAGACGCGGGCAACAGCTAGTATCTTATATTTATAAAGATTTTCATTTAAAAATAAATAGTAGTACAATCAGTTCTTTTTCAACGCACAGTTAATATTTACCAATAAATATTTGCGCTTACACACACACACACACGCACGCATGTGTGTGTTATGCACAAGAATGCAATGCGTTGTTGACACAGCCAAGTTTGATATTCCTTTATTTATTACTATAAAAACCCTTCAAAAATAGCATTTAACTTTATACCTTAACACTTAAGTCGTAAGACTCTTAATTGCTTCACGCAAATTCGACTTAAATCTTTATGTTTCTATTGTTGATGAAAATAATGACAGATGAATTGAAAAGGCTTTCTCTATGAAAATAAGGTCGAATTTTCTTTGTAGAAATACAGTAACCTATGACCTATTAATATCGATGGAGGTAGGTATATTTAAATAAGGATTTATGCGTTGTGTCTGGTGTTTTGGCGAGTTTCGCGGATAAAGATTTGTAAAGGATTAAAGACGGAAGATTATTTGATTCGAAATTTAAAAGTACATATCACGTTTCCGTATCTAAAATCGAACAATGTGCGAATCGTTTTATACTTTTAAATTTTAATGTGCCTATCATACTTTGTAGTGAGTTTTTTTTTCTTCTTATCAGCCAGTTTTTGTAAGGTGGGAAAAAGAAGGTGTAGGTTACAATAGATTAAATATATTTTGTCATTATGACACCTATCATTGTTCACGTATACAAAACCAAAAAATATATTTTTTAAGATAAATGTGATTTTTATTTGTATAAAAAACGGTGCAGGACAATTAAGATTTACAAATTAAGAAAACTATAATATGGCATACAATATTTCCAAAAAAAAATCTTAAAAAAAAAGAACGCAAAAATATCACTCTAAAGACTTCTAATAACACAACAAACTAATATTTGACAGCGCACTGACATATCAATAGTAACGTCAAATAACAAAGAAACAAATGAACCAGCCAGTACAATTAAAAAAGTTAGCTTTTAAACAAAATCGAGAGTTTGATCGACCCAAAAACACTTTCATTAAACATTTCCCACCGGCCAACCTGTTCTATAGCCAACAAAAACATTATATTAATTTGGGATCCCCACAAAAAACGATGATAGCCGATAAAAAAAGCTAATGGCCAAGAAAAAGAAAAAGGATTGAATAGAAAAAGTAAAAAAGGAAGTTCGAAGAAAGGGTTTGCTGTATACAGGGTGTCCATTTTATTTGTGAATTGATTTATTATTTTTTTATTTTGTTTTAGTTATGATGGTTTGTATTGGTTATTCAGAACGCTTTAGGAACTAAATGATATATAGAAGAATGAAAATAAAAGAGAGAGAAGGAAGATGAATGAAACCTCTAGTACTCATACGAAACGCAGTAAGTAACTTAATAAATTATGAAGCATTTTGAGTGTAATTTAATAAATTTATCATTTTTAAAATCTATTTTAAAACTACAAGTGACTTCCTTGAAGCAATAAAACTAAAAACATTGTACAGGCAATATTTATTTACAATTATTCTTAATGTTATGCATAAATGTAATTAAATATTCAATAATTTTGCTTACATTGACGCTTTCATACGCATTGTCTTTATACAACGCAATCACAATGAGACATGTATTCTAAATAGTGTATAATTGGAGTAATTAAGAGGAAACGACACAGGTTTTACTAAAATAGATTCCAGCACTCAATTACAGGCAACATTCCAATCATAAAACATTGTTATCGTTCGCTTTTAAAGTATTAATTTAACCGACTTCAAAAAAAGGAAGAGATACAATACGTAACCAGGTTTGTCTAATGTAAGGGTCAGACTTTTTTTAAGGTGAAGTTTAGTCCAGGGATTGACAAACCAATAAATAAAGTATTGTCAATGTCATATGTGAAAATGTATGAATATTTGTTATTCTCCCACGTAAAAACCATTGAATCGATTTCGTAGAAATTTGACATACAAGTAGATAAGACCCTAGATTGACACATATACTTGTACTTATTAGTATTAATACCAAATACTCATACTCAGTCTACTAATTTTGACACATTTGTATGGCGAAATGTCAAATTAGACCAATTTGAGTTGTACTTAAATTTGAAAAAAAATTTCAGTATTCCGCCATAATAAATTTGTTTGTAACAATGTTACAAAATAAAACACTCTGTATACGAATGTGACATATATTTGGGGTTGCATAGGAATTCCACGCTGCAGTCATTTATATCGAAACGCTGATATTTTATTAAGCGGACAGGAGAATAGGCTCGCTGGGATTTTCACTTTTAATGATCCTCGTTGCCATGGTAACGCTGGCCATTTTTTTGTGTTAGATTTTTAAAGATACCTTAAGTCATAGACGTATAACGCATAGACTGATAGTCCCTTAAAAATCGGTCCGCTGTAAGTGAAGCCAAAACTGTATCTTTGTAAGTGTAATAAGCACATTCTTATACTCGATGACACGCACACAAGCCCATCGATAATGTTGCTACTATAAGAAATTTGCCTAATAATTGTGGAAAAATTGAAATGTATGAAAAACACACGAATTTTTATGCGATGCACTTCGGCGATGATCTATGTAAATAGACAAAATTGTCTAGGTTGAAATGGCTTTACTTTGACGCCCATACTGCGATCCTATGTGTTATTTTTTTGTGCCTATATAAAAATAACTTATAGAGTATTCTACATTTAAATAAATAAATAAATATTTTCAGGACATTTATACACAGCGCCATCTAGTTCCAAGCTAAGCCGAAGCTTGTGTTATGGCAACTAGATAACGGAATAAATTACATATACATTACTTTTCTTTTGTAAATACATACATACAATACATAGCAACACCCAGACCCCAGAAAAATACAAATGTAAATTACAAATATATTTTTCCGGTGTGGGAATCGAACCCACGACCCTCCGCGCAGAAGGCAGGTGTATTACCTACTGCGCCAAGCGGTCGTCAATTTGTATAGAGTAAGTAATGTCGCAGGGCGAGCTAGTCGAACATTAAGGATATAGGTCCATAGGATTCCCAAGGAGGGTGCTAACAGGTGTTCGTCTTACCGGACGCGACGTCCCGGGATAAAACTAGTTTTGATATTTTAACCTGAAGAAGTTTTTTTTAATACGATAATTTACAAATTTTGTAAGGAATTTTTTTTTTATAATCTATTTCAAGAAGCTTTTTTTTAACATGGCCATATAGTTCCACGCTAAACATTGTGTTATGGAAACTAGATAACGGATAAATTACATATACATACTTTTCTTTTGTAAATACATACATGTAGTACATAGCAACCCTAGAAAGATACAAATGTAAATTATGAATGTATTTTTTTCAGTGTGTCAAATTCAAAATTGATAACTATATTTATAAGAATAAGTTAGCAATTTAAAAAAATAAAAGCATTAAAAAAACATTGAATATCACAAAACATCTTAGGAATATAATATTTAATTGAGGTTTCCTGTATTACTGATGTAATAATTATTTTGCCCTATATTACTATATTAGTTACTAGCTGTTGCCCGCGACTCCGTCCGCGTTTACTTTCATAAAAAAATTATTCCCCTGGAAACTGGATAAAAAGTATCCTGTCCTTCTTCTGGTTCTAAACTACATCCCCACAAATTTTCAGCCAAACCAGTTGAGCCGTTATCGAGTTATAAGTGAAGTAACTAACACGACTCTCTTTTATATATTAGTTATTAATAGAATTCTTTCTACGTTTTTGAATCTATAATGGAATATGTTAATATTATTTCTTGGTCGACTATACGAAACTTAAAGTATCAAATCGTTTAGGTCGTATACAAAATATAAGTCACCTGGACGGGCCGTAATAACGTATGTAAGGTTTTTATATGTTGTATGATATACCGCGACTATGCTTGCTTTAGGAGAACGTAATTTCGTTATAGTACGTGTCACGAATTTTTAGCGCTGAACGAAACCTGCGCAGAAGTCAAAAATAAGGTATCGAGGTAACGGCGCGGCGCGCGGGGCGCGTGATCGTCGGGTGCGCGAGCGTTGATTGGTTGTCCCAGTCGTGTTGTCTTTCTCGCACCAATACGACAATTACGAGCGCGATTCTACCGATGCGCAGCTATTCTCGTCCAGCGCTAAACATAAATGACGCGTACTATACCTCTCTTTATAAGTACGCGTTTTTTTAAATACTTATTTAAGACACTTTATCTAGTCCTACGCTAAGTAGAGCATGAGTTATGGTAACTAGATATTAATAAAGGACTAGCGGACCCGTGCCCACTTCGTTGGACATAATGCAGTGTGGCTTTCTATTGGTGAAAGAATTTTTGAAATCACTTCAGTACATCCCGAGATAACCTCTTACAATTGAACAAACAGACAAACTTTATTTCTTTATAATATTAATATAGATAAATGTCTCATGCATACTTTTATTTTGTGAATAAATAGTAACACACAGACCCCAGAAAAACCTGCTATATGTTCGTAATTATTAACAACAGTTACTATTATATTATACTTAAAAGCAATTCAATAGCTTTTCCCAAAACTCTATTCCTTGAAGCAAAACGAAAATCCAATAGATGTATCCTATTAAAGCGTGGCGTCATATTATTTTAGGACAGAAAAACAGCTGTTAGCACATACGCGAAAATGGTTTAGTACTTATTTCGATGTGTTTCAATTTGTAGTAATAACTTTGCGGTGTTAGTTTTTATTCATAAGGTACAAGCTTTTTTTCTAGTTTCACGTCTAACGATTATTCTTTGTCTGTAATTTAATTATCTAGGACACTGATTGGCCAAATTGTTACAATTTGCGTAGGACGAAACAGTATAATATATGTAGTAAATCTACATATTTTTAAGTCTGTTATATACTTGACAAGACGTTATTGACTTTAGTGCTTGTCATAAACATATATAATTTCAAATCATTACTTAGTATTTCAACAAAGTCGCTTTCTTCTATCTGTCCCTATGTTTATGAATATCTTTAAACCTACGCGACTGATTTTCACGCGGTTTATATCAGACTAGTGTGCCCACTTCGTTGGGCATAATGTTAATTATCCTTTTCGGTTTATTATATAGCCTATGTATGACACTCAGCAATAATGTGGTTTTCTATTTGTGAAAGAATTTTTTAAATCGGTTCAATAGATCCCGAGATTACCCCTTACAATTTCACAAACACACAAACTTTTCTTCCTTATAATATTAGTATAGATAAGAGTGGTTCAAAAGAAAGGTTTAAGTGTATAGTTCATGCATAAAAGCGTATGACACTATATCAATAAAACATTTACCACATAGTCTTTAATATGAAATACCAAGAGCACGATTATAAATATTATAGGGCTTATAGAGTAGACTATATAGGTTCGTACTTTGGAGTTTTTTTGTTTTATTTTATAATGAAATCAAAATATGCCAACGCTCATTTGGGCGGCCCACCTCTGTTGCTATGCCGGGAAACGAATGCAGGGATGTCTGATAAGTATTTTTTAATATATTTACTTTAGTTGACTTCGTTCTTTAAAAATAAAAAAAAAATTATAATAGCGTGTACACGGTAGATTTGAAAAACTTCTTTTTTGAAGTCGGTTTAAATTGCGTGCAAAATGATACGCCAGTTTAAAAGTATAAGATAAGTTATCATACTATAGTATTATAGTACCATCTTCTTGACCAAATCAATATCGAGGAACTCTCACCGATTGGTTGGTTCTCTTCCCCAATAGTATTTGCAGTAGCATATTTTTTTTATATAATAGGGGACGAACGAACTGGCGCGTCACCTGATGGAAAGTGATCCAGTTTCCATGGGAATAAATTTTTTATTCGCTGGCAACAGCTAGTCTTATAAAAAAAAACCCTAGTTAAATATAGCTAGTGTCAAATATAAGACTAAAAGTAAAGTATATACAGACAAGTAGGAATATAATTGAATGTTCGCAGCCAGCCCTAAGTGGATAGGTCGTCTGCTGTTTTTTCATTTACGAATATTTTCCTTGGCACACGATATTTTTACAACGTGTTTTCCCAGTTGTAAGATAAACTACACTCCATCAAATGTATCTATATTTTTTTCCATTTTTCCTCGGCATGACGATTTAAATAATTTGGCTGAGCCGCTGTTCTGTTGTATTAATTTCCTTTTCGATAAAAAAATATACTTACTTAAAAATATGCCCTAATTGAAAGATAACGTAGTATAAAGCAAATCTCTCTTCAGTGTGTTTCTGTATGCGTCTATGTATGCTTACGTATAAAAAAAACAGTTTTCTTAGTAGAATCTATATACAATATAAGTCGTCTCATCCCAAATCGAAACTTAGAGAAATTTTCTCTTAAAAAAAACTGAATCGGATGATAAACAATAAAATGATCTGCGCGTCGAATGCGCCCGCGCCGTTCGCCCGTGACGTCACGCTCTGCCACTAATCGCCTGATAACGGTGTTGGATTTAGGCTATATGCAGTCAGAAAACTGGTTTTTATGTACTAGATACTAGGTATAGTACGCGTCACGAATATTTAGCGCTGAACGAAACCTGCGCAGAAGTCACAAATGAGGTAACGGCGCGGCGCGTGATCGTCGGGTGCGCGAGCGTTGATTGGTTGTCCCAGTCGTGTTGTCTTTCTCGCACCAATACGTCAATTACGAGCGCGATTCTACCGATGCGCAGCTATTCTCGTTCCGCGCTAAACATAAATGACGCGTACTATACTATGGTATGGTTTGGTAGCACGGGCTGATATCCGCAACTCCACGTCAAGGCGCTGTTTTTGCGTGAGGGTGGATATCTCAATCGATCCACCCCAGGTCATTGAAGAACGCCAGCAGTTTGTTCACACTGCTGGTAATCTCCCGGAGGGTACCTGTATCTTTGAAGTACTTAGCCCTGTATATTAATAGGTGCTAGTACTAGAACCTTACTTGGTGACAAGTGAAATTAAAAAGGCATAACAAGGTGCAAAAAAAAATGTGGAATGGAGAATATAAGCCTACGTATGACGCTTTTTCAACTTCAGTGTAAAACCACCAACTTTAATATGACACTTATAGCACGTCTGACGTTTTGTAGTTGATCTATCTTATTGAGGACGGAGTTTTTTGATACTTCGCGTGATTTTTACGGAATGTGACGATGAGACTGTAAAACTAATTTATTACTTGAATGAAATTATTCTTTTACATTTATAAGGAAAAGTGGCAAATCTCTGAAGAAGTACTCGTGAGTCGTGACCTATAGCAGCAGGGTAAGACGAAACACTGGAGTTTTGGATGTCGTAGTAGAAGTCGGAAATTTTTAGTGGTCTTTACGAGGTCTTAGACGGTCCTATGAGGATTTCCCCACTTAGAAATAAGGATAATAATACCAAGGCTCATATATTAGTACAGTAATATAAAGAGGTCAGTTTGATGAGTTTGTAATGGATCTTATAGGACAAGTACTTTAAAATCGGTTTAGTAGTTTAGAATCTTCGAAACCGCGATTGAAAGATACTTATAAAAAAGGTTACATTATTTTTATACGTCACTGTCGGTTTTAATAGGAGAAAATACCTATTTTAAAATCGGTTTAGTTCTTCTAAATCTATGGAACCGCTTTGGAAAGATGATTTACGTACAAAGAAAGTTAAAGGATTCGTATGTTTCATAGACCGGGAGTAGGTCTCTTTCGCAGGAGACCGACTGGGTGGGTACCCCCACAGTGCCAGACATTCTACCGCCTGAACAGTGATGTGAAAATGTCACTGTGCTCCGGTCTGAAGGGCACTGTAACCAGCGTAATTACTGGGCCAATGAGTCTCAACATCCGATGACTCAAAGTGGGGAGCGTCGTTGTAGTGCACCCCTGCCTGGAGTTAGGCTTTATAGCAAAGTTCCGGGTAGCACTGCATCGGCTATGGGCTGGCGTTACTCTTACCATCAGGAGTGCGTCCAGCTCGTCTCCTCTCTTCATATTATAAAAAAAAGACCATATATAAAAAAGCTAGTTTAAACATATTTTCAAAAATCACAACCAAATCCTAAAATCGAGCAAGCAAGCAAAATCACGGGAGCCAAATCGATTTCGCATCGAGTACCACGCGATCGATTAATCGTGTCACGCTTCCGACGCGGCGACATTCGATCCGATATCGATTTTTTGTCGACTCGATCGCGTTTTTTCACGGCGCCCGTTTTTTGGTGTTCGTACTTTTTACTCGTGTTGGATCCATTGTTGTATCTGGTCCGAATTTATATGAACTGTTGAATCTTCGCCGTTACCAGCTTCTGAGAATAAACGGTTGTGTTAATGTGTTATCTTGAACGCTTTTACATTTATCTATAGGTTTTATTTGAAGAGCGATTATATTGAAAAAAAAAACATTCATATAATATGCGGTTCCACGTCTCATTGCTGCCTTTCTTATTTGTTTCCTTTGTTTATTTATAGTTTTTTTCTCTTACTTTCTTTCTCTTTCTCTTTTCCTTTACTAGATAAATTTAAATCTATCACTTGTGTGTGTCTTTGTCGCGTTAGTATATAATTAGTTAGCAAATTAAATCGAGTGCGTAACTTGATTCAATTTGCTAATTAATTATTAGTTACTATCCTGCCTTATAACCCTTTTTTCCAGTTAAACAAGTAGCCTATGTTTTATCTCATTCTCTAGACTATCTGTGTACCACATTTCTTTCTAATCAGTTCAGTAGTTTTAACGTGATGGAAAGCCAGACAGACAGACAGACAGAGTTACTTTCGCATTTATAATATTAAGTATGGATTAACACGAAACAAATTTTCTCAATCAGACAAAATCAGTAAAAGTTGAATATCAAATTATTATTAACAAAGTCAAAAACTAATAAATCAAATGATTGATGATTGAAAAAGTTGGACAATTCGGTGGTTTGGAGAAAAACCCGAATTCTGGTTTCGTAAAAACCAGTGCACGGAATTTGATCATGTTAACTTTTTGTGTAGTTGATAACGGTGCATCTCCGACATTTTGGCTAAGTTTATGATGCATTAGGCTGAAAGTTTTGTTCGTTTGTATGCATCATCTTTGAATAATCGTCGATTATGATGATCACGGTAAAGAACCCTCTGTATTTGACTATTAAAAAAAACTTTTTATTACCTGTCTGGTAGTTGCTGGCAAGGTCATATGACTCTTTTAGTTGACTACGATGAACTGATGTTCAGTCCGATTATAATTAGAGTAGCATAAGTTCCATAATTCGACGAGCTTCTTAACCTACGGTCTTTTCAACATGGGGTTGTCATGTCCGAACGCGACTAAATCCCTAAATAATATAATTGGATTTAAAAAATCCATCCAATGAGTATTCACTCACTGAAGGAAAACAAAATAAATCAGCAGCTAGGGATCCTCTTACTTTTAAAAAGTCATAAATGAAGTTGAAGTTAGATTTTTTTTATAAAAAAGTCTCATTTTTCTGTATGACCCTTAAATGCTTAAATCTCAAAAACTATTCAACTGATTTCATGCGGTTGATTTCTAATGGATAGAATTCAAGAGGAAGTTTTATGAGTATAATACATACATAAATGAGGGTAAAACTACAAGGCGTTGTAGTGATATATAAAATAAAGCTTTCGGATAAATTATCAATTAATTAATAAGGCTTTTGAACATGTCTTAAAAAGTTGATTCTAAGGATGGGATATAATCACAGCTTTGTATATAAAAATCAATTTCTACGAAAAACTTTGGTTAATTTATATAATGGCAAGTAAAAGGTGGATGTTTATAAATAAATTGATGCGAGTCTATTAGCGAGATGTAATGATGGCAGGCACTTAATGATTCGTCACTTATGAGTATGCTTCTGTCCAATAGATCGTGACTGTTCTAAGGTCGCGAGTACTGGAAGATATGAATGTTGCCAGCTTTTATTGGTAAAAGTGTAAATTCTTTGAAGGCTGGCAACACATTCTTTGCAAGGGGCTCTTTATTTATTTTATTTTAGGAACGACAACATGGCGTACATACATTCAACAATTACCACATAAAAAAATATATATTTATACTAGCTGTGCCAGCGACTTCGCCCGCGTAGAAAAGTGACTTTGGGCAGCATTTTTGAAAATACCTAACCCGCGTCACCATCATTCAGCAAGTTCAACGTGATTCTTTAAATTGCAATAATTTTTTTATTTATCAACCGATCGACATGAATTAAACACTAAATGTTAATTGAAGCTTACCACAATATGATATCTAGATAGGATAAGCCATTTCTGAGATTAGCGTGCACAAACAAACAGACAAACAGGCAAAAATTCCAAAAATCATTGTTTTGGGTTCTATTACGTTAATAAAGGTCTCCGATAATATTATTTCTCTTATATCTTCCATGTACAGACAACGACTCGTTATGTTTTTATTATATGTATAGATAAAGCATTAGAATGCAGTCACACTTATAGGCGTCCCCGACATGCACACAAATTTACAGAAAACTAGCTGACCCGTGCCCTCTTCGTTGGGCATAATGTTAACAATCTTTTTTACCTATGACACTCAACAATACAACTAGGCTTTCGCCTAGTGAAAGAATTTTTAAATTGGTTCAGTGAATCCCGAGATTAATAATTATATTATATGACTAAATTAAGAAAAATTGCGTAAATGGTCCCTATGGCTCTTCTGGTTTGTGTTATAAAGAAGTTACAAGTAGGTTATAGGCCAACAACACACTTCAGATCCTGAAAAAGAGTTATAACAAACTGTCTCTTTATGTAAAATAGAAGAAAAAATAAACTGTTTATTAAACTTAAAATTAAAAAAACGTTTACATGTTTTCGTCATAAGCACATCTGGTATTAGGTACTATTGAAGTGTTTTTTACTTTAAATATAAATCGCAAAGTTTTATACGGAAACATATTTATTACAATATAAAATAATATAGTTGTCTATAAATTAATTTAGATAATACATTTAACTAGTTTTATATATTTCATATCATCATAATGTATGTTACACTAAAACCCTATATAGTATATACCCAATACATAAATTACAGTAAACTAGTGACCCGCCCCAGCTTCGCTCTAGTACATTATGATGTAAGCTATCCTTATCTTTTAAGTTGATTCACACTGTACACGGTAAGCAAATTTAATTAAAAAACGGTTCAGTAGTTTTGGAGTCAATCGCGGGCAAACAACGTGCACGTAATTTATATCAATACATAGTATAAAACAAAGTCGCTATCCGTAATCCGACGTCTGTCTGTCCCTATGTATGCTTAGATCTTTAAAACTACGCAACGGATTTTGATGCGGTTTCTTTTAATAGATAGAGTGATTCATAAGGAAGGTTTATGTGTATATATTACATGCGTAAATGCGGGTAAAACCGCGGGGCTAGTAATATATAAAATTAAGAAGATATTGATGTTAAAGCAAAGAAAAACTCGTTAGCATCGCAAGTGTTGTAGTAAGAGCCTTATCCGAAAATCGGTAAAACCACTTACCGTCACTATCGAATCGCTACCTGCTGCATCTAATCGATTCCTGGCATCGATGATAAAATCGATTGGTCACGAGTTGCCCTGTGCAATGTGGGTCACTTGCCGGACAAGTGTCACTTACACTTGTTATTTGAGGGATATGATCATGTGAATTAATAGGACTTCGAATGAATGAATGATTGAATGAAAATGTTTTATTTCGGAGTAAATTTTAAACAAATAACCTTCAGAAAGTCCTAACAATACCTTCAGAAAGTCTACATGGTGCCTACTACTGGTTCGGGAACTAACCCGGCGAGAAGAACCGGCGTAAGACACTCGCACGGGTCCCACACTTTTTACCAAATAAGGGGAAAATCATCTTTTAAACTAAAATTTACAATTCTGTAACTTAACGTAAGTCTTCTTTATAGACACTATATTGACTGAGATATAATTTAAATTGTAACTCATTTGATTTATTTAAACTAAAACTTGTGAGTCGGACTCGGCCTCGAAGGGTCAGTTTAAGAAAAGTACTGAATTTTATGATTATTTCAAGCGTCTCGTAACTTATCAATATTTAGCGAAAACAAAACAAAATGTTATATGCGAGTACCACCAGAGTATTAAGCAATTACTGTATGTCTGTCTGTATAACCGTTACATTTGTCTATCTTTTATGGTTGACTCATAATAAAACGGTTAACTATCGATAGCTTAATTTGAAGCTTTCTGATTATATTTGTCTACTCTTACTTTTATTTCATCGCTATAAATTAAAAAAATCAACATTATTACAATTCCCCCTCGAAACAATGATATTATATTAAATAGATATGTTGTAAACAAAAATTTTGAAAACGTACAAACATCCTAATTAGGACGTCTTACCTTGAAGTGATTGGTTGCCAGTGCATTCACAAACTGTCTTTTTTTCTTGTTGGTTTATCATTTATCTCTTTTCTTTCGTTCTGACTTGTATTTGATTGAATTGTATGGGTATAACATATCTATTATGTAACATCATTGCCTACAAATGTATTTCTTTCTAAACAAATCAGTTTAATACGAAGATTCTTCTTATAGTATAGAGGTACAAGAGCACATACATAAATCAGGCAGTGTTGAGCCGGCACCGAACCGGCGGCCCGCGCGGAAGTGCCACTTGGCACCATCACTCGCCTAACAGATTTATTGCCAAATTCTTTAAAACTACATTTGCTTACGAGTTTTAAGCTAACTTTATTTAGACTGTAGGATCTAGTATACTTTATACTAGCGACCCGCCCTGGCTTCTCTCGCATATGTTATGATTTATGATGTAAGCTATCTATCTTTTAGTAGTGTGTGCACGGTGTGCAAATTTAATTTAAAATCTGTTCAGTATTTTAGGAGTCAATCGCGGACGAACAACGTGACATGTAATTTATATATATAAAGATAAGATGTATGCTTTTTTAGGTAGAAACAAACATATTGTTAGCACTTTTGAATCGTCATGGTAATACGAAACATTTACCACCGATCGCAGTTTCTAAGGAGAAGAACCGGTAAGAAACTCTGATAGATGCTCTTTTAGAAATAAGAAGATACAATATAAAGCGCATTGTGGTTGACTGCCAGCTGTCAAGATGGTGGGGATGGTATTCCAACCTGTGACGTGCATTGATGGTAACACTCACCACAGAGTAATACATTTTAACTAATAATAAAATCAACAAATTACTCTGGCTTTTTTTATTCTATAATTCAACTAACTAGCTCGCGAATTCGTCCACGTTGATTTTTTTTCCATTATTTCTTCGCTCGCTCGCTTCGCTTCTATTAGTCGCAGCGAGATGTTATGTAGCCTAAAGCCTTCCTCGATAAATTGTCTATTCAATAAAAAAAAATTCAATTCAAACCAGTAGTCCCTGAGATTAGCGCTTTCAAAGAAACAAAACAAACTCTTCAGCTTTATATATTAGTATAGATAAGCTTAATGTATAAGCAATTTGCATAAACCGGCGATTCCAAGAAGATTCGTGACAATAATAAAACTAACTGAAAACAGAACTGTCCAAATGTGTTTACATTCTAACATTGGACCTTTCCCCGGCTTTTTTCTTTGCCAAAATAATTGACTTCCGATTCAGGCAGGAAAGCCGGGCTCTTATTATGAAACAATCACCCAGCTTTCCGAAATTCGACCTTATTTAAACCTCTAAGAGTTTCAAATTAAAACCTCCAACATATTAATACATTTGAAACGTTATATATTTTATATAAATGTATATTATAAGTACTGTCAGTCAAAAATGAGTCTTACACTTACGGTATAGGGTTAGTTTTCGAGTTATGACAACGTGTGGTCAGTTTGAGCCTCTTAAAGTGGAGAATGCTTCCGTTAATAGAATTTTAATGAAGAAATGTCAGCCTCGAGATGTGCATGTCATGCCCATCTTACGTGCATGCAAGTACGGTTGGCAAAACAAGCTATTGAAAATGCGTATTACTTGTTTATTTAAAGCTTGATATAGCTCTGCCCCGCGGTTTTATTCAAGTTATTTCTGTTCCTGGAGGAATACCGGAATAAATATTATCCTGTATGGTTTACCATACAGGATAATATTTACCCTAGTTTACTAGGGTCTAATAGACCTGTAAGCCAATATCCAATTTCTTGCGTTTTATCCAATTTTTTTGCGTAAGAAACATCGAAATTCCACACTTACAAACTTTCTCATTTATTATAGTAATAATATAATAGTAATATGATAATATAAAATAAGTATTAATATGATCGTAATTTAGAAAAGTAATAACATCAAAAACAAAACTAAAACAAGACTTTTAAATTTAAAGTAAACAACAAAAAAATCAAACAATGAACCACTTTTCCGACCAACGCTACAAGCATAAGTGACCATCTATATTTGGCGAATCTATCTCATCAAACAGAATACAGTAATTACTGCGATACAGTTATAGATGGCGATGTGAGATGGTATACAATCGGCTACTTGAGATCACCTTGTGATAGCCTATTATTTTATTTACTATCGATGTGAGAATATCTATATAATATGCTTCTATGGTTAAAAGGAAGGTCATACATCCACACTTAATATTATAAATGCGAAAGTAACTCTGTCACACTAAAACTTCTGAACAGATGAGAACGAAATTTGGTACACTGAGAAAGAACATTCGCTACCTTTTAACTGAAAAAAGGGTTAAAAGGAGGGGTCAAAGTTTAAATGAAAGTCCACGCGGACGGAGTCGCGGGCAGCAGCTAGTTTCTTAATAACTTAAAGCCAAATCGTCGTCACTTTGAAATTAGGCAAATGCAATGATAATAATGTCTAATACTTAATTTTTTTAGGAGTCGCTGAAAATCAGCTTTGGGGCTGTTCGCAACTCTGAAAGAAATTATCTGCTCTATGTCCTATATAATATATGTGTTTTTATTTAATATGTGTTTTTTAAGTACTGAATAAGTCGGTCAAAGCCGCAGACTGCAGTTAGCAAATATTTCGTTCGCGAAACTGACGGCGTCATTAATAAGCTATTATGTGCAGAACCGAGACAGATATATAGATAAGGTTTTGTTTACAATGGAACATGCTGTCAACGACAGTCGTTCTATGGAGTTTAGTTTTTTTTCGCGAGATAGAGATTAAAGACAGTGAGGTTTTGGTCACTATTTATTTTTATTTAAAAGAAACACTACAACTAACTAATCTTCTACGACCGCTTGGCGCAGTGGTAGCACAACTGGTAGCTTTCTGCGCGAGGGGTCGTGGGTTCGATTCCCACACCGGAAAAATATATTTTTATTTCTGGGGTCTGGATGTTGCTATGCATTGTATGTATGTATTTACAAAAGATAAGTATGTAAATGTAATTTATTCCATTATCTAGTTGTAATAACACAAGCTTCGGCTTAGCTTGGAACTAGATGGCTCTGTGTATAAATGTCCTGAAAATATTTATTATTTATTATTATTTACTAATGTGTCGAGTTCCAATATTGCTATATTACTATTAGCTTACGATATTTTTTCAACACTCAGCATATATACACCTTCTCGACATCGAACTATCAGGGCCTAAACCTTTGGTTGAGAGGAAGGCTACTTCCTCCTCCCTCTTTACCTTCTTCTTGTCAATTAAAAACACGCAATTCTCATTTTAAAGACAACTATAAACTATTTAGTTTAAATAAAAAATCGTATGACTTTCCGTTCATTATGAACACACGCCAAGGACAACACAAATTATCAAAGTACTGTTATATGTATATGAAAATGTTACGCGCTGAGCAAGTTAAAAACTTAACCGTCCAAATTGTTCTTATCTAGACTAGATTCAGAGACACAGATTTTCAACTGACGTGAGTAATCATCATTTTGTTAGACTCATTTTAATCACAAAGTCATAGAGGTAAAACGCATAGACTACTATCAGTCTAAAAAGGACTATTCCTTTAATAATCGGTACATCGTAAGTGAAGCCAAAACTGTATATTTGTAAGAGTAGAAAGCTTGTTCTTATACTCGATGACACGCACACAAGCCCACCGATAATGTTGCTTCAATAAGTAATTTTCTCTATAAATGTGGAAAATTTGAAATCTACGAAAAAATACGAATTCTTATGTGATGCACTGCCACTACGATCTATGTAAGTAATTAGATCTATGTAGACAAAATTGTCTACCTTCAGATCTGTTCAAAACAAGCTTAAAGATTACGAGAATATATTTTCATTATAAGGGCGTTAAAACTGGAAAACAATGCTGACATCAAAATCATCTATTCCTTATCAATATTCTATGAAATTATCATTAC
>JADANM010005075.1:7560219-7571689 GCA_026213755.1 Eurema hecabe | reverse complement strand
GTTAATAGAGTTGGAATTTCAACCATTTTTTTATTGTAGTTGTATCCCAAAGCGGTTTAAAAAATTGTAATATAATTCGGAATACTAATTAGTACATTTGCTGTGTGTTTAGGCTTTTTTATATCTGTTTGTAATGCTAGTTATTGAGGGTTGCTAGTGCGTTGTAACTTTGTTCATATTTGTTAGTCAATTGAGCTTTCAAAAAAGTAGGTTTTATTGAAGTACTATACAAGGGTACTTTCGAAGTAATTAAGCTACGAAATTAGTGATTTTCACATTTAATTCAAAGAGCACGCCTCTTAACCGTCTCCATGAAAGTTTATTTTTAATTGTAATTACTAAATAGAATTTTGATTTCATTTTCGCTTTTTATCATATTCATTAGTGTATGAAAAGGCTTATAGAAATGTCATTCATTTGATGAGCTAAATCATCGTGTTTTCAAAATTAGTAGTTGCTCTTATAATTTTTAATTGATGAAAATATACTCATAAAAGGAAGGCGACTGTTTTTTCTTAATTATTGCCTAATGAGGTTCTTGCTTTTAAATTAATAGTTGAATATATTTAGCCTCATTCAAGTGCAGATGATTTTTTTTCGTTTTTTTTGACGTAAAATAAATAGCTATAATTATTAGTACCTTATGTCGATAGTTTAACACCTTTTCAAATTAAAGATCCAAGATAAGAAATACATTACCACTTTTTGAAAATCATCTATGGAATCTTTGAAAGGTTACGATGTTTAAAAATAACAAAATTATTACTGCATTTTTTAGGTAAAATGAAATATGCATGATTTATTTTATACATATTTTTTAACGTAATTAAAATATTTAGCCCATAAACAATACAAACACTTTCAATATAAACCTTTGTAAACATTCTTTTTTTTTAATACATTCTGGTCACAGACAATGCAGATGGCCACTAACACATCCAGAACACAAGCATAGACAATAGTTTAAAACCCAATACATTTATGTGGTATCATCCATCACGCTCCGCCCCGCGCATCAATCTTATGCAACGGATGCCTCGCTGTAATTTGTTCTGGTACTATATTTAATGAAAATATCTATGGTGTAGATTTTTCCTTTAATGTAGATAATTGTAACTGTTGATATTTCTATAAGATGAGTATTTTTTATTTGATTTTTTATAAACTGGTTCGTTGTATGGATAAAAATGTATTAAATATGTTATATTCTTAGAATAGTACAACCTAACACCCAGACACGCAATATGAGTATGAGTGAAGCCATTTCAAAATAGAAAAAATTGTTTAACTACATCTGGAATGGCTGTTTGAATTCCTATAAGACTTTTAATAAACGATACTACGCAGGAAATAGGTTACCTTTAAATCGATTTTGTATTTTTTGTATGAAAAAACATTATATATTATATGCATGCGGAATTATCACAGACTTCAAGATTACTTTTTACTAGTAAAGATTACCTACTAGGTACTTTTTTGTTTTATTTTTTAATTTATTTTTATTTCAGGCCAAGTACCTACTAACATAATATATTTATGTGTAGCCAAGAAGTATATTCCCTTTAAAAAAATATTTAAAAAATACCAAACTATCAAATAGTCCTATCCTCGAAGGATTCGACATGACGGGTCAAGTATACGATTAAAATCAAAAGAGTTATTCATTAAATATGCATCAATCGAAATTTGGTCTTATGGAGACGAAAATAAACATTAAATTCCAATAAAGTTCGATCTCTTAACATTATCTTAGCCGCGGGTCGTGACTGCGACTCTTTGACTGTACTGAGCTAATTTAAACTTTAAAGGGTGTAGAATAGAGTTGGTTTTTCTTTGCAGGATTAAGAGGCTTTAACGGATGAGGGTGGAATCCAACAAAAAGCAGTGGAACCGGTTACGATCCCAAGTGATTCAGTGTAAGAATCAAATGTCCTAATGTATTCATAATTTTTTATCGGCCATATTTTAAAGTTTGTTCCAAGATAGACCATTCAAAAGCACCACGTGGTCAACGGTTTCCTAAGGGTCTAATATTTGTTTAATAATTTATTTTTAAGTAAGTTTTAATAATAATAATATCAGCGAAAACAACCAATACAATGGTAAGCAACAAGCTCCACATGATCTTAATTAGATAAAAATTTATTAGGGTCTAGCTGAGCCCCGTTCCAGGTTCCGTCTAGTTCCCGTTCCAGGGGCAATACCGGGATGTAAAGTATCCTATGTGTTAATCCAGGGTATCACCTATCTACAAACCAAATTTCAACTAAATCGGTACAGCCGTTTTTGCATGCAGCGTGATTGAATACCAAACATACATCCATACATTCTCACAAAATTTCACATTTATAATATTTGTAGGTTCATTTTAACCGACTTCAAAATAGGAAGAGGTTCTCAATTCGTCTGTATATATGTATATTGATTTTATATTACATTTCTTTGGCACTATTTCAAACAATACCTTACATAATTATGTAATATATACCTATAGATGTAATTCTCTTAGAAATAGAGCTACCAGTTATCCAGAGTCAACATGTCAGGTAGCATAGGCGAAGGGATAAGTTAAAACAAACAAACATAATAGTTACTTAAATTTTGAAAACTAATTGTTGAATTATTTTCTATTCTTCTTCTCTAAATAATTTTTAAAATTGACATTATATAGCTGATAGTGAGGTAGGTAATTTACTATTTAACCGACATCAAAATATGCAGGAATATTAATTCCTCTGTGTGTAAGCTTTTTTTAAGATATGGTCGTAAAACATGTTCCAAAAAACTATTATAATATTATGACACCGTTCATCGGAGTAAGATCAAATATGATTAGGTAGTAAAGAACAAAAAAAAATAATTTTCCATCATAATTCATACTAATATTATACATGCGAAATTCTGTCTGTCTGTCTTTCCATCACGCTAAAACTACTGAACCGATTAGAACGAAATTTGATACAAAGATAGTCTAAATAGTCTAAAGTTTTTTTGTTTAAATCATCCCCCAAAAGGTTGCGCGAGGGGTTGAAACTTTTCATAATTTTACGCTTTCACGGCCAAACCACTCAACTAATTGTAATTAAATTTGGTACAGAGCCTGAGATAAAATATAGGCTACTTTTAAACTGAAAAAAAGGGTTATAAGGGGGGAAGGGGGGGTCAAAGTATATATGAAAGTCCACGCGGAGTCGCAGGCAACAGCTAGTCCTATCATATAACGAAGCGATCAATACATGTGTAACTACTTTCCCTTAAATGTCTCGTGAAAATTACAATTTAAAATAAGCTTATCCTCATTAAGGTATAGCTATAATGAGTCACGTAAAACCAGGGGTCAAGAGCAGTTCATTATCAAGGGTATTTCACCTCAGTGATGGAACCAGTTTGCATAAATACGATGTATTGGTGCATCAGGATGTTTGTTTCGCTCGCGGCTTGAAAGTGCATTCCGCGCGCTGTTTCAATTATTATTTTTAAGGACACCACAGATTATGTAAGGTTTATTTTGTCTGTGGTGTTTGGTTTAAACTTAAAATGTATACGACCTTTTGTATTTCGAATTTTAGAAAAAAAAAATAGAAAAGTTTATAAAAAATGTGTTATTTATTTTTAAAATAAATAAAAACTTTTTTTATAAACCTACTTCGTTATTTTGACACTATATACTCGATTTTTTTTACAAGTTTTGTATACCTTAAAGATATGGAAAAAATTGACTATTGCATTTAATTAGTATATTAATAGCTTACCTAATTTATTAAATGTAACAATATACGTCACTTTTTTGTAAATAAGATTTATTTAGATATTAAACTATTGACTACTAAATAGTCTGATCTTTATCCAATGACGTGATTATTGTCACATTTAGAAACAATCTACAGCAATATTATAAAGGCGAAAGTTTGTAAGTGTGTTTGTTACATGTTCACGTCTAAACGGCTAGAGCGATTTCAATAAAATTTAATATGGTGTTAGCTGATTAGATTAACAAATGGGAGCTACGTTTTACTGCTGTAATACACTCAAATTATTTTTCTAATAAACCACGAATAACACCGCGAGACACAGCTAGTAAGAAATAAATACAATAAAATTTCCATAACCGTCACTTTCCCGCCAAAGTCACTCAAGTCGTCTATTGGTCAACAAATGCAAATGTCTACCGGACCAGTCTAGCTATAGACAAGCTATAGAGAATAGAGTACAGACGTTGAGGCAGGTCGCGGACAAGGTTACGGCCACGTACGACTTACGAGTGACATGTAATAAACACGTTCGAAATTTAAAAAGTCAAAGATGTTGTTTTGTTTATGCTTGGCGATACTGGTTATTGATATTAAGAAAAAAGTTTTGACGCGTTCCTTGGTTGAAATTGTATTCTGATATCGAAGTTTCTATCGTAATAATATTGTGCTTTGTATGATAATTGTATCAGTTGTATATTTCAAAACATTGCTTATATACCTAAGTATAGTTAACAATTTCTAATCATTTAAACTACTTAGGAATTAGCCTTATTTTTTTTTAAGAATTTTCTCTCCTGCCCACAACGAATTTTATAACATTTTTGACTTAATATTGATTGAAACATCAACAACAAAATTTGAACAAAACATTACACGTTACTAATCTTCTCAGCACTAAAAGATTATCTGAGTAAATATTGTGTCATTGATTAAAACACAGGGAACACCAATTAAGTAAACGAAATGAATTTTCAGTGTTACCATTTATTTATATATTCTTGTAACCTCAAAAGTGTTAATATACTAAAAAAAGCAAATGTACTGTCGAAGTAAGAAACCTCTTTTTTGAAGTCTTGCAAAAATATAGATTAAAAAAGAAATATCTTATTAGAATGACATACATCAAAATACCTATACCGACTTTCATTTTTCGTTACGTAATAAAAAACATGTAAATATCCTTAAGGATTTTCTAGAGTTCACGTACCGACCTTGAAAGGACATTCAAACAGAGCGACTAAAATATTAAAATGGACTCTATCCTATTCTTATAAGGTCTATAATCCCCTGATGAAAGCGAGACGCATTGCATCTATTTGCACTGAACGAGTTTTGTGCCAACTGACTTTTAAAGTTGATATTTTGATTTTCTTGCGGTCACTTTTAAATCTATTTATGTATTCGTTATTTTAGTATCGATTTTTAAAGTTATTCTTTGCGAAATATATTGGAAAACTTAAAAAATAAACAACAAAAAATATAGTTAAAATATACCTGTAGCTATCTTAATGGTTGATTGTAAGAATGACTTTTTTGTGATAAGGCCGCCAGTTACAAAATATTCCAGACAATAAGATTATCTAATATTATATAGTATATATTGGCGCAGATGGACGAAAAGAATAATCAAGATAGTGAAAACTATTGTAATATTAGTTAAATAGTCGAACCTAACCTAAAAACTAAAAAAGAAATGTGTGGCATTTGTCAGTTGCTATTAAAACATCAACATTGTGAAAATAATGATATTGGATAATTTGTATTCAAGCAGATTATACGCCGTTATTCTGATACTATGAAGTTTTACTTATTAAGAACCTAAGAAAAAGCCATCATGAACTAAACAATCATTACCTCGGCATCACTACAACTACTACGACGTTACTCTCTTCGAGATATATAATATGTATTGTATAGTAATGTAATGTTACAAAGAACAAATTTATAAATAAAAATAAATACATTTAGGACGTAAAGCTGCATGATTAGGCCGAAATGAACCGACTCGAAACAGGGTGATACCATTCTTTAAGACGATCCTAGATTATAGCAGCATATTTTATATGCATTACTTATATCAAGTGGTAGGGCTCAAGCCTTCTTCTTCTCTTCTTGCCTCTTGTCTTGTCTAAAACATTTACTAACTTATAGTACTTTACTCTAGAACGGTTATTAAATTTATAGTATCTATACATGTTTTAGAATATCTAACAAGCTCCTGAAAAATAGTTTTTACTATCTTGAGAACCTGGGTATTTTCTTTTCTTGGATATCACCTTATTTCGGAAAATTCATTATTGTATTAATAATAGTAATGATTATTATTGTCTAACACGTTCATCAACTTTCGCATTCGACTGTTCCACGGGAATCAGTCAAAAAAACTATTTTGGCCTGTAATTTCGTCAGACGGCACGTCAAGTGGTCGAAATATGATTTATTCCCGCTGATTGCGAATTTTAATTAAAACGTCCGCCGATCAGCTGTTAACTGGTGTTGCCAAAAATTTTGATGCATTTTGTTTAATGAAACTGGCAACACATCTATGTGCAGCTACAGTACTACAGTAATATGCCTTCATTGCTGCGGAAACGATTTTAATATGAGCAGTGAAATGTTCAACAAAAACATGCCTAATACAATATACAATATTATAAATGCGAAAATAGCTATGTCTGTCTGTCTGTTACGCTTTCACGATAAAACTACTGAACCGATTGTAATGAAATTTGGTACACAGATAGTCTAGAGCCTGAGATAAGACATAGGCTACTTATTAACTCGTAAAAAGGGTTCAAACTTAGATAGATTGTCTATGTAATGGAATGTTCTGTTGAACATTAAACAGAGGACAAGATATACCTAACCTATAAATGTAGGCAAGAAGGCAAGAACATTTTATTGTCATCGATGCTACTCACAGTATTTCTCTAGATACTAGCTGTTGCCCGCAACTTCTTCTACGTCAATTTCTAATGAAGAATACATATATATCATTACAAATAGTATAAAAAAGTCACTTTCTTCTGTCTGTTTCTATGTACGCTTTAGTCGACCCAACAGTTCTCATGCGTTTTTTTTAATAGTGATTGAAGAAGGTTTATATTATGTATACATGTATACATGTATAATATATGCGACCGAAGCCGGGACCCGTTTATAACTTTAAATAGAAAATCTCTGATCGATAAAGATCTTGTGCCATATAAGTACATACATTGTACTTGTCTCGATGAAATTCCCCCACTTAAAAAAAAAGCAATTAGTACAAAACATTCATGGAACTAAGCATTTTTTGAATGTTCTCGTATACAGTTAAGTTATACTTAAGTTTATTTCGTAGTGGAATGAAGTCTGAAGCAAAAGCTAAGCAGTGAACAGACTGCGAGGATTTCCATAAATTAAAGGTTGTCGGTTGCGTGACGTTGCCCTAACTTCGTGCAACTGCTGCCAAAAACAACGGCCCACCACTTGATTTCAAATATATAACAGCGTCTGCGATGGCTGAGCGATAGTGTCGTCACCATTATGATTACGTGATTAGATGGCGTAGAGCAGCAATAATGTAAACGTGGATTATAACTATACTTCACTTGTTTGCAATACTTACAATGGCAATTACATCACATCAGATCAGTGGTAAACTGACAGATTCGTTTTGAAGGTGTGAACTGTGAACTGTACGGCGACCCGAATAGAAATCTCTTTACTCATACCAAACACCCACTCTCTTAAATACGACTCTGTCCACGTGCCGCCATTACAATAACAAATGACATCTCGGTGTACTACCCTCGTACTACAACAATCAAATTAGCATCTTAATATTTAGCGATATCGTTTTCCACGACATATATTTTTTAAGAGTTTATAAAGCATGTTTAAAAACCGCTATACGTTGTGCATAGAAATTAAGAAAAATATTAAAAACTCTGTTTCATCTGTTTCACATATGTATAGCTGTATCTTTAAGTATTTAGATATTTGATATAGTAACACTATAATTATATAATGTTACTATATCGTGTATAGTAACACTTTTTGATTGTCACATTATAAAACAATTACATGTTTAATAAGAAAAATACAAGATAAACTTATCAATATGGAAAACTTTGAAGCAGCATGGATGAAGTCACAAATACATAAAAAATATGTTAAAAATATTATTGTTACCATCATAATGGCCCGCGCTGCACCGGGCAGGCTAGTAACTTTTCATGGCTGGTAGAAAGACGAATGACGTTAGTTTGGAAAAGTTAAAAAACTTTAGCTTTATTTAAATTATTATTACTATTGATTGAAGTGGCGAAACCTTTTTTAAAGTGGCTCTATGATTCATCCAAAAATAATTTGGATATCTATATATATAAAAGAAAGTCGTGTTAGTTACACCATTTATAACTCGATAACGGCTCAACTGATTTGGCTGAATATTGGTGGGGATGTAGTTTAGAACCAGGAGAAGGACATAGGATACTTTTTATCCAGTTTCCAGGGGAATATTTTTTTATGAAAGTAAATTATATTTTAATAATATATTTTAAACTAGTAAATTATAAAACCAATTTTTGTTATTTTACAACCAACACTTTTTTTGGAGATAATATCTTTCTTTCTTCTATCGTGGTTGCAAACTAAACGTTATGATTAAGATTCACGAATGCGTCGTCAGTCTTTATAATGTGAACATAACAACTTGTGTTTAGAAACTAATTAAAACTCGTTATGTTGTAATACTACGACTATAAACAATGTTACAATATGTACTAGATGGTTAAAAATAAATTAAACTGAACTATGATGACTTTAACGTGAACTATACCATCGAAATGCTAACATCTAAAGAGATGAAAACATCACTACCAACACCAAACTGTCCCATATCGATCTCTATAGGTCGCGTCACGGATGTTTAGCACTGGACGAGATAGCTGCGCATCGGTAGAATCGCACACGTAATTGGCGTATTGGTGCGAGGAAAACAACACGACTGGGAAACCAATCAATCAGGCGCACCGCGCGCCGTGCCGTCCCCTCGATACCTTATTTTTGACTTTCGTTCGATGTTTCGTTCAGCGCTAAAGATTCGTGACGCGACCTATACCAACTGGAAAAACTATAAACCATTTAAAGTCGTTTTACAATAAATTTCATTTACTGAGTGCACGTGTCCTGAATAGTCAGCCCTTTAATCAATTACGCGTTTGTCAGTAAATCAGATTGGATACAAAATATCCGAATGGACGAAGCTGAAAGCTCATCACAAGTTTAATTCGGCGCGATTTGCTTTATTTGGCCGGGCCAATCGATTGCCGAAAAAATTGTAAAACAGACAGGGTGTTATTCTCATAGAGTTCCGTAAGGTAGAGAGTTTTACATAGACGGTTGACAAAACAGTTTAAAGAGACTGTTATTATTGTAGTAAGTGTTATACTGTATGTACAGGTCAAGTTAAAAAAGTGTTTATAAACAATTCTATGTATTAGAGGGAAGTATAATCTTAATTAGATGATGAACTTCTTATCACGATATACGCTTATTTGTAGATAGGGTTTGCTTGGTACTTTTGTTTGGTTTTGAAAGATTTGTGTCATAATCCTGAATTAAGACAAATATATAGGACGTTGTATATAAATGACAGTACGATGAAGATGAAACGATACGAGAAAAATGCGAGACTCCAAGTTGAATGTATTTTTATTCAACTAGGCTATAGGCACTTTGTAAATCATCCTAGTATGACCTTATATAACAATAGACGTGCCTGTAAGTGTTAAGCAGCAATATTCTAAGGAATTTTGTCTTCATTATATTACGCGATATTATATTAAGCTCTCTAAAACTAAGTCATATTCAGATTAACTTACGCTGTTACGAATGTTATAATATTAACAGTAGGTACATAACTTCGATCTAGGTAGGCTATTTAAACAGTATTGGTACTACGGAACCCATCACCGAATGTAGCGTATTATCAGTAAAATCAACACGAGTCGATCGATTTCGTTCGTATGCAGTCCGCCATTGTCCCGAGCTTGATTAATTTTTAAATACAACGTATTGATAATTGCTTGGTATTACAACATTATTGGTTATTATTGACTTGAGAAATAAAATAGTGCATTGAATAAGAGGGAAAGAGACAAAAAATTGTCTATAACTAGTTGATGCTCGCGACTTTCTCGTCGATTTCTGTATTGTTTTAGTTTTTTTTTTCTTGTACGCACAAATTTGATTTAGTACAAGGTTTCAAAAGATGGTATTCTCTTTTCGAACAATAAAATCGTTATTTAATGAGGACAACCAGTAATTGCTTACTCAAAAACATACAATAACATAAAAAGCACTATTTAAAAAAACAATAACAATTTTTCAACCGTTTCCGTGCAGATGATGCCGCACAGGCACCATATAAATCTATTGCGTATGGTATATGGTGCCCGAGAGGTTACAAAATGTAACGACGTATTTTTTTGACGCCAAGCACAAAAGTTTGTGAAAAACACGCCGCACGGAATCGGTTAATTTATGACAAAATATCCAAAAATAAATGACAATTTCAGTATAAATTTTACCGATAAATAATTCATTGCTTATCATAGTTAAGCTGTAATGAACGTTGCACGCAAAATCTGAAAATGGCCGCGCGTAAATGCACCGAAAATTTTAAATTTAAATTACTTTCAGTACTTATTGATGTGCGCTTAACAGCACGTGCGGATAATAAATGAAAATGCGTCGGAAAAGCTTACGAAAATTCAAAAATGGCTGCCGTGTGCATTGTATGAGAAAAAACGATTTTCGCATACCTTGTTCGTATTATATAATAGTCGAATTATTTATTTATACAAATAAAATATTACAAACGGCTAAACTGATTGGGCTGAAAATTGGGATTTTAGAATTGGTAATTAAGAACTACCTCCCAATAATTTTTTATTTGTAATAAAAAATATATTTATAATTTTCATTTTTATTTTTCTGGGGTCTGTGTGTTATGTATTGTATGTATGTACTTACAAAAGAAAAGTATGTATATGTAATTTATTCTGTTATCTAGTTGCCAAATCACAAGCTTGAATAAATGTCCTGAAATTATTTATTTATTTGTTTATCATAAAATTTCATTCATTAAAAATCATTGTATAATTGTATAGTACGCAACTGACATAAAATAAAAAAACCTAATCTTAACTGTAGTTAAGTATGGCTGTAAATTAAAAAGAATCATTAAAATACTTTATACAGAAAGGTTTATATGTACGTGTATAATATAATATATGAGCGACGTCTAGGCGGATCGCTTGTATTTGTATTTAGTCACCAGTATTATAAGTAGCGTCACGAATCTTTAGCGCTGAACGAAACCTGCGCAGAAGTCAAAAATAAGGTATCGAGGTAACGGCGCGGCGCGGGGCGCGGGCTCGTCGGTTGCGCGAGCGTTGATTGGCTGTCACAGTCGTGTTGTCTTTCTCGCACCAATACGTCAATATGAGCGCGATTCTACCAATGCGCAACGTCCAGGAAGTTAGCACCACACTTTTGAGTTTTTTAAGTTTTAAAAGTTGTTCCGGGTTGTGCTAGGTTTGTTCTACATTGTTCCAAAACGGCATGACTCTGAGAGCTATAGTTTTCGAGAAAATTAGAATAAACAAAATTTTGAGCTAACACCACACTTTAAAGCTAGCGCGATTCTGAGTGTTGTTCTGGGTTGT
>JADANM010005075.1:7514426-7541725 GCA_026213755.1 Eurema hecabe | reverse complement strand
TTTAACACATTTCTTTATATACATTCAAATTCTGACCTCAAAAGACGACTCATAGTGTCAAAAGTATATTAAATACTACGAACGTATTTTACTCGTATTTTGAAAATAAGTAATAACCAAAGACATGAATATCTTGCCTTCTTGAAGTTTAAGATAAGATATATTAAACTTTAATATAAGATATATTAAACTTTATTGTCAACTAAACTTTAAATATTTGATTGATTATAGCCATAGCTATAAGTAAACTAACAAAGCCGCTAGGGCAAAATTGTTTTAAAATAAAACAAAAATGAATAATCTTTATTTACGAAACACATTTCATAGAAAAGAAGATACTTCAATAATAATAGAAATAGCAGTTACTATACTTTAGGCTAGCAGATTAATAATTGAAAACCAACTAACTATGTATAATATAACCTTTCTAGGAGATGTCACAATTTCTCCTCCTACACTTAAACAAAGAAAACTAAAAACACATAGAAACACATTTTAAAACCTACAAAAACATATCAAAGCCCAAGTCATATGTAACTTAGCCACGTGATAATAAGTCAAGTTATCGAAGTATAAACATCACGTTAATACCGTAAGCTTAGTTTACAAACTCGTGCCTTTTCCTAAATATTCAATTCAAGGCAGAGTTCAAGTTATACTGGTCAATAAGAACAAGTGTTCTTTTTATTACTAGCCGGCCCAACACGACTTCGTTAACGTTGTACCAATACTAACCGAAACTATATATATAGCTACAATTTTTGCATAAGAACCTCCAATATATTCCAAAAAAATAATTATGTAAATCGGTTCAGCGTTCATTGTGACACGAAATTTATATATATTAAGATAGATACTAAAAATATATAGTACGCGTCATTTATGTTTAGCGCTGGACGAGAATAGCTGCGCATCGGTAGAATCGCGCTCGTAATTGACGTATTGGTGCGAGAAAGACTGGGACAACCAATCAACGCTCGCGCACCCGACGATCACGCGCCCCGCGCGCCGCGCCGTTACCTCGATACCTTAATTTTGACTTCTGCGCAGATTTCGTTCAGCGCTAAAGATTCGTGACGCGTACTATAACATTCGGGGAAGAATTCCATCCATATAAAGAGTCATTAATTCGAATTAAGTCACTACTGCTTATTGATTTCATTTGATTTCGAATGTTTATCAATTCGTGTAAGGACGCAAAATTAGTCACGTGTGTAGTCACACTAGTAATGTTTACAAATTTCGTCCGGTCGTGTGCATTATACACTTCACTTAGAACGTGTCTTAGATAAACAGTGTATAGGCCCATAGGGTATACTATAGGTAGCTTTATATCTTTCTCTTTGATTATGATTATGATATCATATGATTATGATTATGTTGTAATATAACAGGACTACATGGAATGACAAAGTCGCTTTTTTCTGTCTGTTCCTATGTATGCTTAAATCTTTTAAACTACGTAAGCGATATTCATGCGATTTTTTATAAGAAAGAGTGATTCTAGAGGAAGGTTTATTTATGTGTATAATACTTGTATAAATGCGAGTAAAATGCGGGGATCAGCTATTATAAAATTAAGATAAACAATGCTTGCATTTTTTTATATTACAATGGTCTTATTTAAATCAATATTAAAAGATAAACTAACTATTACATATAAACTTATCAGATCGAATGCTTAAAATTATTTGATAAAACCATATTAATTTATAAGCTAGAAACAGACTTTTTTAATCTATCGTGTTTTAAGAATTATTCCTCAACAAATCGTTTTCCGAAGCTTTAAAAGCTCATTGATAGTAACAAAAAAACAATGATATGAAAAGGGCTGCATTCTTGTGCGTGACCCGTGTCAAGGTTAGGGTTCAAGGCTAAGGGTAGCTACCCTGCGTACAGGTGCGTCGGAACAAACTTTGAGTATTTGTTTATATTTAAAATTGAATCTTCTTAGTTTAAAAAGAGCGACTATTAGAGTTTCTTGCCGGTTCTTCTCTGTAGAAACTGCCTTCCGAAGCGATGGTAAATGTTTTGTAATACCATGACGATTCAAGTGTTACTATATGTAGCTTGTTGAATCAAGATTCAAGACACTTTTGACTTTGACGTTATACAATATTTAAGGTTTCGATAAGAAAACTTTAGACGAAGTAATTTGGTATGCCTTTTACACAGCAACATTGTGTTTTCTCTTTTCTCTTCCTGTATATTTATTTTTATTGTTTATTTGTAAAGAGTTTTTCAATGTTAATGTAATGTGCTCTGCAATATATGTTTCTTTCTTTCATTCTTTCCTTAGAGATTAAACCATCGTTAAAGAACACTTTAAAGATTTGAGTAGTGAATTATGGTGCTTTAATAAGTACTTTCTCTTACGAATCTTTTCTCTTACTATTTATGGGAGAAGGTGATCGCTTATCACCAGATGTTCATTAGTTATCAGCCATTACATTAAAAAAAGGTTCTATTAAACTCTTTAAGCCTAACGTCATAAAAAACTCAACTATTTTTCCCCAATAAACAAAGCTCGCTACTAAAAGTTTGGCCCGATAAACAGCTAAGTTGTATTGTGCGTGAACAAGGTCAGGTTTCAAGGCCAAGGGCAAGGGTAGCTACCCCATGCGTACAGGTGTACCGAAAGTCTTACGATACCCGAGATTTCGGGCTCGATAAGGGTGAAAAGTTTGCGATCTGCTGATTGTTTTATTGAAAGTTGCTTCCATGCTTATGTGACAATGTAAAAAGTAACTTATTTATCGATTAAATGTTGTACGTTGTTGATGTTATGTAGATCTTTGTATGATTATATTATGATATAGATTATATAAGATGATACAGTTTTTTAAAACACAATGTTACATTAGAAAATGTGTCTGAATGATTAAAATTGTAGTTATTTTTATAATGTTATAAATATATTGAATACCTTTCTCTTGAATCACTCTATCTAACAAAAACCACAATAAACCGGTTGCGTAGTTTCGAAGATTCACGTACACACAGAGACAGACAGAAAAAGCGACTTTGTTTTATACTATGTAAAGATGGTTTAAATAATAAAAAGAATTTTTCTAATAACATTATTGCTAATTCAAATTAAATTCAGCAAAATTAAGTCATAAATAACCACACCAGTCTCGAATTAAAAGCCCTGAATAATGTCATAGAAACTAGATAATTGTATTAACCTAACTAGGCATGGTTGTAGACATACGTTGCAACTTACAATCCGACAGATTGACGGACCCTAGACAAATAGATTTTAGGCGTTCTACATACTTACTGTTTTTTATACATTGTTGTAGCATCTATTTTTCATATGATCGTAATTCTGTTCGCGGAGACGATTCTAAACAAAGAACTTCTCGTGTTCAAAAAAATTAAGTCAGTCTTACCGAAATAGTCTATATCGTTATAAGATTGTGTTGTTGCATATTTTATATGTGAAATTATTTAAACGATATTTATAGTAACACCATTTATAACTTAGCTATTAAAAAAACTTTATTTATTTAAATCTCTCTAATCATAATCATAACAATACATTCCACCCAAAACGAAGATTCTTTTTTCTATAAAACACATACTAACATATACTTTTGTATACCTTAAACATACAATTGTTCAAACGCTTCATAGTCGTACGTTCATAGCTCCCCTTATACAGACCCTTCCGACCATAGATAAAGCCGATTTATTAGCACAGATACACAAAACATCCCCCATTTGATGGCCCTTAAAATCAAATGTATTGGTCCTCTAAATTAGAATAGATCTCACTTGTCATTATAACATATGTTTTAAAGATGGAACAAAAGATTTGCCAATTATTTATGTACCCTCTACAACGTATCATACTCTGACCGTGCTATGAACGTATCAGACACGTCAAGCAACACGATACGCTCCACTATGCCCACTAGAGCGTATCAAAGTCATATGTATCGACAATACTTGCCGGTCCGTGCATGGCACGCGACGGTGCTGGTCGGTAACGGAACGGGCTAGTGGGCATGCTCTCATACTTTTTAATACAGAGAATACTTTTTGTCTGACACGTTCATAGCACGGTCATAGTATGATACTGTGTAGTAGGTACCTTTAACCGCAGTGTTATTTAATTAGTTAATAGTATAAAATAAAGTCGATTTCTACTGTTATTCCCCATGTGTTAAAATAAAGTTATTTAATAGGTATTTAAAACTACGCAACCGATTCATATAAGGTTTTTTATCAGATACTAATTCAAGGAGGTCTATATGACGAGCATAGATGTGAGGCAAGACAAGTAGAAACTAAAATTAAGCGTTACTGTAGTAGTCTAGTTGACTTGATCTTTTACTTGAACTTAATTAACAAATTGCTTAACAAAAAAAGAATAAGTACATAACTAGTGCTTGATTAATCAATCGTAATTGACATATTTTCAGCAAAGAGTATAAAAAAATCAGCAAATTTTTTGGGGAATGATCGCGTTATACGAGAAGGTACATTTAATTCCAAAAATATGCATTTGAATTAAAAAAAAAGTATCCTTCTGAAATTCGTTATTAAAAAAATAATTACAGTCATTCTATTTCTAAACAAACAACTGCTCGTACCAACGTTAGTCTTATCGTAAAAAAACAGTGTTAGTAACAAACAAATGCTTCAAATTAAGATACATTAGGTTGCCTCAGCACATGTGAGTCAAACCATTTGATGCAATACACAGATAGTCATCGAATTAAGTGGTAACATATAAATCAGCTGTCTGCTCGTAAAGCTGTCGATGTATCGCGAATTTTAACGCTATATCTTAAGTTTAACTTTGTGTTACACTTAGCGGTTTAAGTTAGAGGATAGAGCGGTTAGTGTTTGTTGTAAAATTTAAAGTTTTGGCGTTTATGGAAAGGATTTAGTTTAGGTTATGGATAATGTATGAGGGGCATATAAAAGCAGTACGGTGTTGTGAAAGTAGACTAATAATAATAATTTTTGTTTGAGCTTTTTTCAAATGTGCTGATAAAATTCATTGGGGCCAAGTTAGATTACTGCAATCAGGAAATATTTCATTAAATAGATTCATATATGAAGTGTTATATGATTTTACAGAACTTAAAATTAAAATAATGCACAAATTGATTAAAGAAAAAGCAATACCATAACAACATTTAATATGTTTATATACAGCCTTCTTTAAAATGAAATAATTGTCGATTTTAAACTTTAATTCCAGTAAATTCTATTACTCATAAACACAATTTTATATAACTTTGCACAACGTTATTATACATATTCATATACCTATACATATATTCTTCCGCTTTATTCTAATAATTTATACTTAATTCATATTTATAAATATAGCAATAGTTGTCTGGAAGAAATTGTCTATTATTTTAGACATTATAGGTATACATATAGAAAAGAATTAATTATTTCTTTACTGTGTAAATTCGCTTTGATGTCGTGACTTGTACCACATACAAACTGGATATCCCAACTTGCGCGCGCTAGCGTGCCTGCCGCGGGTTCACGCGACATTTCGTGCCGCCATAAATGCACAAAGTAGACAGATATTGTTAACGGAACATTGTCTGCCAAATATAAAAAGTTTTTTCGCTTTTGACTCATCGATACCGGAGCTTTTTGAAAGGATTTTGTGTAAGTGAGTAATTAATTAGGTAAACTATTATAAAAGCGAATGTTTGTTACTTCTTTACGTCTAAAGGGCTGGAGCGATTTAAATTCATTATTATAAAACTAGCTGTTGCTCGCGACTTCGTCCCCGTCGGATCTATTTCTTAGAAGATAGACATATACTGTCGTGGACTTTTTTTTAGATCATTTAAATAGGAATAATTCTTTCATACATATTTTTTGGTATCTTGAACCGCTTTCGCAGCGCACGCAAAGGAAGCCCTCAAAGATGAATAATTTTCCCCGTTTTTTCCACATTTTCCATTATATCTTCGCTCCTATTAGTCGCAGCGTGATGTTATGTAGCCTAAAGCCTTCCTCGATAAATGGTCAATTCAATAGAAACAGAATTTTTCAATTCGAACCAGTAGATCCTGAGATTAGCGCGTTCAAACAAACAAACAAACAAACAAACTCTTCAGCTTTATATATTAGTATAATAGATTAGTATTAGTATTAGTATAAATTAAACACATTATGGGGAGGACCCGACTGCTGAGGCACAGTATTTTATACTCGTTCAGTAATCGAGTGATCACTTAAATTGTAAATGTTTGAAAGATTTTATGGCAAATAAATTTATTATTATTATTATTAAAAGTTGTTGAATTGTAAGGGGTAATCTCGGGATCTACTGAACCGATTTTTAAAATTCTTTCACCAATAGAAAGCCACATTATTGCTGAGTGTCATAGGCTATATAAAAAAAGGATTGTTAACATTATGTCCAACGAAGTGGGCACGGGTCAGCTAGTATAATATAGTCTAACTTATATCTCGATCGCAGTAACAGTATGTTTACATATGCTAAACAATTAGGTGGCATTGACCCCGCTGCAATTACGCGTCGAGGCAAGTTCAATGTATGTATGTTCTTATTTATGTCACATGATCTGAAACGAGCTTTAGTATTGAAGACTAGATTCGCCCCGCGGTTTTAAAGGTTTCCTGGACCAATACCGGGAAATAAAATGTCCTATATTGTAATTTAAAGTCTAGTTTACCGGCATGTGGAATTTCAGCCAAATTCAGTGAGAAGGTTTTTGTACCGAAGAGAAAACATCAAAACATACTCACAAAGCTTTATATCTATATACCTAACCTCCCCAGATTTTTCAGATTTATGGAGTTAAGGGAAGTGACGTCACAACTGTATCCCTCGCCAAAACTTTACTATCTCCTAACTACTGTAGTAATAAAAAACTTAAGCAACTACGATACTCCTATACGGTTGCGCATTTGACTCCAAGACGGATGTGACGTCACACCCCGCTCCCCGCTCCCCGCTTCCCTAATCACAGACACTAATATAAGTACTAGTAGTAATACTAATCCACTACAATACTCCTCTGTGTATCGGCCAATGCATTTCGCAGACAAACCCTGACCTCGGTAATGGCCGCAAGTGGCTCAATTGACGGACGTGACGTCACGCCGCTTCCTCCCCTAATTGCGCGCGCGCAAGCGACATCATCTTTCTGTAAATATAACGGTTTTTGACGTTTGCTCTTAGTTTAAATATAGAATACTATAAATACTTTTTTGAGTATATTTATTGGTATTTTCTGGACTATTATATATGTATATATATCTTATGTCCTAGTCTTATTTTAAAATAAAGATCTTAATAATCGAAAATTAAAACAATAGAATTGCACACAATCTTAGCTATATGGCAAATATTCATCCTCCCAGTTTTAAAAGTGCAAATTTATAAAAAAAAACAAACACAAAATAAATATTACCTATCAAGATAAAATAGTAAAGCTGTCACTCCCAACTTCAGTGAGTTAGCCGTAAAAAACGGTTATATAAAAACAAGATGAAACGTCTTTACAGAATCTTATACTTATAGTGGATTAAACTTGTAATGCCACATCATATTTATTATTCTCTTTACTATTAATAATACGTTAAAAAATAAAAAAAAAACATTTTTATAAGTTCAATTTATCTTTTAACCAATCATGTCATACATGATGTCTTTCGATGCGGTACAAAAACAACTTTGTTTTATATTTAAATCAAACAATACTAATATTAATTATAACAGCCGTGTAAAAGATGAAAAGATATGAAAACTAAACATCGAGTGTTTTCTCTTATTAAAAAACCTTTGACGCCACATGTGGAACAGCACATAGGCACCGAGCTATTCAATTTCGCCCGGCCATAATTACAAGCTTTACAAAAACGTCGCAATTAAAATAATTAAAATTTATCATCGCAGGTAAACAACGGCAAGACAATGCGAAAGTAATTTCGGAGTGTCTCTAAAAAGCCTTAATAATAACGTATTCAGCGGCGCGTCGCGTAGCAACTGAAAAATGCATTCGGAGACAAAAGCATGCTATTACGTCGTAGGATTAGCCCTATTGACACTACGTTACCAATTAAAAAGGGAGGGGTGCGTTTTCGTCTCGATTTTTTTCAACAGTCTCTTTTTCAGGCGGGTGATGCCTCCTCCCCACACCGCTGTAGGAAAATCAATAACGCAGCAGTTTTTTCCGCGCGTAAAGCATGCACTGACGCGGTGCCTATGTGTGTGTGCGGCACAGCTAGGGCTGCCACTTCTCTATTTTTCGCTCCAGCCTTTGATTAGGATATGACGGTTCAGATCGCCTTCCTTTTTTCGTTGGTACTTTTGTTTTCTTCTTGAGACTTGTCACTCAACAGCTCTTAAAACATTCTGTATATAGCTGATACCTATGTGTGAAAAAGGAAAAAAATTGTGTTTTTTCTTTTTATTTGCAGCCTGATGCTTATTATGCTAATGGAGTTTCTTATGTTCTTTAAAGTTCAATTTTTTAAAGTACTAATATGCTTCAGCTTTGCTCGCAAAATATCTTTCTGTACATTACCATCAAATTAACCATAGTCCGTAACATTCATACAATACAAACGTAGACAGAGTTTTTGTCTCCCTCTAGTATATTATGGGTACATCTTAGACCCATTAAAAACGCTAGAAAGAAAAAAATGACGAACGCGGTTTGCATTTCTAAAAAATTTCTTTAGAATTTTATTCCTGGTAAAAATAAAAGGTATTTCAAGACACACGTGAGAAGCAACAGGCGAGGCTGAGTCGAAAAAAACAAAAGGAGTGCATTTGCGTCCTCTTCGCCTTCCTGCCTTAATACAGAAAGATTTATACATTTTAACGAGCACCCATACAACCGCACAGATCTATAGAAAACCTAACATTTTTTAATTCCATCAAAAAATCAGCGAGCCTTTCAAAATATTAATCCAAAAGTAATTAGCGACAAGCAACCCTATTATACCTTCAATTCAATACTAATACATAGTTTTATAAAAGGTCTTCCACTATTTAAATTCCATAAATAGTAAATTTTTGAAAAGCCTGACTGTAGCTGAATGAGAATTATTGAAAGCCATTTAAAAGGGGTAATCTTTTAATCTGAAAGCGATATTAATGAAAATATAAATATCTGTTTTATGCGCGCTGAATGCATTTTTGACTCGCTGTTTTTATTCAGAATTTCAAAAGGATCTCATAACTCGTTCTTTAAAGAGATTGCAGTAAAACGAGGAACCGATTCTCGCTACTGAACGCTGACGTATCTTTGCGAATGGAACCGAGCCGCTCCAAGAAAACGACCTTGGATTCTTAAAGGACTTCCGTGATCCTTTGTTACTTACTAAATACGATTAACAGGCAATAAATATATTTGCATACGTTCCGAATATTCAATACAGCAACCGCCCATCACTAATTGTGAACGCAGACTAACGTAAAAAAGCATCACATTGAAAAAAAAATAAAAGAATCGCTTTGCACATTTTTATTTCGCATCGTCCATGACAGAAGTGTTTCCGTCCCGCTTGCTCGCCATTGTTTAAGTATATACGAGCTCGGAGCCGTCATCAGTCCATCTTTGTCTGACGCGGGCTTTTTTTGAATGTGCAAAAATATAAAAACGCCGAATCGGGTGGGGTGGCCCCCATGGCTGCACTTGTGTGCGTCAATAATCGTTGTTTAGGGCTTTGGCCGATCATAGGTCAATACAATGAAATTTATATGCGCCGATAAATTCGCTAACACCTATTATATGCTGGTGTAATTTCGTGGTCTTCCGTGGCACGTCATAATCTCGTCAAATTAACTTTCCCATGACTCGAATCGCTTAATTTACTTTCTTACGTTTTTATCCACAGATCTTTAATACACATACTTATAATTAGGAATTTACTAAATAAGTTATCAACTGATATTATTGTCTTCAACCATATTAAGCCTTTGAAAATTATGAATTCTTCCAACACAATAATATTGATTTAAAAGAATGACATATCTGATTTCAATTACATTTATGTATTTGTATTTACAAACAAGAGTTTTATTTTTGTAAGCAAAACAAAAATCTTATCTATACTTAGGCTTTATTATTTTTGAATCAACTCGTGGACCAGAAAAGTGATCCACAAAAAAGATTTAAAACCCTCAAGAACAATAGAAAATTGTGAAAATTCTCATGTTTTAATAATGCAGGCTCTTATTCAAATGAAAGTACGCGGGAGTGACACTTGCCAAAACCAACGAATTATTTTTGCAACAAAATCACCTTTCTCTACCTTTCACTGCTATTATAGATTGTAATTGGTCTATTTTTTATGTCTATGGTTAAGAAAGAAGATCTAATTATTATATTTTCTTTTTTTTATTATCAGTACTGGCAACTGATAATAAAAAAAAAATTTGACATTTCTAATCGCCATGACATGAAACGTAATAAGAATAACATATCTTAATTAAAATAAAAAGAACATAAATAAAACAATTTTAATTTAAATAACCTGTTCAATAAAAATACGCTGTTTAATTTATTTTATATTGAAAGCGATATATACTTTCATTTTCTGAATAGTAATGGTTCTAAAATTATCATAACACGTTTTGTTGCCGATGTCATCTTCTATTGAGGTAGGTTAGTTACGTTCAGAAACGACTTACTTACCTACTATACAAATGTTAGTATTAATATTAAAATTATATACAACTAAGACATTTATATTTTAAAGAAAATTATTTGTGACCTTGTTACATAGTTCTTTACATTTTAACGCTGAGAAAATAATCTAAAACGTAAAATTTACGTGTAATGTTTGCTAATCAGATTAGTGTGGCTTTATATTAAAAAAGGATTTTCAAAATTCGAAAAATCCAGAAATTACCTTCTAAAAAGTCTTTGCTATTTAAGTGTTAATTACGCAATATAATTATTTATTTCTATATAATAAAACGCTTTACAAGTTCAAGTTATCTCCGCATCAACAGACTCGTTCGTTCTAACACAATTTTCTGGCACTTTTCCCGCTCACTAAGTATATAGAAAAAAAGTTTCAACAAAAAGTTCAGTCGCCGACCTTACGCAGTATCGTTTTATTGCAAACGTGCCCCTGGCCTCACTCCTTCTTACCTCATAACACAGTTTCTCTTGCGTCTTTCTTTTTTTTTGCTTTTTATTCCTCTCTCTCTCTAGGCGTGTGTTACCGGCCTGTCTTAGAGTAAAAACTTTTTAGACGCAACGTAGACTATAGACTACGCCACAGATTAAAGACACGTGCCACAGATTATGATACGTACGAACGTCATTAAAACCTTTTTGTCGATTAATTACTGACGTTTTTTAAGTGTACATTTCTATTCATTCTTAAGGAAACCGTTTCATTAAATTTTCAAAAAGAAACCAGTTCTTTTGAACATTATAATTAAGGCTTCGTTAAACTCTATACTTTGCTGAGTAAAAGGAGTCTTGAAAGGATGGTTTAAAAATTGAAAACGGAGTTTAAAATACGTTCCTTAATTGACTTTCAGTGCAATGTGATCTTGAATGGGAATTAAAAATATTTATATGACGTCTTCCTTAATGCTTAATTTTCTTAATTGGACACTCGCGGTATGTTTTAATTATGAAATGTAAATATTTGAGTACCGGAGTCTTTTAAGTCTAATTCAATAGATCGTTAATTTGAAGCTTATAATAAATAATTAAGTGGAACTTATCTAGATAAAAGAGCTTCTCTAAAGTATAATTTAAATAGCGTCTAACCAATTAGCATTTAAAACTTTATATGCAATTTTAGTAGTTGTAATTAACTTATTTGAAACCTTAATGGATACTATTTGATATTTAATTTAACTTAAAGACAGAATTCGTTTTTGTATCGTATTTACTGGACATTTATAAAGAAAAATCTGATCTATAGATGAGTATTTTCTATAGTTTTATTAAGCCTTCTAATTCTATGCAATGTACATACCTAACCAATTTCAAAACAGTTATTTTTTAATCATACAACACTGAATAAATGGTATACAATCTATAGCACTAACTGCCCTTGGTAACAGCCGGCCATTTTAACGTGAGCTCTCGTAAAAAACCAAAATTCGTATAACGTATATGTTTATGTAGGCGGGGTGGGTCACCCATACTGGTCGTAGCCTGTAGGATAATGCACATTTTTGCATGGAGCTCAGCTCAACACCAAGCTCAGAGCTGCACACATATACATGGATCAGTCATGTTGATACACAACGCACACAGAAACATGTAGAGGTGTCGAATGACAGTGTGGCGTGGAGCAATTCGAATTTTAAATTTCGAATTTTTGACAGATAGCCAATAATTTTGACCTTTTAAATTTATCCAAAAAGGTTATATTACGAAACGTTTATGTCTTATTAGAAAATTTTAAATCGTTTCTATAATCTGTCAATATTAGGAATAAAAAGTTAAGTAAGAAGCAATACTTGTTTTACCAACACTGTGAGACCACTAATAGTTCGATAACTAAAAAAATGAACCAATTACTTTAACAACGTAATAATTTTAATTACGCAGTATGTGCATCGGCTTGCATCGACATCATGGCCGCCTATAAAAAATAAAGTATGCTCTCGTTATACAAGCTGTCATTATAATAATAGGCAGACCAGCGATCGGGGTTGACGCTCGAAAAATTCTATCTCCCCGGCGGGTGGAGTATGCAGGTGGGGTTGCCAGTGTTTTTATTTTCCCCGATTGGCGGATTGCAACGTCGGTAATGATCGATGGTATTAACGCGCGCGCCACTGCCCACCTAGCCGATTTGAATTTCGAACGTTCGTTTAGTTTTTCTCTTTTCAAACGTTGTTTAGACGTGAATCTCGGCTCGGCGTGCGGATGTAAGCACAGATTATGTTTTTTCGATATGTACTCACAGAGTAACGAGAACGAACGAATTTTGTACTGAAAATACTTTCATACTGAGAATTTTACTAAATCTACTTAATATTATTTACTGTATCCTCGGCCTCTAGATAAATATAACATTCCTAGAAACAGTTTTATTTCTATGAAAAAATATAAATCTTAAAATTTTTGTCACAACAGTATGTCATAAAAAGAACTAAGTGATAACTACGTTATTGATAATAACGTCTTCTTTAAAGCTACCGAGAGGCGCATTTATTCATTTATCTCATCATATTGTATCCACGTCGAAGCAAATTAACAACCGATCAGGTTCCCAACCGCAATGTTGCATTACAATATAAACGCCACTACTAATATCCGATCGAACGAATTCAAATTTCCATCATAAAACAACACTCATAAAAATTTCCGAACGCATAAAAATCTTTTTGAAATTGGAATATTATTTTTTTTTCGTCGACTGCCATGCACCCCTGTCCAGACTGATATTGGATAAGCTGTACTATATATTTGGTTCGTTTACAAATTAAACAGAGCGCGTATTCAGCCTCCCTCCCTCTTATATGCACTTATATACAGCCTACATGATTTATATACGCCATACACATTTGGCATAATTGAAAAATGGCGAGTGAGTTAATGGTGGAACATCGCTGGACAAAGCAAATAATTTGCTTTTGGCCCGCGTATGAATATGGATAGGACACGTCTATAAATCCGTGCGAGCTCGTTTAAGCATAATTTACGTCTGAAATTTTTAATATTACGATGTATGGTGAAAACAATGAAAGGCTTTGCTATGGTGAACGATGGATTCCACATTTGAACTGACGTCGGGACACAGATTAAAAATAGGATACATATCGTAGCTAGAACTTAAAAATAATTTATGTTTACAAAAATGGAAATGTTTAGTTCTAAATTTTTTGCATTTAGTATTACTTAAATCTATGTACTTATAAGTTTTTTATCTTTCTCTTAACAATTAGTAGATTTTGTTAATATTTCGAGATATCTCTTTCTTTATAATACCCTTTCTTACGACATAAGACTTAAGAAACTCTTTGTTTGAAAGAAACGGTCAAAACAAATTCATTCTTGTCTTAAAATTATGTCGAAATAGACTCTTTTTAACCGACTTCAAAAAAGGAGGATTTTTTTCATTTATCATTCCATAAACAGCCAAACGACCTATTGGCTATTACATACAAATATTGCAAGTAAGATACGTCACACGTAAATTCTTAGTTTAAAGCAGACAGAGTCGGGGCGAAATGTAGTTAAAGTAGCAAGAAGGTTTAATAGTAATGTCAGTTTTCCCACGCACCGGAGTTAAGTGACATTGTAACAGTGTCGTAGTTTGCTGTTTGCATCCCGAAAGCGAAAGTTGCGGCTTAGTTTCTGCAGGGTTGCCAGCTGCAAGCTACGAACTTGAAATTTTCAAGTGGCAACCCTGGATTATAGTTTTCTTAATACATGTACGATATTATAATTTATAATACAGTTTTTAATTTATGTTATGTAATTTCTGTTGTTTAATTTTAAGTAACTCTAACATAGTATTATTTCTTTAAAGTACATATATATTACTTTATGAAAAAACTAATAGAAAACCAATGAAAGTATGATAAGTATGTTGTCATTATTAAACTATGACATATTTATTAGAATTTTGCAAAGCTTTAGTAAAGCAAAGCATTAAATCTATTTAATTTAATAAAAATAAAAGTTAAGCCACTCGTATTTCCGACACAGGTACCTAAATCAATTTTAATAATTTCTAATTAATTATTCCACGTTCCGTATCAAATAATACAATTACTTTCCAATTTTATAAAAAAATCTTCATTCTTATATGTTTGTTGTTCCTTTACGCAAAAACTACTAAAAAGATTTGCCTGAAATACAGATTAATTATACGACTATTAAATAGCATTTCCCCGTAACCATGGCAGCGGAAACGGGTATAACGGGTAACATTACAATAAAAGCTATAAAACATTTGTGTATAGAAAATTTTTCGTTGCCAAAAAGCTTAGATTGTGTTAAAAACAAGCATTCTAGCACTCAAGGCTCAGGAAACGGTGGCATGTCTCAAACTTTTGAAAAGCGCTTTCAGAGGTCACTCACCCCGCCACACGAATCTCGACCTACCCCCGACCATTATCCCTTAACAATAAAGCATATTATCCTTTGACACTTTTAATATGCTGTACTTGAAAATAAAGATTTTTAAAGAAATACGTTGGAAATTCGTTCGTTTATAGCAAATGAAGGCGTGTCTAATTGTTTGTGCTATTATTAATGGGCATGTCTGTCTAGAACGATTTCATGAACTGCTGAAACGATTTTGATGACATTTATCGAAAATAGTGTCTAGAGAAAAATTATAATGTTTTCCACCAATTAATTTGAAGTCTTGACGGTTACAAATATGACCGAAAGAAAAAGAGAGAGAGAAAAATAGTCTACTATCCAAAAGTAGGAAAATAAAGTATAATCTTCTCCAGATTATTATGTTAAAACGTCCCTTATTATAAAGGTATAATACAATTTTCATGAAACAGAACCATGAAGGATGAAGAGTAATAAATACTAATAATAAATCCAAATATTATATAGAATAAACACGAAAGATTATGAGAATGTATGAAAGTATGTTTGGGTTTCATGAAAAAACTACTCAATCGATTTTGCTGAAATTTAGCATACAGATAGATTATCTAGAGTAGATTACCACTTAGGATACTAATTATCCTTATGTTATCAGCATATCGAAAACCACGCGAGAAAAACTTGAAAGCACGGCTAGTAGTATAAAGCGGATATATTCGCAAAACAATTGAAGTAACAATATATGTAAACTAGCAACCAGTTGCGGCTTCGCATGCATTTATTATGCTTGTACACATACACATTAACCTAATGAATCACTGTTTATATTTAAAAAAACCCGCATCAAGATCGGTAGCGTAGTTTTAAAGATGAAAGCGTACATACGGACGGACAGAAGCAAGCGACTTTGTTTTATACTATGTATAGTACGCGTCACGAATCTTAAGCGCTGAACGAAACCTGCGCAGAAGTCAAAAATAAGGTATCGAGGTAACGGCGCGGCGCGCGGGGCGCGTGATCGTCGGGTGCGCGAGCGTTGATTGGTTGTCCCAGTCGTGTTGTCTTTCTCACACCAATACGTCAATTACGAGCGCGATTCTACCGATGCGCAGCTATTCTCGTCCAGCGCTAAACATAAATGATGCGTACTATAATGAACTATAATCCGTGCTTCAGACACCACTATACCACGTACACAACAGCACATGGCGTGCCGAAAAGGATCGTTGATCCCACTGTATTTATGACTTTTACTTTTAATTTATCGGCGCCGGGACATGCGATGTGTCGACTGAGTTAGCGCTGCATTGCAGGCAAGTTTGGGCTCGCTGTTTACTGAGCTTGAACCATGTTTATTAGATAACTAGCTATGATACACGGCTTTGTTTGGGTAGCCGTAATTTTATTTCAATAAAATTGGCCAGCGTTTGACGACTAACTTGATGTTAAGTGAATCCTAGACAACACACACATGGATTAACATTCTTTAAAGGTACTCATACGTGTACCTGTAAGGAACCTATTCACTGTTCGAGGTTTTATATATGGGAAAATAAAGACTGCGACAGGGACGTCTACAATTTTACCGTAAGCCAAAGAACGTAGTAGTGTTTGGTGAGCACACGTAAGAATATCCCACCGTGTAACAATTTTATTAACACAAAAACATACAGAGGAATTGAGCACCTCCTCTTTTTTGCAGTTGGTTAAAAACCCGTGACAGGGGTACAAAATAATAATAAAACTAGTAAGTTTCAATACAGGGAGCTCCCAATTATTTAAGTGTTAAGAAGTTTTGTTAGTATATTAGTCTAGCTGTCACAGTCTAGTATCCGCGACTACGTCAGAGTGGCCTTTCATATAAACTTGGACCCCCCACTACCCCCCTTTATAAACATTTTTTTAAACTACCTGTTTATCAATATGTTCGATACGATACAAGATACTTTCGCATTCATAATATTTTATTTATTTATTTACACTTTATTACAATGTACATACTTAAAATTAGTTTTGATACAATATAAGTAACAGGCGACCTTATCACTTAAGAGTGATCTCTTCCAGGCAACCCATATTTAGTAGAGAGTAAAAAGAAAATAACAAAAGTAAATCAGACGGCGATATGCAACTTATTCTTTAACACATTGTATAGAATAAAAACAAATCATACATATAAAACATAAAATCGTTAGTATACATTTTAGTATGAATTCAGTAAGTTAATATTCCTGTGTTGCCGACCCTACCTCCAAGATCATCTAATTAATCCAAGCAAGTAGGTTGCATAAAAATGCACGCTCCGTCAGCGCATGCATAATCTGGTAAAAATAGAGGCTCAAGGGTTGTCTCTGGCGAGCTTTTTGTTCGTCAATGGTCCTCCATTATGCCGGGACACGAGTGCGTACATTGTATTGCGTTAATTAAAGCCTGCGATGTTAGTACTGATTGAAGTGTACTACTGCTACATGTAGTAGTGTGTACTTATAATTAATAATCAACTATTAAAGGTTCCAATTGGAATCCATTTTACTTCTATAAAGACGAAGAAGAAAGAGGTAAATATATTAATTATTTAGTATACTAGCATTTCCTCGCGGTTTTACCCGCATAGTTCCCGGGGCAATACCGGGATGTAAGCTATCCTATCTTTTAAGTTGGATCAAACTGCACATGGTGTGCAAATATAAATTAAAATCGGTTCAGTAGTTTAGGAGTCAATCGCGGACAAACAACGTGACACGTGATTTTTATACATATGTTAAATATATTTTTTATAATATTTGTTTAGCTCGCGTCTTTGCTCGCATTGAATCTATTAAATTAAAATCAGAAAAATTACGATGATCGATCTAGTATGTTTTGCGTGAAAGCGTGAGACATTTCTACTATAAAATTTTTAATATAACTAGCAACCAGCCCCGGCTTCGCACGGATATATTTTCATAGATTAAACCTTCCTCTTGATTCTTGAATCACTCAATCTGATAAAAAAAGGATGAGGTTACGAACATACAGAAGAAAGCAGTCAGTATTAATATCGCGATATTCTATCTTTTAAGCACTTTATTATATATATATTTTTTTTGCTATTTAATCTATTTAAATAACTTTTCATCAACACCAAGATTGCCTGGAAGATATCGCTTCCTAGCGATAAGGCCGCCTATTGAAATATCTGAAGTAAATTTAATTTTTTGGTTTATGATACTTCAATAAAGTGTTTTTTATTTATTTTTATTTTATTTTAAGAAAGCGACTGTTTTATACTATGTAATGATAGTACTACATTGTATTACTTACGTAATACTGTGTTAGAATTTTCATATATCTTACATTAATCACATATGTGTGATATATATAAGTGTCATTATGTCCGCCATGGTGCGTTCCTGTCATAATTAGCCCGAAATACCCGTCTCTGTCACTCCTTCGTCCCAATCTCCCCTCTCGCTCTAGCACGAGCTCTAATTAGAAACTAAACAGGAACTGGACATCAATTAAATATATCTAAGTGTTAATAATTCTAGCGTCATAAAATATATCGAATTTTTCACTGACTTCCTAATAGAGGATTATTTTAGTACAACGATAGTTGACTGTTCTTTTGTATATGTAAATTAACCGCTACCCGCGGTTTTACCCGCGTAGGTCCCGTTCCCGGTGCAATACCGGGATAAAAAGTATCCTATGTTTTAATCCAGGGTATCATCTAACTACATACCAAATTTCAACTAAATCGGTCCACCCGTTTTGCCGTGAAAGAAAGACAAAGATAGAGACATACTTTCCCTTTTATAATATTAGTATGGATTTATTATCATTTGCATTTTGGTGCCAAATACACCTCTTTGTAAGGTATCATCTATCTACATACCAAATCGCAACTAAATCGGTCCAGCCGTTTTGCCGAGAAAGAAAGACAAACATACAGACACACTCCCATTTATAATATTAGTGTGGAATAATGATCATTTGCATTTTGATGCCAAATAGATCTCTTTGTAAGGTTTTGGCTTTTACACACAAGTATTCGTGATTGAGAGTATAAATCTTAAATTTATGAGTTTATGAGTAAAAGATACAGAAATCATTATCTATAAATATGTATATCTCTGTAATAATATTAATACAATCTGCCTTTGAAGATTTTGAACTGTCAAAATATAGCTTATAATGTCGCGAAGAACATTACATTGTAACAGTGTTAACAACTTTGTAATATAGCTTTCGTAGTATCCTCTTTCTGGAACTTACTTTAAGTCATTTAAGCTACTCTAACACATACTATTAAATGTCTTTGTTCGCCATTAAATTATTTAAAAGTGTTACATATAATTATTGGTGACGTGGAATATAAGAAAATAATTAAATTAAGATAAGATTTAAGATAAAAAACGATCGTCACCGTATTTCGAGGTGGTGTTCCGCAAAACAGGTTTTTAGCCTCAAATATGATTCATAATTATATAGTCTGAGCTTATAGGTTTCAATAAATGATCTCATTGTTAATCTATTCACTTTAGATTGGATTTAAATGGGCTTAATAAAGTTTTCGTAAACATCACATTTAAAGACAGAAAAATCTGCTTACATTTTTTAATAAGTGATCAAAAAATATAATAGCATTATTTTGACACAGGTCTGTGAATTATTAAACATAATATATAGCCTGTAGCAATCCTTATAAATATATATTTTCTATCTATAAGTTACAAAAGTTTTTAATTCGACACATTGTTTGCAGAATTTGAACAAAAAACTTGGATTTATTAGTTGACATATTATAGACATGACATGATCTTAGAACAAACCTTAAAGAAGCTCATAAAGAGAAAAGAAATTTATCTAACTAGATTTCAGTGCAGTTATTTGATCGGACGGACTTCAGTCAAACACAATGTAGATCTGTAGATCGAAGTGCAATCACATCATCCCTAGAGGACATTAGCATTTGTGGAGGGCGTACGGAAATAGCGGGCGACGCGTCACCAATGTTCGCGTCCACTCATCGCGAGCCTTTAATTACGGCGCCATCTTGAAATGTCACACTTGGCGGGAAACTTGACAGATCGCCTGTCAAAATATTTTTTTATGAGTCCAATATCTGATTTCTTGTACATAGGTTTTACACTTTAAAAAGGGTACACTCTTTTTTAAAATAGATAATATTTAGATTTAGATCTCGTGAAAAGGAAACGTGTCTTTAAATTTATTAGAATTTTAAGTATAAGTGTACTTAACACACTATTTTCGTAATTAAAATAACACGTATAAAGCTTGAATAACTTAGCAATTATTGTAGTATATCTGAAACCATTTGCGATACAGCTTCGGTTCAAGAGATTTATCATAACATATATAATTATTACAACGAAGTAAAATGCATCAAGCCAATTTATATAACACATGGCAACTCCATATACAATTAGGCACAAAACTCATTTGTATCCGCAGTGCATGTAACATCGGTATTAAACTTTTATTGCAACGGCCATTCTTTGTTCCCGTCAGTGGACGTACCATTAATTACTGAAACCATTTGGGAAATTTATTATATATAATTCCAAAGATAAAATTATCTAGAATTTTATAAATAGCATCTATTGATGCTTAAAATCTGCCATAATCTACGCGAAGTTTACGAGGTTTCAGGTTTGTTACTTTTTCAAGGAAAACTACTGAGTGAAATTCGCTAAAGGTTGAGAATATCGGTAATAAACCCTATATTAGCACACAGTACCTGTAAAAGTACCCTTTTCAAACAAGTTTTACGCGAAATCGAAAACGCGTATAAAACTGTTTTTTCCGTCGGAAAATCTTCTATCAAAATCAATGTAACGAGTGAATAAAAAGTTACAACATTAACGCTAATCTAAATGAAAACGCTTGTAGTTAAATAAAATATAAAGAAAGCGAGGGTATAAACAAGATTCATTGCGGCATATGTCTTGGGTGTGAACGTGTTCCCGCAACAAGTGGAGCAATGTAACCGCTATTTGTTTTGTTGTAAGTCGAACGGGTTCTAAACGAAATGTTATTCATATAAATAGAAATTATCAAGAAGATTAAAAATAGTATTAAAATCATTCTAGATACATTATATTATATTCACTCACAGACAAACTATGAAAACAGTTTTGTGGGGCTCTGTTTTAGCTCATAGGATGACTGTAAAAAAGTTCTTAATAAACATATAAAAAAAAAATATACAGTAATCTTAATTAAACTTTTAATGAAATGTCTATGGATAAAAATAGTAGTAAAATACTTAAAAAAGAAGTAAATAATTCAGATTAGACATCTCTCATGACAGTTATGGAAATGACAACTTCTACCGATTCTTTGCAACTTGGTTCCTTGTAAAAAATATAATCGTAACCAAAAACCGATAACCGTAAATAAGAACAAGACATCGCCGGTAGTACGCACAGTCGCGACACACGTATCTACTTCATCTGGCGACAATTTATTTCGGTACAGGGCAATGCACTGCAGCCCTGACAGAAACGGAACGGCGGGAAAAATGACATTAAGATCAGCCATAAACAATTATCGGTTTTTACCGCGCGGTTGCGATTTGTTGATTTTTGAATATCGATTTTTATTTTATTTTAATTTAATTTTATTTTTACACAAACCATTGAAATAAATATAAAAATATTGATCTGTTTATATTTTTGACGCGTTGTTTTTTTTATAATGATGTATATTTGGCTAGTCTTTAGAATTAATTAAAATTCAAAAAGACCCGCCTCAATCTTAAAGCTTCAAATCTGAGGGCTTAGCAAATTTAAAATATGCATGCACCGAGCTAATGAACGTGACTAGCTATTACAAGTGCTCTTGCTTCGTCTGCTTCTTGAAAATTAGGCCGAGACTCTTCTAGCAGTTTCTATGGCCGGACGTTGTCCACTGGATAACAGCTCGCTTTAATGAAATATAAATATTATGTTAGTTTAAAAGAGTTTAAGCATGACTATGGATGAACTATGTTGGACGATATCGTCTATGATTTAAACTTTAAACAACTATTGCATCTTAAGGAATTTGATTTTAAAAGCACTATTTTACAGCATTATTATACATATATTACCTATTTATGCGAATTCTTAGTGTGGTTAGATAAACTTTAAATTATAATATTACTATTGTTCCAAAGGCCTAGAATAATTAGTAGTTCTAGTATTATATAACGGAATTTCAATAGCCTGATTATAACATTATGTATCATTAATTTGGTCAATTGTGAAAGAGATCAATTTTAGCGACAAATTTGGCCAATTACAAAGTAAACAGACAAATAAATCAATATTGCATTAGGTACATATTAATATTAATTTATAAAGTTAACGGACAAACATACATTATTTGTATATATATAATACACAGCACAAAGAAGTGAGTAACACATTATTGCCGGCGTCCCGTGCTTGTGATTCACAAACTAAAATAACCAGTTAGTTACCAGTTCACAACAATACTCACTTTTGCTTTCAACCCGGGAAATATTCGGAAAGTTCAATACTACTTTGTTTGTAATCATATTGTTATGCTAGCTATTGGTGAAATCGAGTAGGAGTTAATATCATAAGGGTAGATACGTTTATACACCATTTTCTACGTACTGGTATTTTATTTCGTTCATTCCAAGGACTTTTAGGTTGATGTCCTATTATTTTTTTTTTCATGAATTATTATCGTCATTTTAATTGTATATTAATCTATTCTCTGTACCTATATTAATCTTGCAAATAAAGATAAAAAAATATTTATCTTAATATTGATCTTAATATTGATGATAATAAGTATCGATTACTAACATCTAAAATCAATTTAAAAAATCCCCTTTGTTTAAGTTTAAATTATTTTACCTACTTCATGCTCTATACAAAACAGAAATACATATTTCCTCCCAGAAGTGGCCTACTAAAGAAACAAAGGAAGACATATTAATATTGAGCTAAGAAATTTCTCATGAGCCTATGGGCTATGACTATGAACAGGTAAAAACCAAATACGTTAATAATTTGAGGAAATACCAAGCATATTACAAGTTTATAGCATAGTTTTTTAGCCATTATACCTTACATTGAACCTGCACAACCGCAAGATGTGATTCCCGCCTCCGATCGACCACAGACTATAGAGCTGTATCACACATAATACAGATTATAATTTATGCGAGTTTTACTGGTTAGCGTCCAGCGGTCGACTCGACCATCCGTGAAATGGTATGGTCAACAGAATACATAGAAAAAAAGTTCTATATATCATGATCTTATAATATTATTCATATAAGTAGGCCAGTACATCATACTAATTTTTACATTAATACAGCTACAAAAGTAAGATAAAATTACGAAATATCTCTTTATCTAAAAAAAACATAAAGAGTTATATTCTGTGGTGTATTTTTGTAATCTAGGGACCTAATTTTCTTTTTGTGTTAATATATTGTTATTATATAGGCTATTAAAAATATAAAAAAATATAAGTTAGTTTTACAAGGGTAAATTACCGGGATACGTGTAATATCCTGGTCATAAAGAACGGGGTATTAATTTTACAAAAGCAATAGCTAACATAAATTAAAATCGTATAAGAACTACGGCAGATATAAATTTTTACAGTTCTTGATTAAGGTAAAAACATTTAATAAAGACAATTTAAATAAATATATAATCATTAAAAATGCTTAACAAAGTATCGTATTACAATATTTGTAGCTTAAATATTATTGACCCTTTCGTTGCTGTCGCTACCTGCGCGCGCGCAGGAAGGGGCAGGACCAGTTTGAGATCAACAATAAAGCCTACTGCCTCACATTCTACGAGGAGTTTTTGCGCCTCCTTTTAAATCCGTTTGGAACAGAATGTAGGTGTATTGGATCTATCTTAGTCTTATTCGATTCTTTTATTTATAATAACAGTGAATAATTATATAAATATTACGTGTAATAAATTAAACAATTATATGAATTGTTTAATTATAAAAGTAACAACTTCTGAAGACACACAATCACGTAAATACAGATTCTTAATACATACTAATATTTGTATTTTATTCGTCATTACATGTACATAGGAAAAAAACAAATATCTAAGATTACAATAAACTGTATTACACATATTAATGGCAGTCTTAACACTAATAGTAATTGTTGCCAGGCAACAATACATATGTTACTGACTGTCAGTCAATAAATAGTGTAAAAAGATCTTAATTTACAGTAAGTAACAATGCATACAATTATATACATATTAAACACATACTTATTTCAAAGCTTCTAATTAAGCATTCATTTCGATTCTCATGCGTATTAAAAATAGTCATTTTACTTTCCCAGTCACATGTCGTTACGTCAACATGACATTACCGTTTCGATTACAAAAAATGGTGGGCGATAATTCCCATAGTCGTTGCAACGAAAGGGTTAGAATCAGGACATGTGTCACAAAATTCACGTCATTAGACATCCCTGACGAGAAATCGCTTCCTTTATTATTTATACAGATTATAAGCAGATGTTATTCAGTAATAAATCTTTGTCTTTGACACATGAGAGCTTTAATATTGTATCTGTGAATACGAGGAAAATCTTAGAACATTTTCTTTTGTATGTAGATAATAAATGTGTCTACGTGAATATATTTCTATGGAGTATAGACTATATAACATATAGTTATTTAAATCAAACATTGTAGTAAATTTGAGAATACTTAAAGCTACTAATAGAAGCTACTTTAGTTTTGGCGTCATAACCTATACATAAACGAAATTTTTGAAGCAAAGCAGAATTGAATTTTAGCGCTATATGTTTATTACGTCTGGCAATATTAATATTTAAAAAAAGAAAAATATTGCACTGATTATAATATCAGCATTGAACTAGCACTGTATAATGAAGTATTTTGAAAAAGCAAAATACGATAATGAGCCAGCATTATTAATTACTCGATTTTTCATCGTTAATAATTTATCAGAACAAGTTCAACCTTCGATACATTGTTGGCTAGTATCAAAGAGAAATCTTAAACTAATTGGGTATCTATAGTGGTAAAGAGTTGCTTGGGTCACGATTTTGAGCGCGATACGGGAACGATGGTGCCTACGATAGACTACGATAACTTTATAATGTTGATACAATCTGCTCGTCGACGATCTTGGGCTATTAAAGAGAATTTTTAAACCTCGAACGCTTAACGTTTTTTTTTTCTTTTTTACTAGCCAACTATGTATACGATTGATTGATTTTATTTTTTTTTGTAATATCCGCAGTGGCCAGTATTTCAATAATGAAAAAGATTGTATATAATACAAGAATTTTCACTATAAATCACAGAAAAAAGTGTGTTGAGTTCATAAAAGAATATCTTGCCAAGTTCCAAGTTTAAACCAAAATATGATAGTTGATACTTTAAACTACATCAAACAGACGGTCGACATTATGCTCGTTTCCTTTTCATACACGAATTTACATAATATTTTCAGATTTAATCGAGTAACAGAGCAGCGTCAAAACGATAATGGTTGTACTGCTTCCGCCATTTGCATTTCGCTTTAGGCGGGAAAAGAAAATGGACGCATTTCCCGCTTTTTTATTTATACCGGATTCCAACGTGAAAGTGAATCATTAGAAACTGCATTTCATAACATTTTATTAGAAAAAAAGAACAGCTAAATACGGTTGAAGGAAAACTGAAATTAAAATCGGTTTTGATGAAAGTAATCCATTATTTTATATAATCATAGGATTGAAGTGCGAATTGATTGCATAAAGTAATAATAATTTGTCAATAATACTTATCAATAACAAAAATATGATTGCTGAATTTTTCAAAATATGTATCTATGGAAGCCTCTTCGTGACAGTTAGCTAGTCTGTGGCGGATCATGAAATCGTGTAACCGTCAAATATGTCTCGCCCCTCGGTGTATGACGTTTTATTAAATTCTTATTCGGCAAATCGCAGACGACACGCGATGTTCACTGCAGTCTGCACCTCATCAATCGCCTGTCGCTTATAATTATGTCCTTGTAAATTATGAACAAAGTTTATTAGACACAGATTATTTAATTGAAAGCTTAAAAAGGGTAGAAGATTTTAAAAATAGATATTGTTAATTAATACCGCATATAAGTCTAATATCTGTTTCCTTCTTTCCAGATACGACAGCACCGTATGTTTTATACAAAGATGGCGTCGAGCGGGCACCTCCCGGCACGCAGTGGGGCGGCGCAGTGCTCGACGGCGGCTACCAAACAATGCAGCACCAGAGCCCCGGCGGCCCTTCGCCCCAGCCAGAACCACAACTTGCATCACCAGCTCCATCGCCGTACCCACCTGCTCCACCGCCTCCAGACCCCTCCGCCGACGAGGCCGCACAACAACTCGCTCAACAACAAGCTCAGCAGCAGGTCCAACAACAAGCCCAACAACAAACGACCCCTGACCACATGCAAGTTGAACAACAGCTGCAAAGCCAATCTCAACAGCAAGCGCAAGATCATCTGGACCGCACGCCGTGCTTCGTCCCGCAACCAGACTTACAACAGCAGTATGCGACGCCGTACTTCAAGGAAGCCAGGCCGACCAGCCACATGCTTGGCACCGGCGGCTTTCCGTTACACTATCTGAAACAGAACGGTGGCGTCCTTTCCCTTGAGGGCCCGCTAGATCAGTACGCTACGCCAGATCTGCGGCATCTCCCAGACATAGTTCAGCCCGAGCAGCCTAAGCCTCGAAAGCACAATCCGAACTCGGAGCTGCGCTTGTTTAAATGCCTCACTTGCGGGAAAGACTTCAAGCAAAAGTCGACGCTGCTGCAGCACGAGAGAATCCACACGGACTCGCGGCCGTACGGATGCCCGGAGTGCGGCAAGCGGTTCCGCCAGCAGTCGCACCTCACTCAGCACCTGCGCATCCACGCGAACGAGAAACCGTACGCTTGCGTGTATTGTCCGCGCTCGTTCCGGCAGCGCGCCATCCTGAACCAACACCTGCGCATCCATTCCGGTGAGAAGCCCTATACGTGCGGCGAATGCGGCAAACATTTCCGCCAGAAGGCCATCCTCAACCAGCACGTCCGAACACACCAAGGCGAGCGCTATTCACACATATATGCCCCGGTCCGCTCCCCGCGCGCGCCGCCCGCATTGACCCGAACGCTCGCGTCACTGCCGGCGCCGCTTGCGATCCCCGCCGCCCTCCCCCCGTTCGATTCGGTCTCGCATCCATTGGCCTTCCTATCAAACAAATTCTCGGTCCCTCCATCGCCC
>JADANM010005075.1:7454915-7504301 GCA_026213755.1 Eurema hecabe | reverse complement strand
CAAGTCGAATTTTTATTTATTTTACCTCTCTAACTCAAAATTTATAAGAATAAACCTCAAACTCTTTATGTCGAATCAAAATCCGCCTAAGTCGAAATCCTCCATAAGTTGAAAACTCTATAACTCGAAATTTTTGGCGTCTCCCTTGATGTTCGACTTATAGAGGTTCGACTGTATTAGGAGATAGATAACAGCGCCATCTAGTATTAAAATTACGAAGTTTTTTACACATACAACACGACAGTACATAGACAAGATAGAAAGAAAATAAATTTATAAACACGTTCTTTAGATACATACGGACACATACATTCTTTAGATATCTAAAGTGATTAGATCTTTGGTATGTTCAAAAAGTTTCAGATTTTGACCATAGATGTCACTTTAACAAATTAAGGTTGGCAAAATTAAAAATACCTGCTACGTAAATCTACCGATGAAATATCCTTACTACGCCGTAGCTAAGCAATCAATCGACCTGATTTTTGGCATAGTTAATTGAAAAGATGGTTAGCAACATAGGCTTCTACTTCTTAATTGAAAAAAATTGTTATAAGGGTCCCCCCCTTATAACAATTTTATCCCCCTTATATCAACAGGGGGGGTGTCAAAGTTTATGAAAGTCCACGCGGACGGAGTCGCGGACAACAGTTGTTAATATATCATACTCATAAAAATAAATGATGTTGCTTTTTCAATTAGGCCCTAGATGATCCAACACAGAGAATAATTTTTATCCCAGTTTTGATATATGAACGAAAACAAGACGATTAGGCGACTATTACCTACTATCTTTTATAAGCAACAGATCATGATTTGTGCGTTTTTTATTAAATACTAAAAATGTATGTAACATATATTAAAAAAAATATTTATATGACTAACGGCCAAAAACTCATACGCTAATTAAATTTAAGCACGCCTTAAGACTCGTAATATTGATAGAATTGTATGGCGAACTGTCAGATCGGAACGGTTTAAGTTGTACTTAAATTTAAGTTGCGTTTCAGTATTCGGCATGAGATCTGTAAACATTATTAATAATTGCTTACCTGAAAGGTAATGAGGCCCTCATGAAAAATACATTATGTTTAAACTTATCCTTTTCTGTAACATCTTCATTTATATCACTGTCAATTCTTTGAACACTGAAAAATTAAGAAATAAGGTATAAATACAATATTCACTTTACTATTAACTATCTCCACAATTAAGTGTAATCCATACTAATATTAAAAATGCGAAAGTAACGCTGTCTGTCTGTCTGTCTTTCCATCACGCTAAAACTACTGAACCGATTAGAACGAAATTTGGTTCACAGATGGTCTAGAGACTGGGGAAGGACATAGGCTACTTTTTAACTGGAAAAAGAGTTAAAAGGGGGGAAGGGGGGACAAAGTTTGTATGAAAGTCCACACGGACGGAGTGGCGGGCAGCAGCTAGTTTAATATATAAAAAGAATCACTACATAGTAACATAATATAGTCACTTTCTCTATTCTTATATCCCTATGTATGCTTAAATCTTTAAAATTATACAAACAATTCTTATGCGGTTTATTTATACCTATATAGTGTGATTCATGAGAAAGCTTTAGATGTATAACACATGTATAATATATGCGAGCAAAGCCAGGACGGGTAGATAGTAAATCCTACTTAATATTATAAATGTGACAGTTTGTGAGATTGTTTGTATGGATGCATGTTTGTAATTCTATCACGCAAAAATGGCTATACCTATTTAGATGAAAATTGGGGGGTAAAACCGCCGTTAAAAAAATCTAGCAAATGAATAAATGACAATCACATACCTATTCTCTCTAGCAGATAAAAGAGCGACCAGCATGGACACCATTTGTGCTTTTTGCAAGTTAACCGCTAGAGCCTTTGGGTTGTTGGGATCACTACCAGATGCTCTTAGACTTGTTGCTTCAGCCTTCATAACATATATATCGGCTAACGGCAACTTGTTCACTATATTCCATGACTAAAGAAGAAAGAAAGTTTTTATTAAAGTATCTGCTATAAAATATGTATTCTTATGAGGAGAAAATGTAAAGATTCCAGTTTATATTCTGTAAAACTATCCGAGTGTATATGCGAAAGGTACAATTTGACAACTTAATATGGTAAACATTTTCGATTTTCATTATTTTTGCATTTCTTTCATAAGTTAAATCTTATAATTATTTTTTTTACTGGTACACAGCCAACCGCCAAACGGCGCGGTATTCTACCAAAAAATCAACTATTTACTACCAATTCTACCACTACTACCATCACACCATGAACACCCTAGAACTCCTCAACTAAACTCACAAAATATATTATACTAGCTGACCTGTGCACACTTTGTTGGGCATAATATTATTTATCCTTATCGGTCTTTTATATAGCCTATGACACTCAGCAATAAAGTGGCTTTCTATTGGTGAAAGAATTTTTAAAATCGGTTCAGTAGATCCCGGGAGTACCCCTTACAATTTAACAAATACACAAACTTTACTTCTTTATAATATTAGTTTAAATTATTTAACTGACATATCTAACTTGAACTTATTCTAGTTGTGCTTAGGGTTAATCTTAGTAAGCCTTTATAATGTTAAGAAGAAATTCAATATTTTATCATATACACAACAAAAAGTATAAAATTTATGAAAGAATAAAGTAAAAAATCATTGCTCTCGATATTAAAGGAAGAAATCAAGTTAATTAAACATTAAACTTACAATATCCGTTATATCACTCAATTGAAATCTTTTACTGTCCGGATAATTGATGCTTTTGAACTGCCAGTCTTGTACTTCGTAATTACTTCTATTGATTAACGTCCATGATACCGAATTCACTGTTACATATATTGTTAGGACTGATTTTATTTGCTGAAAACAGTACAAAGAATACAGATTAAAAAATTTTATACACTTAAAAAGTGTAGCGGCTTTTGGTAGCAATGATTTTGGATGATGGATGTGAACACAATTAGATGTTATGTTTAACTCAATTTAAACGATGTCAATGCTCATTATATAATATCGCGCGATACGCTGACACCAGGGTTTTGGTGTATGATTTACCTACTTGTACAAAAACAATAATTCATAATATCATTGCCATATACATACTTATAATAATGATATTCAAGTTATAATCTATATAGAGACTTGTCGAACTTAATAATTGAAATAAGGTAGACTAAGCATTTAAAAGTACATAGTACTTACTTGAAAGCAATACATTGCCAATTGCATGGCCTCTTTTATTAGAACAGGATTTTGTAAAAAGTGAATTAATGAAGTAAACAAAAAATGTAGAGGCATTAACAAAGCTTGAAAATTATTATTTTTTGCAACAAAGTTAAATGTAGACCATAATAATTAAAACATAGTTCACACAAAATGAAAGCTTCATTTTTATCTATAAACTTATTATGAATACCGTAAAATGCTGTTCATTTTGTATGAACTATGTTACTTGGAAATTCGCAAAATATAATGCACAAACCAAAGATCATACCTGTCTTACACTTTCCGTTAAAGTTGGGTTTAATATCTGCCCTTTAATTTTCTTCAAAGCGTTTGGCTCCTCCATTTTGACCTTCCCACTGCGAATACTATCAAATAGTTTTTCCGCATGTTTTTCACTAAATCCTTCTATAACTTCCACATCTATTAGGTTACTTATTGGACCATTTTGGCTGATCCATTGCTTAATGCTTTTTGATCTTTTCTTCGTTACATCATACCTATGCAGAAATATATATTTTTTGTAGGTACATACATAGGAAAACGAGGAAAAAAGAATATGTACCTACTATTATTTTAAACAGCCAACAGATCCATAACTTTATAAATTAAACTGAGGCTTTATAGATTAAATGGATTTGTATGTAACAGTTAATCATGTTAAATTTCCTTTATTATTATTGGCGTAAAATAAGCAAAAACCTTTCTTTTTATTAAAAAAAACAACAAGTTCAATATTTTTAAACAGGCGTATTTTTTTTAAATACCTTGACAGAGTTGTAACATCCGACTTGTTTATAACCTCTAAGATATTTTGTTTTTCCAATTCACTATACTTATTTCCCAGTTTCTCGCCATAGCACCTTTGCAAATTGCGCAGCAAACATGGCGAATACTACAAGAAAATGATGTTAAACTTAAAATGAAAAATGTTACGTGAAATAAATGTGAGAAGGAAATACAAACAAAAATTCTTCTTGTTATGACATTCAATCCCCACATAATGTTTTCTTGTGTCGTTTATTTGCTGTTTAGTTTTTATAATTAAGTCTCCATTATTAAATATATATACTTATTTATCCAACACAGTGGTAACTGGTAATTAATAATAATTCACAATCACATTTTAAAGTTAACTTTTAAACTTACCACTATAAGTCATGTCATTATTTGACGTAGAGATGTCACTCTGTGAGTTGTGACTCTTGACATAAAAATCATGGTAAGGAATTATTTTTTTATTATTTTTATTATATGATTTAAAGTATTTTGTAACAGGACTATAAGTATTTATTTTAAACATTTCAAGTGTATAATTCTACACCCTAACATTCTATTACATAATGTAGAATAAAATATTTTGAAAAGAGCGTCACCTATAGATATTTTTTGGTACCATTTCTTTGAATGACAAGTTTAAATTTTAAAGCGCTTCAAATTTCAATATTTGCATAACAGATGGCAGTAATCGGTCGCGGCACGACCACGATGGCAAATGACAAGTTGCTACCAACTTCTTATATCTATACATGTATAACGCTATAAACCTTCAATGAACCTAAGTAGTTCCGTACATCTTATTATCTTGTAAAAACATTAAATAATACTTAAAAACTTTATTTATTAGCCAAGGACGCATTAATATTATAAGGAAAATGTTACAATGATATTGATCTATTGAATAATCTAATTTATTTTGTAATCTTCTATTATTACATAGGCACTATTAAGTACCTACCATTGATTGAACATTGAACACTTAAACCTTTAATTAAATATTAAACAGTTACTCTTTAATATTTTACTCATGGGCTTTAAAATTAAAATGAGAGTACTGTACTGACAGACTACTGTAATAGAACGATTAAGAAGAACAGTAGCGGGTAGACAAATTACAAGAGTAAGTAGAACTGATTAACGATTTTAGGTTAACGAAATATTATAAAGAAAACCTTTTAAAATATAGCCGTCTCCCTCAGACTCGTGTTCGAAGTCACGACAAAATGGCGGATTTGCCGCCCGCACGGAAACGCGGCGCACGACTCGTCATTCGCTCACCTTTCTTACTTCGAGAAACTTCGCGTGCGTCTGGAATATCAACTAGGAAGACCTGCAATTGGAAAACTTGAGCTTGGTAAGTTAAACGCTAATCATTTTATTCCAGAAGTTGTCTTAGCTTCACCTGGAGATATGCTGGAAGGTCAGAGGCACCTGCAAAACAAAATTTAGAGTCGGCGGTTTCCTGTCTATCTGAATTTACAATTTTTTATTTTTTTTTAGATAGATGAGAATCCATTGGAAATTTCCACTGGGCGAGGTAATTAGACCGTTCATAACTACCGTCTGTCTACATCAGCTGCAAATAATTCATAATAATCGATTCTTTACGTTTTTCTAAATATACCGACGCGACTGTATCATTCAGAAGTTCAGAACATGATGTTCTACATCTAACTTATTTCAGCAATAGTACTGTTAAATCGTTATCATCTCAATATTTTTTGTAGAAATGTTATCATAGTTAATCAAATTTAGTTCAATTATCTTCAATAGATGGTAAAATTTATAAGGACTATCCATTGCTTGTGTTTGCAAAATTTGCAGAAAATAGCTTATAATATTAGAAAATCAGGTCAGTCTACAGATTATTAAAGCTGGTGCCGGATAGGATAGTCAGTTCAGCAAAGAATATTCATTTATATTGGCAGTAGGAAGAGTAGAAATGCGGCAACGTCGCATTGATCGACCACCGACAAAACACAGTAGGTAACTTACTGCGTAGGTTCCTAACGTTCCGCGCTGTTGCCGCCCCGTTCGTCGTTGTGTGTTCACTATGAAAACACAATGTCAATAGGCCGTTGGCACCTAGTCGGAATTGGACACACACAAAATTGTGTTTTGTGTGTGTGCGTGTGTGTGTGTCTATCACAGAGAGCGTTTAAGGGCTAATTATTGAATGCAAAAACAATTCAGCATTGTTCCGTATTTATACTAGTATGGAATAGTGAGAAAAACATACTATCCAAATTTAAATAAAATACATACGAAAATATATAATGCGTCATCGGACATATCCACAATTCATATCATATCAAGTAAATTTTTATCAGCCACGTTATTAAAAAAAAACTTCAAAGCGAGTATGAAAACCAAACCCTATTTAGTTTTCTTCAAATTCTATTATTATTTTATTCTAAACAAGGGCGATATCCTGTCCTTATAACGAAGTCAGGATAGTTATTCAAAATTCGGTTGTATTAATTTGTTAGAGAACCATTGCGGGCGGCGCTGTTAGTTTCTAATAAAGCGAAGATTTTCGAGCGTCAATGTACTGCGATACAACAGTCTTTGTCGCAGTTGCATTGCGGAATAACGTTGCTGGATATGAATTAGAGATGTTCAACCAGTAATCCATTCGGCATAATATAAATTTATTTTACGTGAAGTTTGTTGTTCGAGATTATTCGTGCTATATGTATTTTCAATACCAGCTATTAGCGGTTAACAAATTATAACCTTACTGATAAAATACAATGTACTTAATAAAATAATGCAAATCATCATAGCATCGAAAAGAATTATTGTAGGAGACGTGCATTACAAGTGATACCTGAGATGAAAGGGTAATGGCAAATGTTCTTTCAATACCTACGTAAATTATTTCAATCTAAAAGCATAGAACTCTATGACAATGTTCGGTAAATAACATTTAAATGCAAAAGTAGAATGAACAAGAGTTATGTAAGAGTCGTAAGGTGGAGTAGAATCTATTTTAGTAGCAATTCCTATCTGACCTAAGTATGTACGTCGGCTGGAATCGGGTTGGTCTCGTTGAAGTTCGTGCGATACGAGCGAAGCGGCAACGTCGCGTGATCGCGGAGCGCTGTTTTGTACCAAACGCCATTTATATTTTTGCATTTATTATTAAATACTGAGCTTAATATAGAAATTGTGGGCAGTATTTTACTATAATTAGTAATTCGCATTAGTATTTTCAAATTCACTACCTACTGCTACTTAATAAGAATAATGTTTTTTTAAACGTCCACCATTTTGAATGTCAAATTTTTCCGTGACGCATTAAAATTATTTCAAACGCTATTACTGCTGAACCTTTATTCAATTATCAATAGTTGTCTTCTGATAAAAAAATATTGCTGTGTCGGACTGACTGTACATTTTTTTGCCCTATTCAAAACTATTTATTGTCAAAGACATACAGCTATATAAATCGGATAGGGTAGGTTCTTCGCGTTAAAGTGCCGTTCATTACAGATCCAAATGCTAAGAGTATCGAAAGTAGAACGCAAGAGAATGAGAATGCGCTACGTAATTTGACCTCGCTTGGTAATGTGCGTCGACGTTCTTGACTCGAGACACAGAGTAGCGAGACTACAATTACGTTCCGTTTATTTGACGTCATTCGTATCTGTCCGTTTCTTTCTGGCATGCTACTCAAAGCGTATCTGCTTTCTCGCTCAGGCGACAACTCGACGCTCTTACCGGGCGTTAAGCCTTCTCTGCATACAATCTGATCTGTACATTTTAGTTCTGATTTTTGCCACTTTCTGTGGCGCTACGTGAGCGGCGGCCATTTTCTTCTTTCTCTTTCTGTTAACGTCAGTATCGCAATAGCCGCAGTAAGGAGTGCATGTATTGCATTGTTCATTATCTTCTTAATTCTTCTTCTGGATTCTCTTCTAACATTATTAAGGTGGGTTCTCGACAATTATTATTTTTAAATATAGAGTTTATTGTTCATGTTATTTTTATTTTGAGATAGTAGATTTTCTGAATTTATTTGTATTTATGTTTGTTTATTGTGGTATTTGTTAACTTGTTTTTCTTTTTTAATTTTGGATTTGTAAATTTTCGCTGCTGTTTGTTTTAGGTAAAATATGTGTAGACATAGTTATAGTAAAGCTATATAATGATTTTAAAAATATTCTTTATGTTGGTCGCAAGTCTTAGGCATTAAGCGATGTTTGCGAAAAAATTGAATCATGTTTTAAGGATGCATGCGTTTTTTTTTTCTGTCATAAAATATTTTTGTATTAAAAATTATATTTTTCCCCTCTACTTTATTTCAGAAATTCGGAAAATTAGGTATTTATATTTTATTTTGTGTCTTCGTTGGATTTTACGTGTATTATATTGACAGTGACACTTAACGTTACTTTTTTAATGCACCGACGGCAGCAAAAAGTTTTGGATTATTAGCGAGTCTATTTTTTTATTAATTCATACATACATACACGCACATGGCTGCTCGTTCGCGTGGAGTTTATTACAATCCCTTCCTTATCTGTTTGTTTTTCGACTGCGATGATAATGTATCAGCTGCATTGTGGGCTAAACATTCACGCTGGGTACCAGGAGAACATGTTTGCAAGGAGACATCGGTCGCCTTCACGGGCCGACGTTCCACCTTTAAATCGAGTTTATTTTCGCCCGAACGCTAACGCTAGCCGTCCTCCTCGCACTAGTGCCCTGCTCGTAGGTGGGAGCGTGATAACTGTCGTGCCACACAGCTGTTCTGTGCTATGTATATTGGTGTTCTCGGAGTTCCGCCATCAGAGTGCTTGTCCGCCATTTTGTTCTGGTCTTTTATATCGTGATTTCTTTGTTGGACTTGGAATTTGGATGGGTTCTTATTTTTGCTTTTAAAGTCCAAGATAGACAACATGATAGATTTGCTATTGTTAGTTGGAACCTGTAAAGGGCTTATGAAAGCAGGTCATGGCGGATATAGAATATTTGATAGATCATTTCGATTATATTTTTTTAAATTATTGATGACTATCAATGATTAATGTGAGGGTACTCGATTGTTCTTCTTCTAGTCAAAAACTCATTCTAATTTTAAATACATACAAGATAGTCTTGAAAGTGTAAATTAATTTTAAAGAAAGTTTCGTGTTTAGGAAATAATAATATATAAATTCACATACTAGTTTTAATTTGATATAATCCCCTTCTTTAGAGATATAGTGACAAATGTTTTATTATAATTATTCTAATCCTATTTCTAAGTCAAAGGAAAGTACTAGGTCTTTGAACTCCCTTAGGAGTTTAACTGTCCGTTTGTTGCTCCTTAAGGCAATGTTTATTTTTTTTAACCTTTAATGTTTGTTTTTTTCACAAAATGAGTTAATGACGTAAATAATGTATTATTCTTAGCTCAATACCTTCGTGCGTTCCTAAAATAAATAATTATATAAGGTCATAAGGATTATAGAAAATAAAGGGTTAAATGTTAGACTCAAATAAAAATAAATTTGTAAAGGGTTAAATTTTTTACCTGTTTTGGTACGGAACCATGAAAATTAAAATGTGATTTTTATTATATTTTATTTATTGTTAAATCTCCAAAACGATATAAATACCTATCGGATGTTAAAATAATGAAATTTGCTTTGAAAAGAGCATATTTAATTGTACATTTCATTATTTATATGTTTTTAAAAATGGCTTCCCTGCGGCTTCATCAGCCAAGAACTGTGTTTTACGCGGTATTTTGTACTTGTCAGTTACGAACAATTTACAAATGAGGTTTTATTCCATCTCTTTGACAATGTCAAGCAACGTCAAATATGTTACATTTTTATATCGTGTAACTTTTTTGTTTACGGAATAATTGATTTATTACTCTAGCATTTATTGCATTTAAATTTTATTATTATTACTTAACGAGTTAACTACTGGTTTTGTTTGAAATTTAGTATTTTTATCTGTAGCTTCACCGTTGTCGATTCAAAAACTATTTGCTTGTCTTGTATGTCTTATGCTTATTCTGTAGCAGTTTTTATTGATTATAGTAACCAAGACAAAAGCTGGTTAGTACATATTATAACTTTTATTGGCGGTGGTTGTTTCTTTGCATCTTTCATTATGTATACTCTATACAAATTAGTACTTCTCACCTCATTCACGATTTAGTAATAGCATTAAACGTGCTACCTAGTTTTCATTTTAGGAGGTATTTGGATATTCGACTATACTGATATACCAGGAACAAAATATGTTATTGTTTTTTAATCACATTTAGAGCATTTGGGATCTTAATATATTTAAATCTTTGAATTGCATTGATACCGGAAAGAATGTTCTTGTTTCACTTCGATAGTGGGTTTTTTCCCACAAAAAAAAATTATAGTGTGTTGTTGTAGATTTGTTAATTTTTGATCTTACATTTTTATTTTATAAATCTGTAGCAAATGCTTTAGAAACTAGTGACACACAGTTGTTAGGGTTCCGTCACCTAAAAGGAAAAGGAGATTTATAATAAAATACATTGAAATGTATTTAACGAATGATCGGGCTTTCTATAAATTAAAGAATTATCGACATTAGATTATTTATAGTAGACTCATTAGATTATTCATTACAACTGTAGAAAGTATAGTAACCCTGTATATTATAGTAATGATTACAAATTGGATAGCGCTATGCACTTCGTAACGAAAAACCATCTTTGTCGAAATAATTTTTGGACAGATATTTACCAGGCTGAGAGCATTTTTGTCGATAAAATCACAACTTATTATAGTTATTATTTATAGTACGATTATAGTACGAGATCCGGCTGCAGGATTAGTTCGCTCATCGGTTTTTTGCTGAAAACCGATTCTTTATGTGTATTCGTAATTAGGAGAATATATATTTATCAGGTTGCTTATCAAAATTTGGCCGCTAGTATTTTTATTTATTTTTTTTTAAATTGATTTTCGGTAAAAAATATCGTTCACTTGTTTTTTAAATAAAATAACGTCTACATCACGGCAATTAATATGAAGATTCAAAAAAATAACGGTTGCCGTTGCGCACTTGGCCGCACCTCTTCGCAGCCAGGTGTAAACAGGTATGATTTCGATACATTTATACGTTCACAAAGTTTATTTATAAATTATATACCAATTTAAAGCTATTTTTTCTCTATTTATTATCATATATGGTTGCCTAATTAAATCCACCAGCACATAATGGTTGCTGGCTTTTAAAAATTATAAATATTTTAGGTAGAGTGAAAGAGAGTTAGCGGGTAACATAATTTGTCAGAAGAGGATAGCGATTGCCGGCTGTGCAACGCTTTTAAGCCATTGCGCATGCGTCGAATCTTAGTGTTCTCCACTAAAAAGCTACAATAATTTTATTCTAATCAATCCAATGTTTTGGAGTTCGTAATGATAAACATGGTTCCTGGGAGACTTAACTCCAACGCAAGTTAAGAGAGTGCTATGTGATTCTACGGACAAATCTTCAGATAGTGACGACATTTTTTTACCGGGGGTATTTACCAGGGGTAGGTCCTTGTGGTCCCCACAGTGCCATTCAACCGCCTGAACAGTGATGTGTAAATGTCACTGTCCGGTCTGAAGGGCACTGTTGCCGGCGTGATCAATGAGTCTTAACATCTTATGACTTAATGTAGTGACCGTGACCGTTAGTATAGTGCACCCTTGCCCAGACCTGCCAGAATTTAAAAAAATAATCAAAAATACTAGCGGCCAAATTTTGATAGGCAACCTGATAAATATATATTCTCCTAATTACAAATGTACATAACGAATCGGTTTTCTGCAAAAATCGATGAGCGCACTAATCCAGCAGCCGGATCTTAGACCATTACCCTTGGACCGGGCAGCGAATAATAAAGCCGCGCGAAGTGCCAAGTGTTACATATTAAATACAGGAAGCCCATTTAATGACTAGACTTCAACCAAGCGAAGTAATGATGTGCTAAAAAATATTTTAAACAGTTACATACTTATAGCTAGGGCTTATTCCGAAGCAACATTCTTTAGTTCTTGTCAAAACGCTAGGTTGACTGGTCTACATTTGAATTATAGGTAATCGTATGACTCTTCTACGCGTGTCGCAGCGAATCGAGCGAAAAAACTACAAAGTCAGTTTCATTATGTTGACCGGTTATCATTAAGGAAATCTAAGATGCGGTATCATTTTTTTATTGATTCAAATGCTGTTCCGCTTGATAGGCAATAAATGAGCAGATTTTGACTTTTATTAAATTCACTTTTATTCGAATAATTCTTTAATATCACTTATTCTTTAATTCTTTATTAGCCATGGCCAATGGCAAAGGCCGACGCTGGCATTCCACATGTCTTCGATCTAATGTTATGTTATGCCCGATGATGTATCTCCTGAGGACAGGATTTGTTTTTGCGGGAACGGGTTAAAATGTATCCTTTGTCTGTCTGCTGGTTCTTAACTACCTACCAACTACTTTTTAATGTATTTAGAGATATCAGCGTAAGTTAAGTAAGTAGATAAACCTCCTTTAAGGGTTCCACAAATGAAATCGGCTTCCTTACAATGCAATATTAAAGGAAGAGAAGGTTCTCTTAAACAAGACATAAACGAGGTAAGATTTAATGAGGTACCCCACCTTATCTCTGGCCTATTATTATTATCTCGGGGTCATTGTTGATGCCATATCAATTATGAAATGTTACGTTTTAAGTTCTGAATAATTCTTAACCGACATTTTGGTTTTTACTTTACGTAAATGATATGGCTGCAATATGAATGATAATGACCATAAACCGTACCTATTAAAATAAATTGTGTCTTCATTTTTACCCTCGGGTATGGAACCCTAAAACAGTGAATAACTAAGGTATTCACTTTATTGTAAAATAGGCTGGCCTACTTTTATTTTTTTGTGGGCAAATGCGCATGCATACATACAGTCCCGGGGTGGAATACAGGTTATGTCAACAGGTTAACTTCAACTGACTAAAACCCCACGTTTGTTCTTCATGCCGCTTTATAACTAGGTCGCGGCTACCAGACTCTTCCGTAACCCCTGTAAATAGGCTGGCCTTAAAAATCTGATATAATATATTTATCCGCGATGGTTGGATAATATTAGCGTTCTGTTAAAATTTTTCACCTCATATTAAGTTAAATTTCTAAGTAAGCTGGAAAAAAGTAAGCTATTTCTATATGTGTAATTAAATGTGTGAATTTTTCATTTCAGACTTAAGCTCCGTAAGAAGTGACTGGAAATGCTGCAAAATGCAACTTATATTTGAAACTGAATCTGAAACGCATACGAGTATATCCAAAATGGCATTGATTGATAAAGATTCGATAAATGAAAAATTCCAAGACAATATAGTTGAAAAATTGAGTAGTATTTCTAACGGGAATAAGGAGAACATAGAAAAAAATGATAAATTAAACACTGGTGCCAATGGAATAGTTGATATCCCTAAAAAAGAACAAGTTAATGGTATAGAAAGTAATTCGGAAAAAGAGAGTTTTGCTCCTCAGGAGTCTAGTCATAATGTAGAAACGAATTTAACGGAAAGTGAAGATATTAGTTGTAATCAAATACAGACAGGTACTGATTTAAAACCTTCCGAAAAAGATAATGAGGATTGCCCAGTTAAAGAAGAACAAATAGAAAATGGATCAGACCAACCGAGCGATGATAGTAAAACGAATGATCTCAAGGAAAATGCATTGCCTATAACCAATAGCAGTAGTGTAACTGAAAGTGAAGATAAAATAAATCAGCCACAAAAAGAAGTGGAAACTTCACTAGATGAGAATAAGAAGGATGAGAAACTATCAGAAACTCAAGATAGCAGTACTGAGGTTAAGGTTAGTGATGAAGAAGACAGAGTAAAGACTTTAGAAAGTAATTTATGTGATGACAATTCAAAAGCAAATGAAGATAATACTCTTAATAATATAACTGAAGTTATGGATGAAGATCAGAATGTTGATAAGACTGAAAGTGAAGTCCACGTGGATAGAGATTGTGTACAACTAGATAAAGAAGAAAATAAAATCGATAATGGTCAGGTCATAAATACCATACCAGGCAAAGTTAATGGCCTCAGTACTGACGAAGATATTCCAGAATCGTTGAAGGGAAAAGATACAGAACATAAAGACCATCTTTCAAGCGAAAATACCACAGAAAACGGTAACTCAGATAATAAAGATATAGTAAATAGTGTTAAATACAATAATAATGACGTCATAATTAAAGATCAAAAAAACGATGACAATGATGATGTTTGTGAAATCGATATAAACACCAACTCTGATAAGGAAGAATTAATAGTCGAAGATGTAAGCTCGTCTCCTCTAAATAAAACGGAAACTCAACAAAACTTAGGTGCTGAGGAGAATAAACCTGAGAAAAGTAGCAAGTTAACTTTAGACATTTTATCCGATGATGAAGACACTCCTATAGAAGATAATAATAAATCTAAAAATTCAAGTGAAACTAATAATCAAAGTATAAATATAGAAGATGATGATGATGATATAATGCTTATAGATGATACTAGTTCTAAAGAAAAGGATGAACCTAAACTTGACACAACAGACCTTAATATTGAACCCGTTGGAGATGAAGGAAGCAAAAAAGAAGACCACTGTACTGTATTAGAAGACAAACCTGAGGAAAAGATGGATACAACTACATTAGATAGCAAAGGTAATTATTTTCATCCATACATTACATCCATAGTTATATCCAAGATAGAAAAAATATACTATTATTAATATGTAATCAAATTAACATTTTCAGATTCACCAAGTAATAACGAAACAACAGATGTCAAAACCATGGATGAAGAGATAAAAAAAGACGAAACAGAAGAAGCTCAGTCGCCTAAGCCCTTATTACCCAAAAATTTTGTGTCAACTTGCAAAAAGAACTTGGCAGAAATGACTCGAAATGATCTAGAAGAATTTTGTATATTAAAAATTGTTGAAAGCGTTTTAGATAGAGGTAACCTTGGAGAAATTAAAACTCAGCTCAAGAAAATGGCTCGGACTATAGAGGAGTATAAAAATAAAGCGAAAGCTTTAACCAAACAAAATCATGCGCTTCAAGTAGTGTTAAAATCTGTGCAGGAGGAATTAAGGAAGAACCCTAATGGTCCAATAACTCCATTAAAAATTTCTCGTTCCGTCGGCATCCAGGTCTTAATGGCAGATACACCAAATTCCAAAAATAAAAGAAAATCTACGAATTCGAATAATAGTCAAGGAAATAATTCAGCAAGCCCTAATCAAGTTAATAAGACAGCACGAGGACCGCCCCCTCTCATCGCTAGATCCCCAAAACCGGATATTGTTGGTCAGCAAATACCTGTGCCCAGATTAGTTCCAGCTAATCCTGGGGTTAAATGTAATACATCTAGTCACAACCAAACACCAAACAAACCAGTACCGGCCAGTTCACCTGCTTCTAAAACGTCGCCGATGAAACGACCCGTTAAAAGGCCTAGTGGTGTCAAAATGAACTCGGATACTGTAGATCTCACAGATGACGAACCTCCACCAAAAGTTGTGGCAAAAGGCAACAATCAAAGTGTAAGAGTAGTCCCATCTCAGAGCTTAATGGCGCCTCAACGTGCTTCTATTGCTGCTGTTATGAACCACCCAAGACAAGTTTACATTCCTATAAGCGGGGGTCAAGCTCAAAATGTAAGAGCTGGACAAACCTTAATGTTCAGAACAATAAATGCACAAAGTAAGTATAATACTTCTATTTATTCATTTATTTAAATTTGGAAAAATATAGTAAATTTACTTATTATTATTATAATTTTTTCTACAGATATAAGGCCACGAAACGCTTCAATGAACAATAGAAGAACAAGCATATCAACTCATCCTGCACCCCTGCCAGAAATTTCAAAGCAGTGTCAACCCCCCAACTGGAAGTTAATACCACCAGCTCCAGAAATAAAGCTATCGAAAGTAGAAAACGGAATAGTTATATCCTGGAAATTAGACAATTATCGTGAAGAACACCACGAAAGTATAGCTAGCTATCAAATATACGCTTATCAGGAGACTTCGTCGGCTCCGAATACGAATTTATGGAAGAAAATAGGAGATGTAAAAGCTCTACCACTGCCCATGGCGTGTACATTAACGCAATTTATATCTGGCTACAAATATTATTTTGCTGTTAGAGCAGTCGATTCCAGGTCTCGAATAGGACCTTTTAGCACACCTGGCAACATTATGCTTGTAAATAAATAAAAAGACTGAATACTCACTAATTATAGTGTAAATGTGGACTGTTTAATCTTTATCCTACTTTTGTTTAAATGTGTTAAATTTAAATTTTAGGTTACTAGATAGTGATAATAATAATAATTGTACATATTTCGAACTTTCATCTTATATAATAATATGGTACATAAGTAGAAACAAATGAAGAAGTTCTAAACATAATGTTTTATTTGGATCCCTTTTTGCGTTACAACATTTAATAAAAAATTAAATCAAAAAACGACACAAGTACCTAAAAGAACTCAAGAGGAATGGAGATCAAATAAATAATCTACACATTTTTTATTTGACGGCTAATAAAATTAAGGTAAAAATTATTTAAAATTAAGCTTTTCATTAAACGCGCTTAAAAACAAAGTTAAACCTTACACTAAAACTTTTACTGTTCACTTATGTCTTTTCAAATTTAACATATAGGTACACAATTCAATTTATATATTGTTAAATTTGAAATAACTTCTTTATATGTTAGCAGTAAAAGTTTCAGGTTACCTCAAAAGTATTTTATTTCTTTTAAGCGCATATAAAAAGCTTGTTTTTAAAGAATTTTTCATTTCAAAATTACTATTGCAATGACGACAACAGATAGGTACTTTGTATATTTCTAAGATATTTATGAATAAAATTTAAAAATTGATTTAAAATAACATATTTAGAGAAGTGGTGCTTCCACGTCACAAATGAGATTTAAACTTATAACTATGTAGACCTATATTTTACCTAAGATAATGGATGATTTTATTGATAGGAATAATTCAAAAATGAAATACAAAACTCTTGATATGGAACCACCAAAATAAATTATTTTTAAGGATAGTGTAGTAACTGGCGTATATTTATACAATATTTAAATTTTCATTTTTTAATCTGTGATGAATTGTCATACGTCAAACTAAACGACCATAGACTATCATTTTTAGTTACAAAAATTTTCGTATTTAACCAGTTGTCGATAAGACGTGTCGCAGTAGTGGACAGTGGTTAGTTAAATGCTGCTTTTATTTACAGTGTGATTGAATACAATCGAAAAGGTGTATATTTATAACTCTTAGGAATATAGTCAGTTATTGGCAGCGAGAAGTTATATATGTGTGTAGATTTCTCTTTCTGAGGTGTACTTGCCTTGTATAATATTAAAAATTTGACGTAGTTGTCATAATATCGTTTCGCAAGTAGTTTCCACGGTGGAGTATTATTTTTGTTAATTGTGGCGGTCGGCAGAATAACATCCGTGTGATATTTTATAATTTTTAAACGATTAATTCTAAAATCAGTGTAAATCGTGTACGTCATAACAGAGAAGTGTTGTTATTTTGTGATAGTGATAATCGTGTAACTATGTTCACACAAAACTTCCATGTTGGCAATGATTGGATAAAGGTATGTTTAGAACATAACACTTCTCACAACAAATTTACAATAACATATTATTATCAGTACCTAGTATCTGAAAACTTAATAAAAAAATACCACTCTATTAGCAATGTCTGATTATTCTTGGCAGATTATTAGAAAACGGTTTTGAAAACAAGAAATACAAGTTAATTAGAAATTTCAATTTGTATTCATTTAAATGTGTTTATTGAATCTCAGATACTAATTATGCCATAAATTATTGTCAAGAACTAAGAGACAATTGTAAATCAGTGTCTACTTGCATGAATTGTCTTAGAATTATTTCTGTGATATTATTGTAGTCTTAACATAAACAAAAAAGGAGGGTGTTTTTAGTATTTTTTCTTATCTGTGGTAAATTGGATTAGATAACTTGTCTTTGAACAAAGTGAAACTGCAGCTTTATCTCTGATTAAACTTATGATAACAACTTTGATGCATTTTTATCATAATAAAATTTTGCATCATAATAATGTGCTGTTGCCTTAAAAACTGTTATCTATTGGAGTAATTACAAGAATAAGTAAATCTTTTATGTGTTGTTTGTTTTATAATCACACTAAACATATTTAATTGTGTTTAAAAAAAAATCAGTAGCATATTCTAATTAATTCTTATATTATAACAATGATGAATGTGAGAACTTAATTTTAAATTATTCTTTGTTTTAACCCACAATGATAAAATTTTTAGCTTTTGTCAATAGTAATAATCACTAAGAAAATAATAATTTATTATATATGGTGGTCAATAATAGGAGTCATGAGCTTTTCTTGCTTGGTTTGATTTTTCCTTTAATTTTCTGCCTTGATATTACATAATTAAGTTATGATTGGTGATAATATTCCTATAACTGTATCTGTTATCTCAATTTGAATTAGTTAAATTTCTCTACCTTCACCAACCTCTCCGATTGCTTTGTTGTTTTACTTTTGATGTACAACATGTTCATAGGATTTGAGGCTTAATATTCAATAATACAGGGATGTAATGGAAAATTTTTACTTGTTGAGTGATAAGATTATTCAGTTATCATTTTCGGTACATAGAAGTAGAAATTCTAAGTTCTTTAATTGCTATATAGCTTTATATTTATTATAATAGCTGACCCATGCCCACTTCATTGAGCATAATGTTAATAATCTTTTATTTTTGTAACCTTAATATAAAAGTTAGAGATAGGTATGCTGTCATTGACTTTTTTGTAGGCATTTTTCAGCTCCACATTTTTTCTGTAGAACTCAAAAATGTATCTTTCATTGTTTATATATAGTATTTGTAAGAAACACTTTAATTCAACCGTTTGTTCTCCAATTTACTTACCTAAACAGACTACCACTTAAAAGCCTTTTTATTTTTCAGTTTTTTATATAGCCTATGATTTTGTTTCTTTATAATATTAGTATAGATAGTATATATTAATAAGATTATTATAATAATAAGCTATTATTTTAGATGCAGTTTTTTCCTTCAAATGATTATCATATATCCTAAACTGTTTAAAACCAATTAAAAACTTAATCACTTGATTGCTAAAGTCTTAATAACCGTACATCTGGTAATTATGATCTTAGTCATGTAATTATTTTCAAAAGTCTAATTTAAAACAACAATTATGTGAGTCACTAAAGGAAGCTGTGTAGTGTGCGTGATATAGTATGAACTGAATATCTATTTAAAAATAGATTTGATATGGAACATGCAGAAGTTTACTTATTGCATTTGCAATAAGTAAACTTCTGCATGTTACATACAAGTCAATAAGTAAATACATGCAAGTCATTTTCATAATGCTTTGTCCAACAGAAATTTCTAATGTAAAGCTAAAACAGTATATTTTGATAGAAAACAATATGGCACCTGGGGATTTTCTAGAATTTTCCAATATGTCCAATAGTAAGTCTCAAAGTTATTGTGAGCATATGTTAATTGAACAAAATAGTATTGGACAGTTTTTTTAACAGAATTATTTATAATATAATGATATATGATGTACCTCCTACTACTATAAGGAATATCCATCGTAGTATACTTATTATTTTAATTCTATAGCTCCTAGACATTTTGAAAACATTTTTAAGGAAGTTGAAAAAATTTATGCATAATCAAAAATTATATTTGGCCATATGCAATTTTTAACATTGGTGAGTATTTACTTACCATTTTTGAGAAATGGAAACCGATTTATTGAGGTTGTGTACCTTTCTCATAAATAATTAAAATTTTAAATAATTTAATTATGAGTATTAAAATATCTATATTTTGTTATTCTCAAAATAATGTTGCAAATTAAATACATAATATTTAGTATTCCTGTGTCCTTGGTTTCTATAAATTGTCTGAAATATGGGCATAAATATAATAATAGGAAAAAAAATATCCAATCATATCCTCAAGGACTTTAATACTAAAACACAAAGAGATCATTTTAAATGTTTGGTTGAGGATTTGCTCACTATTTAAATTGTATGCCTGCTTTTTATCTGGTATTCACTATCCCTTCTGTAAAACATGTACCTATTGTATTATGTTGCATATATTTTGCAAATACCTTATTTTAAGGAACATACTAAAATTTGTCAGTGATTCCGTCTTTTGCAAACTATGGAAATTTGTTATATTATATGTTGACAAAGAACTTTGGTTAGACAATTTGATTTGAACTGTTGGAGTAACAGTAAAAAAATCAAATAGTGTTTTATAATGCAGACACAGGATCTAAGGCAAGGGTGCACGATAACTCGTTTCGCGACTTTCCCCGCAAACTTTCGCCGGCCGAATGTGACCGACATCGCCAATATGATTCTGATACAATTTTGCTCAATTTTTTACTTGACTTCGCAATTGTATAACCTAAGTTCTTTTAGCGTCAATATTTGTATTATAATCGTATAATGGAGCCATTATTATAATAGTATTTTTTAAAGCGACTTGAATACGTAATGAATGAATTTAAATTAAGTTTTTTTTATTTCTTGCTACAACAATAGAAATAGAGATGTTATGTCTCAGCTGTCAGCGTCGTTCAGTAATCAGTAAACATAACTATAATGTATCTAGTTATAGAATAGATTGTTAGAATACGCTTCTATCGGTACTGCGTCAAACAGATTTTATAGAATTATTTTTGGATATGATAGCTAGCTATATTAAGGTACCCCCAATGTTTGTTTTTTTTCGATAATGAATTTCAATATATTTTTGAAACACAAAGAGATTTATCTAGAAAAGGTTTTTATGTAGTTTTAATGTAACTTCTAAGGTTAGGAGAAAAGGTGAATCGTAAACGAAGTCACATCGGGCCATCTAGTATAGCAATAAAGATGTAACATTTCAGCTGTCATCATTGCTTTGTATACACAATGATATCTCTAGAATAAACTACGCAATATAAAGATATAATAGAGATAGCAGGCATAATGAGTAAAAGTTGAATTTCACCTCTGATAAGTGCAGACAATCATGTGATATGTTGATAATACAAAACAACCTTGGTATTGTTTCATTTGCGTTGTTTATTGAGAACGAAGGAACGCTTGCCAGTTTCCTTGTTTCTTTAGTTAATTTGGAGTTTTTAGTATTTTTTTTTTATCGTCAAATGAATATCGTAGGTACGACCGTGTGTTCCTATTTCGTCAAATAGTATATACATTGTTTTTGTTAAATAGTAAATGTTTTTTTTTAACTATCAATTGAGCAGATCGGTGTGTACGATCTATTGTACATGTAAAAACTAAAAGTACGATTGTTTTTTGTTTTTTTTTTGCAAGATAGTAAATTTAATGTCAATTTACACTCGTGTGTTAATCACGGATTATAAAGTCACATGGTAGACAATTTTTTATAATGCATTATGTACAATTATATTTACAAAAAATGTTATTTTTCAAGTTTTCGTATCATTAATTTCTTAAGTGTATTTAAGTTGGTACATACGTGCTTAAAATTAAATCCTTCTTACAGCTTAAGTTTTTATCGATCATCAAAAACAATTTTTTATAAGATTTTGAGTTAAAGGTGTCTTTTTTTGGTTTATTAAATAAAGATTAATAGTTTATTGTTACCCGCTTAAACGAAGTGTTTTTGTATGACTGACCACTTTTCATTATAATATTAAATACTATAATACTCATCACTACTCACTACATACTAAAAAAATCTACACTGTCTACATGACCCTATGCATATTTTGCATTGATGTAGATCAAGATCAAAACAATGCAAAATAATGTAATGCGTTTTTTAAATAGAATAATTTTTAAAACCATGGTTTTTATGCGTAATATAATATATTAAATGTGTGCGAAGTGGGGGGTCGCTTATTTGAAATAGTTCACATTAATAAAGAATAAATAACTTATGTAAATAAAACTATTTTGTTACGTTCATTATAATAATTTATGACGGTATAATATATAACGATTAAAAGATCGATACAGGTTTAAGCTCGTTAGTGTTTAAAATACTTTAATGTCGGAATACTGAAACGCAACTCAAAATTAAGTACAACTTAATCCGGTCCGATCTGACAGTTCGCCGTACAATTCTGTCAAAATTACGAGTCTTGAGGCGTGCTTAAATTTAATTTGCGTCTGACTATTTGGCCGTAAGACTTTTATTTTAAGGCTGCGTCATCTAGTCCTAAGCAGAGCTTGTGTTATGGCTGCTTGATAACTAAAAATGATTTCCGCATGCTTTTTTTTTGTAAAGCAAGAATACCAATGAAGAATAAAGAAAGAAAAAATACTCCAGAAATATACAAATGTATTTTTTCAGTGAAGCGTTCGAACCCACTGACTACCCTTGACGCAGGAGGCAGTTATGTTACCACTTCACCAAGCGGCCGTCAAACGTCATTTATAGTTGAGAGAACGCCGCAGATACAATTTAACAAGCCATACCACATTACGTAATTAATAGAAAGGTAGAAAATAGATTCACAGATCAAACTGGATTGGAAACTAGAGGACCTTTCTCTACCGGTAGATGCCTAACTGAAACTATTATATGAAGAACTAGCGACCCGCCTTGGCGTCGCTCGCATATGTTATACTGTATATAAACCTTCCTCTGGAATCTCTTTATATAAAAAACCACATTGGACTCTTAAAACTACGCAACCGAACAGAGATTCAAGTGTAATACATGCATGAATATGGGTAAATTTTTGTGCTTGTATGTAATACTAGCTATTGCCCGCGACTCCGTTCGCGTGGACTTTCATATAAACTGTGACCCCTCCCTTTCCTCCCTTATAATCCTCAAAAATTGTAGCCTATGTGTTATTCTGATGTATAAGCTATATTGTGGTAAAGTTTCATTCAAATCCATGCAGTAGTTTTTACGTGAAAGAGTAACAAACATCCATACATCCATACATCCATACATCCATACATCCATACTTACAAACTTTCGCCTTTATAATAGTAATAGGATTAAGTTGATGAGATATCCTAAATTTTTTCCTATATCTCGCGCCTGATCTAGGTGACAAAACTGGTGAGAACATTCGCCATGTGCCTTATCAGTTCCTATATTCAAATTGAATAATAAATGTCACATAAAATTTGTACGATACTATCGTCGTGGGCGCGTCTCGCCCATTGACCTAGAAATGTAATCCCTATAAAAATAAAATAATAGAGAAAGCATCTGATACACAGCGACAACTAATTAATTATATTTTACGTAATTACCAGTTAGAAGGCTATTTGACAAATGTGTTTAGTTTAATTTATATTGTAACAGACGCAGATTATTTTTAATTTCAATTTGCGTTTAACTTATGTTCGTTATTGTAAATTAAAAAGAAGTAAACAAAACTTGACTTGAGAAATGATATCGTACTGGCAAGTGACGTCATATGACACGGAAGATAATGTTGTTCCTCCAGTAGCAAGAAAAGTTTGAAGTAGTCAATTTAATGACGTCATAGTTTAGCTGTCAATTACTGCATTTAAGATCTCGAGGTAAAGAACGTCATTAAATTTAAATGTCGACTTATTATAGTCCATTATTCTACTAAATAATTAAAAATAATTGCTTTTGTCCTTAAAATCTTAATTTTAGGGACTATTCAAAACACCAAACGTATCATAAAATTTGATTTTAAACAAAAAAAAAATATTTTTATCGTACTTTCTAATACTATAATTCAATATGTTTAAAATGTAGGTACTTTAAATAAATGGAATGGTTTAAAAATGTTTATGGCTTTTTGGCTGAGTGATGTGAGACTTTTGACCCATATATCAGCTTTCAGAATGTTCATATATTTAAAACGTCTGATGTTTATTTAAATATGAACCTACTAAGAATAATCTACGAAAGCTTTTGAGCTCAGATAACATACATTTATTGCATAGGAATCGAGTACAAAGGTAATAAAATACCTAATTCAAGATTTGGAAGACGATATGGTTTAAAAACTATTCGTTAAAATTATTTTACTATTGCGGTAGGGATAAGTCAGATTATGATATGAGTACTTTACATTAATAATGTGTCACAATGTTTGTCCTCAATGGACTCCTAAACCACTTAACCGATTATTATCAAATTTGCACACCATGCGCAGTTCGATCCAACTCGAGAGATAGGATAGCTTACATCCCGGTGATGCCCCGGGAACGGGAACTACGCGGGTAAACCGCGGGACACAGCTAGTTATAATATATAGGAATTAATATCCAACGGTTCGACAACTAAGGGCATTGTTAATCTTCATCAAGTTCGATTGCCACTGACCAGCTGACCCGTGCCCACTACGTTGGGCATAATGTTAATTATCCTTTTCAGTTTTTTTATATAGCCTATGACACTCAGCAATGATGTGACTTTCTATGAATTTTTAAAATCGGTTCAGTAGATCCCGAGATTACCACTTATAATTTAACAAATACGCAAACTATATTTCTTTATAATATTAGTATAGATTTGTAACAATAGTTATTATATGACAAGCTCTGCTTGGATTTAAACAAGGCGTGAAACATAATTATTATTGTACAAGCCTCTATCATTTCTTTCGCTAACTTATACTTAATTTATTTGTGATTCATTCTAGAACAATCGAGATACTTGCTATTTATCTAATGATTCCCTGTAGAAAATTCGAGATATTTGCTACTTATCATATTATAATTCGTTCTAGAACGTTCCAGATATTTGATATTCATCATATGATTAGTTCTAGGACTTTCGAAATGTCTGCTACTTATCAAATGATTCATTCTGAAACTTTCGAGATATTTGCTACTTATCAGATGATTCGTTCTAGAACTTTCGAGATATTTGCAGACGACCGGATCAGACCGGTTCTGGTCTTCAAAGCTAGATCTCGGGCGACCTGCGCGTGATACCTAACTTGTCACTTCCCCATGTACTTGACGTGTTATTGACCTCGTATTAATATAGTCCGATTGGCATGCAATGAGACCTTAGATTGCTTATAGGATTAAAGCAATGAGAAAAATAATGCCAAGACAGACAGACATTCTGTACGTGTACGTGAGATGGCTATACTATATGAATATTCAATAGGAATAAGACGTGCGGATAAAGAGTGGAATAATATAATGTCCTACCTACTGACAGAGTTGCTATTGTAAATATCAATTATACTTTTAGCTGTTTTTCCCCGTTAAACCGTTGGTTATTTTTTTCAGATTCCTAATATGCTTATGGCATTTAAAAATAATATAGCTTTCTTCTTATGAAGATATTTTAACTGATTCAACAAATAAAGAGATTTGACCTGTCTTCCTAAAACTTCTCGAGAGAGATTGTATAATAATACGAAATGTAATAAATATCAATTCAAATTTCATTCGACTGGCATGAAAGTTAATCTCAATGATATACTTATTCAACGATCTATTTACTGATATTAATAAAATACATTCGTAAAAGTGCTTACAAAATAACAATAAGTAATTGTAACTGTTTCCTCTTGTTACAGGGAAGCGTAGGAGATCTCCAAGTCAACATAGCATCATAATGGTATGTTTCCTTGTTTCCTAACATAGCTATCGTGGGTTCATGATTATTTATGTCACGGTTTAAAGCCCCGTTTTTCCATGCAAGTTATTTAGTTACTTGGTGTACCTTTATATTATTTTCTGGACTTAATAGGACTCATGAAGTTTACTTGGTTCGGTCTCGCCCCATTGAGAAGAGTCTAGGGTTTAGGGTCTACCTTTGCAGACTCTTCAGTGAGAAATTGGTATTGGCTTTACTTGATGATAGAGTTATGCACAAGTTACAAACCATGTTAATTGAGGAATCTCGATTCGTTCTAAACTTGCCTATAACCTCCTATATGTTATAAAAAAAGAGAATCAGCAAAATTGGTTTAGTAAATTTTCGTCAAGAAAGCTATAAGAGTTTATTTTTGAGATATTGAGTCTCAAAATTAAGCTCTGAGCTACATAATATTGTATATTATGTATAGATGAACATTAAAAATTGTTAAATTTCTATAGCTCTCGTTATTTATTTATACGTTTTAAATTTAAGTACATATATTTCAAGTACACAAGTCTTAAACCTGCCTCCTATGGTCATACTATACTGGTTATTTTTACCAATTAGTTTCTTGTACACGTTTTATACATTTTTGGTTTTGTATAATTGCGTGCTTACTTAAACGGCTAACGAACAGGCGAATTTGCCTAAGCGTGTTATTCGAATTAACATGTTTAACGCAAGGTCGGACGCAAGAAAATATTATGATTATGTCAATAGTTAAACAATTGGTTCCGTGCTTCCGCCAGATTTAGGTGTGTCCGACAAGGAAACCGTCGAAGTTTGAAACGTGCGTCTATTAATACGTGTATTATTACGAGTGGATTACGAGAGTGACTTATTAGAGACGTGGTCAATTTGGTTAGTGGCTAAGCACTACTCATATTCACTAAAGTTACTAATGACTTTGTAGGAGATTCGTAGGCTCGCTGTAAGCAGGCTTTTTGAGAAAGACAGCATGGATTCCACGCAATCTTCCAAGTGTTTTTTTTGTTTGCTTGTAAGGTATCCGTATCCTTATAGACATGAGATTCCTTACGTGTCTTTAATTCCTTAAATCACACTACTTTTGTTTTATTTTTAAGGCCGGCAACACATGCCCAGCTTTTAAATTACAAATATCTAATCTTGGAAAAAATCGTATGTTATGGCCTCAGTCTCTAAAGGCTTTTGAAAATCTATTTTTAGTTACTTTGCTTAAGTACAAACGTGATGTCATACATAGCATACTCATAGTACGGACAAAGCCCAAAGTGTTTATTTCGTCGAGGTCAGCTGAATGTTAAATGTTTTTGTTCTCTATTAAGTGCAAGAGTCTTCAAAAGAGCTGGTCAAACGGCGAGTTCGATCGAGTGCATAGGTACTTGGAGATTATGTGTTATGTCATAACTTACTATGGATAAAAGAGTGAAAAATTTGCACCTTTTAACTGTACATTAATGTAATGGGCAACTTTACAATGCGCTACCAATTCTACCCAAAGGGCACTTTCCTCGTGCATTCGGGTAGAAAATGATTATTTACTGCCGCTTTTATGTGGTCAATCCATCTCATAGGCCTTACTTAAGGCATGGTACCCCTCAACCTTTCCCTGGTTAGTCAGATGTAAAACAGCTTATGCAGTTAACAGCGAATAGTAAATATGGTAGCTATGCTGCTAGGCAGAATAAGGCGTGAGATATAATTGCTTATCGTCCGGTAACCTGGTGGTGGGACCTGAGGCCTATTTTTCCCTTCCTGCTCCTTTATTCTATTCCAATCCCCCTTTGTCACAAGTCATTTGGTTGTTCCCTAAAGGGTATCGCAGTCGTGAGGGACTTAAATAAGATGCTATTGGACGTGGCAGGTGCTGGTCGTTTACCACCATCACATTAAAAAGGCGAAGGTCGCCTCCATTCAAAATCTTTTCATCGTGACTAAGCATTTTAAAAGTTTCAATCTCCACAGTCAAATTAAACTTGTCCATGTACAAGTGGACTAGTTACAAAAACTTTTGTATAGTCATGTTATTATAAAACAGTGATGCACAGTCGGCTTAAAGTCTAGTGTGGCGCGGTACCCCGGTCGGTTTATTCGTGTGCAAATTTGTCCCGGGTATGTTGTATCCTACAGCTATATTTTACATGTAAATTTGTATGTTATGTTTTCGTTCTCAAACAGTGCGGTGTACGTCCGTCAGGCAGTAAGTACTTCAGGATCCGTAATAGTCATTATTTAGTTTACTCTAGTTTGCTATTCTAACTTTATATAATATCGGTATAAGCCTTTATAAAATTCGCGGTGTAAGTTAAAGGAATAATGCTTAAAAAAATACAATCAGGATCAAGGTCGAGAGTAGAAATAGTTCAATAACTAAAGCGCCAAGTGCCCCCAATAAATAATTAGTTCATTAGTTTGTTTTGTCTTTTAACGTAAATTTTCACAAATACGACGACCAATAAAGAGTTTATGCCCATATATATGTTTCTACATCCTTTATAGTACGCGTCACGAATGTTTAGCGCTGAACGAAACCTGCGCAGAAGTCAAAAATAAGGTATCGAGGTAGCGGCGCGGCGCGCGGGGCGCGTGATCGCCGGGTACGCGAGCGTTGATTGGTTGTCCCAGTCGTGTTGTCTTTCTCGCACCAATATGACAATTACAAGCGCGATTCTACCGATGCGCAGCTATTCTCGTCAATCGCTAAACATAAATGACGCGTACTATACTCGACATTACAACGACCAATGTAACGTCGAAATAGCAACGAATAAGCTTATTGCATACACGGAGTATTTTAGGCGTTATTTATTAACAATCCAGCAAACGTTAAACACTAATGTCACAGCTATGAAATGTAAAATATACGGATGAATAGAGAGGGACTAAAAATACCACTCAGTTTCGTAAGAAAACTCAAAACAATGGCCCGTTTGTTTGCGGAACGGAATGATGTCACGATCGCACTCTAATTAGGTGCTACGGTACCGAGAATAATTATACCACAATACAATAAATATACCACAACTAAATGTCAAATGTTTTAAGAGTTCTAAGTAATATAAGTCATACGTGAATTCTATTATACCGAATTTTCCTCCAAAATTAAGTCGAATATTTTATTAGTAACTAGCTGACGCCCGCGACTCCGTCCGCGTTAACTTTCATATAAACTTGATATAAACCCCTCCCTGATAGTTTTCAGTATTTTTAAGATGTATTCTGCTATTCGGGGCGGGTACAAATCCAACGATCCAAAGATCTCGAGTTATAAGTGTTGTAACAACATATTCAGATTTACTAACAAAAACTGTTTTGGAAGAGAATTTAATTCTTGACGATTCTCTATACTTATTACATCTAAACGTATTATTACACATATACTTATTTAAGTGTGAACAGCACGTTCTTATACTCGATGACACGCTCTTAAGTCCATCGATAGTGTTGCTCCTATAAGAAATTTACCTTATACATGCGAAGAAATTTTAGTCTACGAAAAACATACGAATTTGGATTGGATGCACTGCAGTGAAGATCTATGTAAGTAGACAAAATTGTCTATTTGTGCTCATTTTTTTTTTTAATTCTATTAAGTGGTGAGACGAGCTGGACGCCCTCCTGATGGTAAGAGAAACGCCAGCCCATAACCAATGTAGTGCTACCCAGAACTTTGCTCCGGACAAGGGTGCACTACATCGACGCTCCCCACTTTGAGTCATAAGATGTTAAGACTCATTTGCCCAGTAATCGCGCTGGCTACAGTGCCCTTCAGACCGGAGCACAGTGACATCTTCATATCACTGTTCAGGCGGTTGAATGTCTGGCACTGTGGGGGTACCCACCAAGTCGGTCTCCTACGAAAGAGACCTACCCCTGGTAAAATGCTCATGCTCCGGTTCTACGTGTTAATATTCTATGTTTCAACACATAACAAGGCAAGACATGGCTCAAAGTAACTCGTATTGAGAATGGCCGGTCGTGTGAAATGCATTTTGCAAGTTTGCGATTTTCCACGTTCGCGTATTGTAGAAGTTTTTGCAACCTATTTCGTATTTTAGATTTAGTTGCAATTGTAAAACGTATATCGGTAGTTGGTACGTCGATTTATCAAATATCATTACATACTATAAAACAACGTCGCTTTCTTATGTCTGTCCTTATGTATGCTTAAATCTTTAGAACTATGCAACCGATTTTTGGCTGGTCCCTAGTACCTATTATATAAACTAGCTGAAGTCTATAGTTTCGTCCGTGTAGTTTTTTATTAGTTATTACTAGCTGACCCGTGCCCACTTCGTTGGGCATAATGTTAACGGCCCTTTTTTATTTAGCCTATGACACTCGGCAATAAAGTGGCTTTCTTTTGGTGAAAGAATTTTTAAAATCGCTTCAGTAGATCACGAGATTACCCCTTACAATTTAAGAAACACACAAAGATTACTTCTTTATAATATTTGTATATGTTGTTATAGTAAATCTATACCTCTATACTAATAGTGATTCTATATACACCATATAATAATTACATGACTTGGATAATTATTTCTTATCGTAGCAGTAATTAAAGATAAAATAAGATAAAACACATACAGATAGATGTAACACGTAGGAAGAATTAAGATAGTAATGAGAGATTTTAATCTATTCTCAAAAATATTTATCTATAATTATGGTATTGTTGTTTCTGAATCGCGCTTATGATATTTTTTGGCGACGGTATATATAGCTCGCCAATCAACGTCACTATGGTTTCGCTCACCCGGGTGAGCTTCCGTCCGGCCCTTCAGGCCCCGTCCACACTGGCGACAGCCCAAGCCGAGGTCCGCAGCCCTCCCACGGGGGAGGGAAGCCCTTAGGCGAGTCGCCCTCGCAAGGGCGAGCCCTTCGGCTCACCCAAAAAGTCCGCGCTGAGCTGTAAATTCCCTTCCGGCAATGCAGCGAGATTCACCTAAAAAAAGTCACTATGGTAACATTCGAGGAACTTTTTTCTACTTTAAACGCGAGTTCTTGATCTTCTGCAAAAGTAATTGTATGTAAACCATACTTCTATAGCACCACCACAAAAATCTAGCAATTTATTTGCATACTAGCTGACCCGTGCCCACTTCGTTGGGCATAATATGTTAATTGTTAATTGTCCTTTTCGGTTTTTTATATTGCCTATGACACTCATCAATATTGTAGCTTTCTACTGGTGAAAGAATTTATAAATCGGTTCAGTAGATCCCGAGATTACCCCTTACAATTTAACAAATACACAAACTTTACTTCTTTATAATATTAGATTATGCAATTACAAAATAACTGATAATAGTTTTATCTATACTTTATTACTCACGTGATATTACTCTTTTATTTAGAAAGTGCAAAATGTTTTTGATTAGTAGGCGAGATAAAATAACACATATAGTACTTTTTATACCTGCGCTGTCTAGTGTATGGAAATATCGCCTTAAAACCGCGGGCCGTGGTTTGTTTAAAGATAAATAAACCATTTTAGGATTCATGCCGTTGCATAATATAATAATTTATTCCCATTTAAATGAGTTCTTATCTCTTTGTGATTTGATGATACGAAAAAATAAATACTTGTTGATGGGCGTCTAAGAATTCGTCTACCCATGGAATGAGGGCAGCCATATGTTTCATATAAACTTGATGAGAAATAGAAATGGTTAACTCAAATTACAAAGTGGCCTGTCAAAGGCAAACACTTATGTTTATAATTTAAGAAATTCTCACTTAAATTGTTATTTGTGAATTGAAGTAAATAAAAAATATTTTAAATATATTATTAACCAGTATTTTGCATATTGCACGCGAAGCCTTGTCAAAAGCATTTCGTAATTATATTAATTGAATAAATTTATCTTTGTATTTAAATATATTTTTCATATCGATGTGTATGTATAATGTATAGTAAAGAGATCGTAACTCGCCGTCCTTCGATGTGAAGCAATTATTTAAAAATAACTTCTTTATTTACCGAATTCAAAAGAAGGTGATGGTATCTCAATTCGGCTGTATATAAGTATGCTTTTTTATGTTTGTTTTTTGATTAAGGTGAGGGCGGGAAGGTAACACGGGCATCAAGAATTACGTAACCTAACGATATATATAAGCGGTAGGTACCCTGTATTATTTACATTCCCCGAATGTTGTTATACGTGTGATAAATAATGGAAAATATTCACGAAGCTTGAATTTAAATTAGTTTAGATTATCAAGTACGATTATATCACCTCTAATGTAAACGTTTGCACAAGACGAATTTGTTTATGACGGCATTTAGTATGTTTACAGAGTTTATATTCATGAATTTGTTCAAGTAGATCTTTCAAGGCGAGAAATTGCGTTCGAACGATGTTTAATTTTTTTTTGCGTTTGGATAGATGCTTCGTATATATATGCATACACTAAAAAATAAAAGTTATTTTAATTTTAAATATTCAGTTACTGAACATTTTAACGCTAAAATATTTCATTGGATGATGTGGTGTTCCCTGTATTTTGAAAGTTACTAATAATAATCATAATGATTATTTTGTCCGTACGATATTTGATAATTAAAAATTGTAGTGTTGAGATGATTTGATTGTAATTTTTTTAAACTGTAATTTGGTGAAAATATAATTTGGTGACCGACTACTTATTTAGTTTATGGATAAGTTAATTATACCTAATAATTAAGATTAGCCAAGTCGTTAGGTATAAGGATTTTATAACGGAAAAAATGGCGTCTCTAAAATAATACTCTGCACACACATTATTTCAACTAAAAACATGCAATCTGTGGTTAGATTGTATGTATTACATCTAGTTTAAATACACTTTATTCAGAGTTATCCAGATCCATAATACCAAGAAACGTCTTAATATTTTTCCTACAACTAGGTATATAGTAACGAACAAATTTATTTATGGTTATATATATTTTGAAAGTTTCAAGAAACGTAATTAAATGATATTTATATAAAATAAAAAATAAAATAAATAAAATAAAAAAGTGTTTATTGCTTCTAAAATACAAATTAAAAACATTATAAAATCAACATATACAAACAGAAACGTAGCAAAAGGCGACATCTCAGCTAATGCTATATATATACATGTTTTAAAACTTAAGTTTCTGCTCAGTTCTGAGAGTCTGTACACTGTGTTAGTGGGCCAACTGCAATGTTCACGGCGCCCGACCCCGATACAGTTATGTTAAGTGCTTAATAATAGATCTCATGCTTATCGTATTACGAAGCGGCCGGTCGGTAGGCGGTAGGTGGTGCGATGTTTGGCTGTGACAATTTTGGTGAACGTTTTCAACCGACTTCAAAAAGGAGGAGGTTCTCAATTCGACCCGTACGTTTTTTTTCTATGTTTGTTACGCGATAACTGCGCCAATTATGAACCGATTTGAACAAATCTTTTTTCGGTGTATAGGTAATAATACCTCAAGGGTGGTCCCATTTAAATTTAATAATTAAAAAAGGGTCCCCAAGAGTAGAAAATTGGGGATGAACTTTTTTTTTTAATATCTCCGCCGATTATAAACCAATTTGAACGATTATTTTTTGTTGATTAGGTATTATCAAAAGGGTGGTTTAAGGTGGTGGTAAGATTAATTAGGAACTGCAAAATCATATTATGTTTAATTATCATTATATGTATGCTTAAAACAATGCCGATTTTATCTTGTTTTTTTATTATGAAAAGATTGATTCAAGAGGAAGGTATAATATATGTATATGTATTATACATGCATAAAATAGTGTGAAGCCGGGGCAGATAGCTAGTTGTTAATATAAATAAAAGTTTTAAACTTTGTGATTGTGTGACAGAAACTGTGGCAGATTGACTTAAAAACAAACTTAATTTTCATGTATTTTACTTGGTCGATGTTTGGCTGTGGTATTGGAAGCACGTGTTGCTGATTTTTTTTCTGTGGGGAAAAGCTCACGCATGCCTACAATCCTGGGGGTGAGGAAGTGCGTTATGTCGGACTCAAACCGACTAAAACCCCACGGTGTTCCACTGTCCCGCGTTTAGACGGAGTCACGGGTGCTCTGGCGGACTCTTCCGCAGCCCCGTCAGCACGTGTTGCTGATTGCCACAACCAAATATCGACCCTCAAATTTGTTTTATCTATATACAAATAGACATTGGCAAAATTCTGGTTACGCAGCACTGCCATTAAACAAGAAGAAGAAGAATTTTCATGTAAATATAGGTAATTAAGAAGTGGTTTATTTATCATTAATGGTTAGTTATTAAAATATTAAACTTATCATACTTCATCAAATGCATTCATTGGATTTTTCCAGTGCAGTAGCAAGTTTTTTGAGTTATTAAATGTACCCGTAATCTTTATTAATGCCTCTAAAGTCTAGACTCGAAAAAACTATAAACACAAGATGATTATAAATAGTACCTACCTACACCAATTTTGAAAAATAATTTATTTTTCAATCCGTAGTTAATTGAGATGGAATATAATACTACTAGCTGTTGCTCGCGACTTTGTCTCCGTTTATTTCTTTTATTATGATTAAGAAGTTTTTTAATAGTGTTATGTAATATTGTGAAGCATTTCTTGAGTTCGTTGTCATGATTTTTTTCGTTCTTTATTTTCTTGTTCGACCAAATTTCATTACTATAAGAAAGGTTATATTGAGTGAATGTTAATAAGGAAGATATAAACGTTCTTTCTCGCGGACTTTATTTGGTTATTTAAAAAGGAATAGTTATAGTACGAATACTTTCCCCCTTTTTTGCAACTTTTTTTCGCTGTTATATAATGCGCTATCCAACTCTTACAATTTTCAATTCGAACCCGAAGTTCCCGCGATCTCCGCGTTCAAACAAACAAACAGACAAACTCTTAATAATAATAATATAGATAACTATACTAAACTATAAAACCGATCCGTTCATCGATCATAAAGTTCGCATCATAAAGATGGTAGTTTAAAGTCGTGGATGTCAAAAATTATATAAAATTATTACGACCGTCTGAGGCAATTATGTGTGTAGTAGAAAATTAAATTGTGTGGGTTCTATGTTACTGAAATAAGTATTAATTTAAATACAGTATGTACATAAATATTTTGGAAATTCATAGTTATGAAAAAGAAATTGTTTAAACGTATTGTACTACAGATACATACAATGTAAATATTGTAAATTTTATTTATACCTAAGATACCTAATTTAATGATTATCTGCAAAAAATAATAATGATGGAAATCTTCGGCATACTCTGCCGATCCCTTACCGTACAAAACTTAATAAAAACATTTCTATTCAATACTTATGTTTTCTTTGCTCGTGGGTTTTCTATATCTGAATAGAAGCTCCCAAAAAAGTTGCACTTTGTGCAACAAAACTATAGTATTCTTATAAAAACTTTTTATTAAGAATAACACATAAGTACAAATATACGAAAGACTCACCAAGATATGATAATAACATTTTCCCCAGCATTCGGCCTCGCATAATTAAATCATCGCCTCGCGGAATGCGCCTCTTAAAGTAATGCAATTTCATCTCAAATGCATTCGTGATCTCATGCGTGCAGCAGCTGTGAAAACTTATCGGTATTCGGTGTGTTTATTTTTGAGAATATATACCGTTTCTTATTCAGATTAGCAAGACTTGCCAGTGGTTTGAATTTAACTGCCATAATATCATTATACTAACCGTGCCCCCCGTAGTTATCTTATATATACTCGTATAAAAGAAAGTCGTGTTAGTTACACCATTTATAACTTGATAACGGCTCAACTGATTTGGCTGAAAATTGGTGGGGATGTAGTTTAGAACCAGGAGAAGGACATAGGATACTTTTTATCCATTCTTTTTTATGAAAGTAAACGCGGACGGAGTCGCGGGCAACAGCTAGTTATATATAGTTCCCGTTCCTGGAACAATACCGAGATACAAAGTAATCTAAGGTCTAGACAAATTCGTTCAGTACTTTCTATGTGAAAGTGTTAATAAACATCCAAACATCCATATTGAATACTACTGATAAGTTAGTAGTCTGAATTGAATACAAAAAAAGGGAGAGGAACGCTCCCTTTCCCTAAAAGGCCGGCAACACACTCGTGACAATGCCTATGAGTACTCAAAGGCGGCGCTGATCACTTATCATTACGCGCCTGATCCTTTACCCTCTCTTATATAAAAGTATGTAACACATTATTTTATAGATGTTATTCGAAATGAAAAATTATAGTAGTTTATAGACCGGCGGCCTCGTCGCTTCAAAGCGATAACTTCCAGACAACCATGGTTATAAGAAAAAGTATATATATAATACATTGTCATACGTGCATAAAATATGCGTGCGAAGTCGGGAAGCGATTAGCTAGTGTCATAGAAACCTTTATATGAGAAAAACAACAAATGCAATAATAACATAAGTATAGATTTCCTTATAAGATAATTCATTAATTAATTATTAGCAGTACGTATTAGTAGTACCCACTCGGCCAATTGATTTATGTTAATATGTTGCATATAATTTCAAGGCGATAAATTCATTCATTACTTGTTATTTAAAAACGTATTATATTGTAATTAGAAACGATGTAACTCAGCATGAAGCGAATGAATTTCAAGATTTTAAAGTCACCAAGATGAGAATCAATGTCACTTTGTACCATTATGATTTAAAAGAGAAACTATAAGAGTTTATTGTTGGTTTTTCTCTGTAGAAACTGCCTTCCGAGTCGGTAGTAAATGATTCTTTTGTTATACCATGATGATTCAAAAGTGTAACTATGTTTAGCCTAGTTGAATAAATATATATTTGGCTTTGACTTACGATGTACTCAATTTCAAGCTGCTAAAGTGGTTCATTCAGACATCTCTTAAAGCCAGGAAATGACAGCTGCCAATTAAACGATGGTGATTTAGTTCGTAAAATGGGGGTAACTGATCAATCTTAATTCTCATCTCGTTTCACTGTTACTCCGTCAATCATGTTTGAATGTCTAAATTGAGTAGCACCATGTTGATAGTTATTGTTTATACGTAAGATTTATTGATGATTGGAGAAAATTTTCCTAGTTAGTTGTAGATCTACTAATTTGTTCTTGTGTTATGTTCGGATAGTAATGTTACATTTCCTTGTTGCAGGGGTATTCAATATCGCGGCAGTCTCGTATCGCTGCCAACGATGTTGCGACCGGAATCGCCACTCGCTGACCACCGCAGCCTCCTGCCGCGACGGCTCCTACCAGTCAAGGCCCAGATAGCCCCCGCCGACAAGAAGAAGAACAGGAGATCCCTAGAACTCAACCCGGCCAATGAACATGCCACCTACGACTACCCCAAACTCCTCATCTCCAAAACCACCGACTCCCTCAACACGGAGTGCCCTCGAAAACACTTAAATAAACAAGACTCGACTGATAGCTTAAAGAGGGCGCTCCTAGCTAAGGAGGATAAGAAGAATGCTGATAAGAAAGTCGTGAAACAGGATTCGAGCGAGAGTCTGAAAAAGGCGTTGCTCAGCCGGCAAGACTCTAATGATAGTCAGAAAAGGGTGGAAAAGGAAGAGAAAAGAAATGAAGTTAAACGAGGTGGAGATAAGAAGGGGCTATTGGAGACTGATATAGATGATACTTATAAGAGGATATATGAGAGGCGGACTGGTTGCGCGCGGCCGACTTTGCCGCCCGTGGCTGAGAAAGGAGTTTCTCCTAAGTCTCCCAATGGGAGTCCGATTACTCCAGGGGTCGCGGCTGTGGCTGAAGGGGTTGTGCGATGGGGCAGTGGTCTGCTGTCGCCCAGGGAAGAGCCGAGGTTAAGGCCAGCTAGGAGTTGGTACGGCTATGGGACGCTACCAACAGATAGTGAAAAGGTAAGACGATTTGTATCTCAACCTAATTTTAATCCTTACCGTAAAGAGTTTTTTTTCTGTCTATTGCACCGTAATTCGTAGTTCTTATAGGAATACAGCAAATGATGCATTTTTCTTCTTAGAAATTCCTATTAAATAACATTAGTCACGGTGTCTGTGAAAATGTAATTATTATTTATCAAATAATAAGTTTAACATATGAAAAGATTACGACAGTGTTCCGCTCAAGGAAATAAAATATCCGTATAGTAATAACTGGCAATAAAACCCCATTATTATTACGATCCGTGAATACCGTGATTCATCTAACACGTACAAAATATGAGATTAATTTCAAGTTGCCTGATTGAGGGCCTTTTTCCTTGTAGGTATGATAAATTTTATTCCACCGTATATATAAATTTGTCTTGGTCATATGCACAGCACCGTTATCGTTAATAATATGCTATAAATTATTTTTAAGTGGAACGATGTTTTGTTATTGTACGAAAATGAAACTCGTTTTTTTTTACTTAATTTTTGAATCTGTACTTGGTATATATACTTAATAGGTATAATGCTACTATAATGTAGCGAATAATCATTATAGTACTGATATTTTAAATGATTATACCCACAGTACAGTATAGTCAGTAGGTATAGTACCCCTGCCCGGAGCAAAGTTCTGGGTAGCACTACATTGGTTATGAACTGGCGTTTCTCTTACCATCAGGAGGGCGTCCAGCTCGTCTCACCACTTTATAGAATAAAAAAGGGTAGTACATCAATTGTGTGAATGTCCATAGTCTTCAGAAAAACCCGAATAAATGGGTTTTGATATAAGGTACAGGTAAATTCGCGGCTTTTAAATAACAATGGTTTTCGACCATCGTGAATTTTGAACATTAAGGTTGGCTGTATTTTCCTATAATCTTTTCTCGGGTTTAACAGTTAATATTTATGACACTCCAAATGTAGGGTTTTTTGTAATTCATTTGTTGGACCTATGTCATGTATGTTATTTAATTGCTTGTATTGCCACTTTTTGCCTCCGAAGTCCGAGTTAATCTTTTGCTGTATTTATCAGATAATTGTAGACCTAAGTTTATGTTTATAAAAAAATATTTTTTTTACTAAACCCGGATTAGAGTTTTAAATAAAGATAAAAAGGTTTGTTATTGTCAACATAATATCAATACATCACTGTATTCCAAAATAAGTAAATAAGTAATGATCGGTCATTTTTATTAAGTTTTAAAAGTTTAACAGTTAAACTTTGACCTTAATAGGGGTGATAAATATGTACATGTAACTCCATACATGACAAATATATTATTTATATACTCTTGCAGCTTCCATCTAGGTCACATAACATAGTCATTTAAATGGTATATATAAACAAAGATGAATCATGACATCTTGAAATGTTATGTTGTTTTTGTACTACTTAGTACTGTATAGTTTTATTAATAACTTGTCTTTTTCAACACCGTTTTACTCCTGTCAAACTCAATGTTAAGGATAATTTACTTGTCATTCGAAGTGAAGCATTAAATATATATTTTTTTAATGTAGGGAAATTCTTAAAAGATACCCATGGGTGAGGAAAGAACTATCGGTTTTCTTCTGATCAAAATCCAACTGTGTTTCGTCTTACTGAAGCGTGCAGGGGACATAGGTTCCTGTATAGACTCTTCCGCGAACGCGGAGGTACCTTGTCTTTGTTTAAAAACATTAAAAACTAATCAGATGTTCTCAATGGTAGTTTAATTAGATACGTTTAACAAAAGAGTTACCTTAGTGCTATTATGTCCAGTGAAAAATAAATAATAAATAAATATAAATATTTTCAGGACATTTATACACAGCGCCATCTAGTTCCAAGCTAAGCAGAAGCTTGTGTTATGGCAACCAGATAACGGAATAAATTACATTTACATACTTTTCTTGTGTAAATACATACATACAATACATAGCAACACTCAGAAAAATAAATAAAATAATTTGATACCGTTTTAATAACGTTGCGTGCTCGGAAAGGAAATGTATCTAGCATAGTTACGTTGTAATTGAAGACATTTAGAATTCTATGCAGGGCAAGAGAGTAATCTGTTCTTATTACTATGCAGCATTAGGGCTTAAATGCCCTTAAGGCATGTAAATGAAGGTACACGTTATAGAAAATAGGGAAATAGACAAGTCCTTCCAATGTACTTCAGAGGTTTCAAACATAGCTGTATTGATTAATTATAAATTGATTAATGAAGTAAGATTGATATTGGCTACTATATATAATTCTGGTTATGATTTTAGTACTTCGATTTAATAGAATATTGTGATGTATGTATGTATGTATAAAGATTCGCAATGATAGCGCGGTTGATATTAGCTATACAAATGTATTCATAATGGGATTTTTGCCTCGTAAAAGAGAAAAGTATAATAGATGTACTTATTGCGTAGTTATCAGGTGATAATATTTTTCTTTTTAAGTTGACTATTGCACAGAAGGCGTATTAATTTAAAATGGCTAACAATTATAAAAAACAAATGCCTTCGCGATAATTTATTGGTAAAATGCAATAAATTCTAACCTTATACGGTACCGTGAGCTTTCAAAGAGTGAATAGTATTTTATTTTGTTCCATCAAACCATAGCAAGAATCTTAATGAAGGTACATAAACGTTTATGACCAAAGTTGAAACTTCTATTGGTTTATATAGACCTATATACATTTATAAAATATACTAGTAACGAGACCTAGTTTAGAACGGATGAAATCTATGTAGAAACAATAGACATCGAACTTTAGAAAGAGACCGTCGGCTATTTTCAGGACAAAAGAGCGCTATCTCTTTCGCTCATTGCTTTTGCTCTATCGTGTAAGTAAATATAAGCATAATACAATTGTTACTGAACGATGATCTGTATTACAAGCCCGATATGAAGTATTTATCGCCCGATAGTGTGTCTCAATTATGAAATATTCTGGCTATGTAGCTCAAACTATCGTTAACCCACCTCATGCATAATTTTAAGAAATTGTCAATTGGTGTATGGTTTTGCGACTTTTTCGAATGTTTAGAATGTTTTAAAGTAGACAATTAATTACTTGGTGTCCTTATAAATAATCGCAAAAAGTACAGAAACGAAATCTTCACAGCAAGTATGTCAACAAAGAAAAGTAACCCAACAAAAGTCATAACTCCATTTCCAAACAAAGGGGTCTAAGGTGTAACATTCGCAAGGCCGGCTCGCGAACAATAATGACGAAAACTCATTGTTTCGCGCTGTACCGTTTTCTTTAAACTGGAACAATGCGCAAGGAAGCGGGTCACTTGCCGATCGCTCGTATACCGTTGTAAATGTTATGGATAACCTCAATTAGCATGAATGTGTATGAGGAAGTAAGATTTGTAGATGACACACGCTTAGGTGCGCGCGGGATCGGATAGTGGTTGTCATTATTGGTTGATGTTGCGAAATAAGAGATTTAGTTTGTAGGAGAGAGATGAGAAGGACCAAAGAGGAGTGTGACCAAACCTTAGGGCAATAGTTAATAAGTCTGTTTCTTTGTACGCGAGATCGGATGATGGTTGTCATTATTGGTTGATGTTGCGAAATAAGAGATTTACGGCCAAATACTCATACGCAAATTAAATTTAAGCATGCCTTAAGACACGTAATTTTGACAGAATTGTATGGCGAACTGTGAGATCGAACCGGTTTAAGTTGTACTTCAATTTAAGTAGCGTTTCAGTATTCCGGCATTAGTTTGTAGGTAAGGGATGAGTCATGAAGGACCAAAGAGGAGTGTGACCAAACCTTAGGGCAATAGACAATAAGTCTGTTTCTTTGTTCGAGATACTAAGTCAAAAAACTACGTTTTGGAATGTTATTGGCTTACAACTTTTTGATTAACAAAGGGCACGTTTTTTAAGTGAAAGCGTCACAGAGTTTGTGGCAAAAGAGATGAAGTATGAGATAAAGATGAAAAGGAAAATGGGCCCTAATTCAGCGTGTCGGCATGGTTCTACCACCTTTCAAGAGTCCTAATATCAATTCAACTCTACAATAGCACGATTAACATACCAAATGAAAAGTTTATTTTCTTACAAGATTCTGCACCCGAGCAAAATTTACAGCTAAGTCTTATAACCTTACTGCAGAATTAATCGCAGTGTTTATAGTCGCTATAAAAAGGTTCGTAATTAAAACTTCCGTACATTTAAGTGGATTAAAGCGCAAGAAATGATCGGAAGTCGCCGAAGACACTGAAACCGGCGCAGGAAATAACTGTTCAGATTACGGATGCTATGTAGTAATTAGGTGTTCATTTTGTATGGCTTGTTTTAAAGATTCTGTCATGTATGTGGCGTATGTATTTGTAATTGTTGTATGAGTTTGTTTTTAGTAATTCTTGTATGAAATACATAAATACGGATATTGTTAAGCCAGAAATATATACCGAACTAGCTGACCCGTCCACTTCGTTGGACATAATGTTAATTAATCTTTTCGGCTTTTTATATAGCCGATGACACTCAGCAATAATGTGGCTTTTTATTGGTGAAATAATTTTTTAAATCGTTTCAGTAGATCCCGAGACTACCCCTTACAATTTAACAAACAAACAATGACTTGAGTTTTTTATAATATTAGTATAGATGATAAGTTAGAATTTTTTTTTTAGTATATAGATAATGTACCTACTACCTAGTAGAAAAACGGATGCCTTAGTGTTTTCTTATTTCGTTTAAATTGCAAGTAAAATAAGTGTGTGTCAGATAATTGCTAACTATATATTATAGAATTCTCGCAAAATTTGGACTCTGATACAGAAGCAAGGTCGAGAAGAGAGAATTATTAAACAAAGATATTTAATTTAAATACGTAAATAATTACGTAGCGATAGCGATCGAGGTCAAAAGCGACACATCAATCCCAGCTGCGATGCAAGGAGACAGTTCTCCGGGAGTTGGGAGTTAGTATTCGAGTATCGAGCCTCGACATTGTATCGCGTGCGCTTGCGACGCATAGACGTAGCTATACGCGGAACTCGGATGTGTTGGTGCGGTGATTGTGTGCGTGCGTGCGTGTGTGTGTAAAGTGATCGGATAAATATGCCGGACGTCAAACGGACGAGGGTGGGTTTATATTTTTTGTTTTTTTTTAGAATGTTGTAATGTGAACGTGGAGTTTAGATTTGTATTGAAATGATATATTTGTTTTTGAAAATAATTGATGAGATTATTTTATTATTTTTTTGTTAATTTGACTTAAAAAAATCGTTTTTAGAGTGTTATTATTTTATGACAAGTTTGTGTCGATATTTACGTTTTTTTTTTAATTTATAAGAATGCTTTTATGCTGAATTTATTGTAAATAAGTTGCTTTTTTGTATGTGTATGAATAAGCGTTTACCGTTCATAATAATTTCATTGTAATATTCACAATGTACAATTTCTATATATTATCATTTAACAATAATCAAAAGTTAGTCAATGACGTTTCAAGTTCACAGACAAGAGACAGAGAATTTCTATTCGAAGTTTAGAACTTTGTAAGTACATTGACATATTGTTCAAATGATACGAGCAAAGATGTCTGATTATATTTATAGACGATTTATTGATAAGATAGGAGGAATATTATTATTGGTATTGCGTAGATTTGCATGTGTTTGCGTGAGTTTACTAATTGTCGTCAGAGGTATAAGTCAGTATTGATAAGAAATGTCTTAAATATTTATGTTGTTGTGCTTGTGTGTTAAAGAGAAGTCCTGCCAAATGGGTTCAAGGATATGTAAGTGTTTCTATACTATTTGGGGGGGTTACCCTATTCCTATGTTTAATGTCTGAAACTGGTAATTTAAAAAGGAAAGAAAAGGGGAAACGATAAATATAGGAAGAAAGGATTTTATGTCCTAGGTCAAGATACCGACATAGAAAACGAATTGCAAAAACGTCTCGTAAGGCTTTCAGAACTACATTGAACAAGGATAATATTGTAATATTTGAATACCTACCATAGAAGCGTAACATATGAAAAACCCATAAAGCTAAAAATGAAACAGGCTTTATACATATACGTATAAATACGTCCATGCTATTTTTAGAACATACAACGTTTAAAATTTACGACCCAAGTTGAGATAGTAAGCGCAGGGTCTTTTTGTTACCTAATATAATATTTGTTTATTTCAAAGACCCGTTGATGTTATAAATGTGTAGCATTAATAATGTGGTCGGCGTGTCCCCGGTGCTAATGTGCGAAAATTGAGTTTTTGTGCAATTAATCAGTTAAGGCGACCGTGGCCTGCGATAGTGTTATCTTATAGCAGATATGTTTCGGAGCTCCGTAACCATAACAGATATATAAAAAAATATATCGGATACAGGATAGTTTGATCCGAAATAAACATTTCGGATAATATCACATAGCGGCGGATACTAATTGATGTTATGACATATGAAGTTGTTTTGATCTACCGGCCGAGATAACAACCCTTTATTAACAAATACAAAAATTTTATTATCTATTTGTATTTTACTATTGATATTCCTTAATAAATTACATTTTTATTTACGGATATTACTATCCGTAGCTCTAAAATTACCCAAAAGTTACGGATAATTTCATATCTGTACCTATCTGTATGCGTATAGGGTATAATAATAATCAATCCAATATGTAGGAGTATGTGGACCAAAGTTCTGGATAGCTACATTGGTTATGGGCTGGCGTTTCTCTTACCATCAGGAGGGCGTCCAGCACGTCTCACCACTTCATATAATTAAACAAAACATCCGTATCCGAAATATCCATATTCATAACATCCCTATCTTGTAGTGACATGTCAAAGTTGATTTGCTAGCGAGCGATTAGTAGCGATTTATAGTGTATTAAACTGTCCTTTTAAGGCCGAGTCCTCGGTTCGTCGATACTTCAATGATTAATATGTGAATCGCGGTTTGTTTGTAAATGGTTTTATTTTAAATTTGTTTTTATCATCACAGTTTTCAATTATTGATTTATTTTTTGGGGAGTTTTTAGGTAGTTTTAATAAGTAGTGCATCGTACTGGCAAGTGACGTAATAAGACGCTTTTAGTCTTTCTTTTGTGACTCGGCATAGAATGTTATTTGAGTATATTCGAACATTTATTGAACTATATGAAGAACGATATGTGTATGAAGAGCTTGAGTGTTAAGATGACCGCGGATAACAGAATGGAAGAGAAAAATATAGTACCCCAATTAATGTGAAAATGGTACTAGAAGTTGGCAACTAACAGGAATTTCTATTGATATTAGGATACCTTATTGCTATACCTTTTCACTATTGGCTTTTACTGTGATGTTTTGATGATGTCGTAATATCCAAGTTCAGTATTATTTTCCAAATAGGTGATTAATTAAAGGCTCTTAAATACCTAACAATTAAAACCTTATCGCCACACGATCAAAAGTTAATCTCGATGCAGTCAGCTGATTTCATTTGAGCCTACAGTGAGTACTGAGTCATCGACCTTGCGAGCACTTCCCGAGTCCATTGGGTATTATTCGATTTAAACGAATCGTTGAACATTTATTAAGTAATAAAGAGTAATTGGATTTTTGTGATTGCTTCCTATTAGAGTATGGGTTCACGTAGTTGGGTGATTATTGGTTAAAATCATTTTTATGTTAAGAGGTTAATTTTTACATGAATGCTTTGGAAAATATATTTGACTATAGTCATAGACTTATCTGCAAATGTTCAAAAAGTGTTCCAACCATTGTGAAAAGACGAAACAGAGTAGTTGTGTTTCATAGAAGGCCGACTTAAGCCGTGTCTCTTTTATCTATGATCTATGACCTATGAGCTTTCTATGATTATTTTCTTTTTAGAAAGTTATAAAGTTCGTTAATAAAAGTACTCATGACTAACACCTTAATTATGGAAAAATAACATATGTTAAGGTGATCGCTCATCATGATCACATAAGAAATATACCTTATTTTAAACCAAAGAACATAATTGTAGCTTAAACAATAGAAAATAATGATAGCATCTAAAAGGTTTACAGCAGTGTTCATTAGACATAGCCTAGCATGTAGGTTAAGCGGAGATAAATGTTGTACAAGATTATCTGATGTTGCAGTAGTACCGTACGGCGCGGCGGGTCGTCGTACGACATGCGATGTTAATTGTAGTTTATATATTTTTTTTTGTTTATACTAATATATAACGAAGTAAAGTTTATGTGTCTGTTAAATTGTAAGGGGTAATCTCGGGATCTACTGAACCGATTTTAAAAATTCTTTCATCAATAAAAAGCTACATTATTGCTGAGTGTTATTGGCTATATAAAAAAGGATTGTTAACATTATGCCCAACGAAGTGGGCACGGGTCCGCTAGTTCTATATAAATTTGAATACAAAATTTGCGTAGCGTATTCGTGTTAGTTTTTCATTAACACGTTAACCTCTGCAAGATTTGAGAATAATAATAGTATTAATTTTACGACCCGCTAATTCAATTCAAAGTCAATGAAGTTCTATTTGCGATTGTCATTTGTCGAGAAAAATCTTAGGTCAATGGCGGCAAACATATTGTCGTGTGACGTTATCCTATTAGCGACTAGCCAGTAGCCGCACTATGCGGTGTTAAATAAAAAAAAATGTCATATGTTTGTGTACAATGATTTATATTTATTATATGTATAGACATAGACGAGGGAGAAAAGTGTTTAACGGGTCACAACTGATACCTAGCTAATATAATTAGCTTTAGGTATTTTTATTTTCGCGTAGTTTTATTCTCGTGGCCATAATATTACATGTTGTTACAAGTACATATAAGATATTTGATTTTTATCCCACGACTAGTTTGAATAACATAATAACGATTTAAAATGTTATAAATACCTAAATAGAATATGGATATATTAACAGACTTATAGAGAGCGAAGCCTTTTTCAAAATGGTGGAAAACATGCGTAGAAAATCTTGGTTGGAAAATTTCTAGTTAAGTTTTTAAGACCTCGACGTTGTATCGTAAATTAAGACTTTCTTGGGTCATTTGCATTTCTTACTCGTTTTTTTTAATCACTTGACTATTAAATAAGAAACTATTATTAAATTTTTGTTGTTAAATTTACTGATGTTACATAATATAAATATTAATTTATAATAATAAAATGTAAATAAAGTTTTTGACCAAAATAGCTCGGAAAAACACCTCTGATTTCGTCATAAAATTCAAACCATACTGTATTTGTTAATTATAACTTATCTGTAATATGTCATGATTTGAAGAATATAATGATGATTAATATATAGTTAAATGTTTTTTTTTATTGAATTATATTCTTAATTAGTCCATGTAATATATCAGGTTATAATGTCTTTAATAAATAAATAATATCGTAATTAAATAAACGTTTTTTATCAACGATGATTCTGCTAAAAATACTGAGATTTTTTTGCTTTGATTTTTAGAGTTAGGTTGGTCTTTTATTAAACCTCTTCCTATAAGGGGTTTATTAGAAAACTTTACTACATCAGTCCAACAAAGTCGTCTTTCGTCTGTCTGTACGTTCATGGTATATATAGGTATGCTTAGATTTTAAAAGCGATGTTGTTTTTTAAAGGTAGATAAATTTAAGAAGGTTTAAAGATGATAATTGTATAGTCTGTCTGTAAGACCGTTAGCTTTGTCGCTTTTAAAAATGTGATTATGTACTTCGTCTTCGGCTTTCGATCTTTTTCCACCAACTAGACGGGATGTTTTTAGAAATTGATCTTTGAAGAAGTCAAAAATCGAGTATTTCGTTAAGTTATAAGCTTGGAATAAATATATTCAGGGTACCTATTTCCTATTCTCGCGGAAGTCTGTCGTGACCCATACTTTACTACTCGTTGCGTTAAGGTGGAACAGAAGTCTTTTAAATTATAACTACATACGTCCCTTCCAAGGCTTTTAAAAATACCAAAAAAATAATTACTTTTCTAGTTAAGATTAAAATCTCATACGGAACCAACATGACGTAAATAAAACACGCACTTTACCGGTTTTATAATTGACGCAAATTCCTTGTTTACAGATTATATTATTTAATTACAAAAGCAAGGAATTACAGTTTTTTCATACACCTAGGTATGTGTATGAAGGTTTTATTACATACAAATTGCGTCATACACAAAAATTCACTCATTAGTCATTACACGTAGCATACGTCGCTTAGTAAGTACCTCCAGACGCCACGGTCGAAATCTATAAATACCCTCAGTTTAAATTGTACAAGTAATTTGTGAAAGCTATACGTATGAGTTCTTAATTGAAGGTAATTAATTAATTACTTGTACTTGTAAGACTTTATAAGACTACTAGGCGCTCCCAGCGGTTTTACCCGCGTAATTTTCGCGTTCCCGGGGCGATAGCGGGATAAAAAGTATCTTATGTTTCAATCCGGCGTATCATCTATCTACATACTAAATTTTAACTAAATCGGTCCAGCCGTTTTGCCGTGAAAGGAATACAAATATACAGACGGACGCATATAAATATAGTATAGTATAGTATGGATATTATATATAAATGCGAAAGTGTCTCTGCCTGCCTATATTTCCATGCCTGAATAACGCAAGCATATCGACCAAACCTTAACTTTATTATAATTTGCAAGACAAAGTTAAATAAAAATATTTCAATTATTAACAGATAAAGGAGCGTAAGATTTATAAAAATAAGTACCAATCAATCATTGTTTCGAAATGTCTATTATGTGTGATTTATTGATAGCGAGTAACAGAAAGTTTCGTTACTCACTCCATAGAGTGTTATTGCGTCTGAACTCGGGACGAGATGCCATAGGATGTTGTAACAATTTATCTCGAGGTCGATCGAAATTCGAAGGTCAGACCAAGGACAGTCTTGAAAGCTTTCCTATTCGGGGATAATGTTAATGATAGTGTAAGAAAACGGTCTTTGATATTTATACTTAATATTTATCTATATTTGTTTTTGTACTAGGATTTAAAAAGAAATGTATATTTCTGCAAGGAATAATTTAGATTATAAGATGTTTATTTATTTATTTATTAATGCCGAGATATACAATTTAAATTGAATTAATTTTAAGGTGTAAACGTGCGAATCAGCTAAAGTGAAAAACAGAGAAAGATAGTTGGATCTAGTTTCAGGAAAACAATTATAAGAGCTTCCTTTTCCTCGTTCGGGTCAAATGTTATTCTCACATTTGTCCTCATCATAATTCTGTTTTTGTTTTGGAACTAAATTTGTGTTAGACAGTGTTTTGTTATGGTCTGGTATGTTATCTGTTAACGTAGTTATGTTGGTCGATTTTTTTTATAGGTAGGTGAGTAGCAGCTATCTATATGCCGCAGGCAGATTGTTTAATCCGCTGTATAACATTACGCCTCTTGAATAACGTATGGCGACGAATACGTTTCGGCGGTTTTTTACTTAGCCGCATTCAATACAGCTAAACGTTGAAGCGCCGCATTACAAAACGGCCCTGTTTTTTAAAACGGCTAGGCGTAATGTAATACAGCGGATTATACAATCCGCCTGCGACATATATACCTAATAAGTACGAATTTTGATTTAAGAAAATACTCAAGCTAAATTTAAATTATAAAGATTTTTTCTTTTTAAAATGAAGCTTTGGATATTGAAGATAGCTTGTACTTTTAAACTTTACTTGTAATAAAGAATAGATATACAATTAATAATCATAAACGCATTTTAGTGCGATTCTTATACAAATATTCAGACAGGTCCCAACATATACGTCAATAGTGACCGTATTTATAA
>JADANM010005075.1:7381912-7435453 GCA_026213755.1 Eurema hecabe | reverse complement strand
CGGTTTGTTGACTGCTGTCAGATTTGAGAATGAGTACTAGGAATGTATGACGAGTGAAGAGTTGTTTTCTTTTTTTTTGTAATGTTAGGTTTTTGCGTCTTATTTTCGGAGATTTTTTTTTTAAGTTTGGTAATGCCTGTATTAGTACATTTCACCGATCGATAACTATAATTAATTATTGTAGGATATATTAAGTATGAAACTAACGGATATCCTTAAAATAATTATAAAAGAAAAAAAAACTTATGTACAAATTTGGTTTAGTTACTTAATACGTAAGAAAAAAATGTTTTTTTCACTTAACTGAAATTTTGTAACAATTTAAATACACGTGCACGTCTTTCTTAACCTACGTTCAAACAAGAAATTTCGTAATTTTTTGGATTATTTTTATTTGTTTTTGACTAGATAGTTTTTGCGTGAAAAGTCATCAGTATATTGCAATTAATATTTCAATGACGAATGAACAATATTTACGAGTAGTCCGCCCGTGTGATAAATAGCCGGAAGCATTCACAATATTGTGGTGACATGCAATGCACGTAAATCGATCTTTCTAGAACAGGGCTGTGGAAAACAGTCGCTATTGTTAATCTATTTGTAGATATAACTAATCATGTTATATCTACAAATAGACTAACAATATATTGGGTAAAAAATAGGTATTTACTTACCTTATGTACCTAATGACGCTTTCCTATATAATGTTTTCTATTTTCTAACTAAAATTTGAGATAATAGATTGAATAGATTGATAGAAATTGAGATAATAGCACGTTGCATAGTCATTATTTATTTTCATTCATACCATTAAGAAGTCATAATTATTATTTTTTTTTATTTTTATTCTATGAAGCGGTGATGGTAAGAGAAACGCCAGCCCATAACCAATGTAGTGCTACTCAGAACTTTGCTCCGGCCAGGGTGCACTAGACATTGACGCTCCCCACTTTGAGTCATACTTAGGTCATACTAGATGTTAAGACTCATTAACCCAGTAAACACGATTATTATATTACCTTAAAATTACTTTTCACAGCCCTGCTCTAGAACAATATACAACCTATTTCCCATTTGACTAGACTGTACACGAAAGGTGACGTAATTCGCGATCCTAAATATAAATATTGCTATGTATAGTAGTAGCAGTAATAGGAGCGAAACTTCAATGTTGATTAATTTTTAAATTAGTTTACGTCGTAAATTGACTTTGAATTTTTGTTTATCGCGTGTTGCAACACGGGTGGATCGTGCTTGAGAAATATGAAATGAAATTAATATAGTCAATAGGTTTCCATGACATACATAGACCCAGCTGTGATGATAACCATGCGTAAATTATTTTTATTTGAGTATTGTAGGATATTTGATTTTTGAATGTCAGATGATAATCATTGTCGAACGTATATTTTTGTTGGAGCTTAAGTGGATAGTAAGATTTATGACATGACAAAGTACCTGATGCAATAAATCTTACGGAATATTTTTTTTCTTTAAATTTAACTTGATCGTATTATTTTTTAGCTTAAGAGTAATACATATATCTATGTAATGTAAAATTAAATATGTCCTACATTTACCCCCAAACTAGTTTTTGAGGAGTAATATTATTATAGTCTTACGACCTTCATAACTATTGTAGCTCCTACTTAACTTATTGGTAAAAGAACATTTGATAAATTCATTATTCATAAACAATCTTCACATCGTTCCTACATCATTGTAAACTTTACCTCTTCATAGAAGTCAAACTCTAAAAGTATCTCACGCCGTCTAACGCTATTTCTAAAATAACATTTAATTACTTTTGTACAATGAGAGATATCCCCCTACTTCCTACGTAAAGCTTAACCCCTTCTTAGAACTCTGTCTGTCTATATCCATACGCAATCTTATCAGCAATCCTAACGCAAGCTTCATTACAGATGGGAGCAGGCGCGAACGGGCCAGGTGGTAGGAGAGCGCTCGAGTTGATTCTCTCTGGAGGGCTGAAGTCGCTGGCTCGTCCCAACAGGCCGGTGAGGCGGGCGGCGTCTAGAGACTCGGTGCTATCGCAGCCGCAGCCCTTGCTGGAAGGTAAGAAGAGAAAGAAGGTTCTTCTGTGGGTTAAGAGGTTCTTAACATTTTGGTATATTCTATAAGAAAGGGAATACGTTCTTCTGATGTTTAAGAATGGTAGAGACTAAATGCAAGACCAAGACGAAGTGTTGTCACGACAGTAGCCGTTGCTTGAAGGTAAGAAGGGGAAGGAGGTTCTTCTGTAGTCTTAAGAGTTCTTAAAGTTTTGGTAGAGACTAGTGTTGGCCAAATTCAAGATCAAAATGAAGTGCTATCGTAACAGTAGCCGTTGCTTAAAGGTAAGAAGAGAAAGAAGGTTCTTCTGTAAGTTTAAGGATGTTAGCATTTTGGTAGAGACTAGTGTTGGCCAAATTCAAGATCAAGATGAAGTGCTATCACGACCGCAGTCGTTGATTGAAGGTAAGAAGAGAAAGAAAGTTTTTCTGTTGGTTTAAGGGTTGTTAACGTTTAGGTATAGACTAATAGCAGTGCCCCGCGCTTTTACCCGCGTTATTCTCGTTACCGAAACAATGCTGGTATGCAAAGTATCCTGTTACACCACAAAGTATGTGTTAATCTAGGATCTAATCTACCAGCATGCCGAGTTTCAGCCAAATCGATTTAATAGTTTTTGCGTGAAAGAGTAACAAACGTCCAAACATCCATACTCACAAAATGTGACACATTTATAATATTAGTAAGATCGTAGCGAAGATACATATCTCGTGATATTTCTCGTTTAGTAAGAGTTAATATAAACCGGGAACGAAGCGGTTAAAACCATAAGACGTGTCCCTGAAACCGGTCTCAGATGCAGACATTAAGTCAAATCACAGTAAGTAACAATAAGTTTTTAAGTGGACAATGAATCTTTAAGGTTTCCTCGAGCCAGTTGCTAGAGCCGTAGCAACTACTTCGTAGACGATTGAAGAGGAAATTTCCAGTTATTTATATATGCTGCCTAATAGTTGTAATTTTTTTTTATATAAGGATAAAGTAAAGAAACACTAATAGCTAACGATACGACGTATTAACAGATGTGGTATTGTTATTTCTTCTTTGTCTTTTCATATATCAAGGCGTTAAAAAAACAGTCATTTTGATATACTTTTCAAAAGTTTTATGGTTAATATTTTTACGCGTAGTAAGTAGGTAATTAATTAATTATGGAAGAGTTTAAACAGTAAAAAACATTCATATATACCATTGTGTTCCCCCCGTAATTTTAAAACTGACGTTTCATTGTTTGACAGGTCTTCGTAAATGCTCGACGGTGCTCGCGTTGACAGATCGCGAGAAGACGAGCGAACCGATTCGCGCGCACAACCGTCTACGAGCGCCTTCCGTCTGCTCCCGGTGCTCCTCGCTACTATCACTGGCTGGCGGCTCTAGGTATTGTATTAAGTATAATATTATCTATAGCTTATAAATAAAAAAAAACCGGAGCTTTTACGGTGACTTTCGGCGTTATAGTTTTATAATGCGATCAGTCGCCGTAAATGCTGCTTCGATGGATGAAAAATGCTATATTTTTGGTGTGTTTAACGTAGCTTGTTTAATTGTATTAAGATAAAAATATATTGATTGTTATTTAGCTAAAAGTTTTTGTTACTATTAAAAAGCGTATTTTATTGATATTTTATTGATTACACGCGAAATATCGATAACAACAAACCCTCTCATTATTTAATTAATTTATATTTCTTAGACTTTGTAAATGCTTTTACTAAATAAAAAAGACAAGAATACAGTAGTAGTGTGTGTATTAGCGTGTGATTTGAAACACCGTCTTAAATAATTCTCGGTTTCCGAGGAGAAAATAGAATCTCTATAATAAGCGCTGGAAAGACGTCATTCAGTTATTTATAAAGGTGAAAGGCAGGTCTATATCTGTTAAGAATAGATAAATGTGGATGACTCCGTGAGTGACAAACTACTTATTTTCTCGGAAAACGGTGTTATAGGTCGCGTCATTTATGTTTAGCGCTGGACGAGAATAGCTGCGCATCGGTAGAATCGTGCTAGTAATTGACGTATTGGTGCGAGAAAGACAACACGACTGGGACAACCAATCAATGCTCGCGCATCCGACGATCACGCGTCCCGCGCGCCGCGCCGTTACCTCGATACCTTATTTTTGACTTCTGCGCAGGTTTCGTTCAGCGCTAAAGATTCGTGACGCGACCTATACTTTAGAGAATAAACAGTCTTTATGTATGATCTTGATTGACGACTTCGAAGTTAAGAGCTGGGAATAAAGGTCAAAGTACCTTCCTTCCTTTGTTAAATGTACCTTCAAAAGAGAGACTATTTTTCCTTAAAGGTCGGCAAAACACTTGTGACAAGACACGAGGGCTCATTTGTCCTCTCTTCTTTAAAAAAAAAATGAAAAAATGCTGATAGGTTTTAAGCGCACACTACCGATTTTTAAAAAGGAGACGTAAAAAAATCAACCAAATTCAGAAACTGCGTTTTTGTATCAATTATTGAATTTTTCTTAAATCAATAGTTCTAGATTATTCGAAAACAATCCATTTTCCTCATTGGAATGAGACCATTTAATATGCACAATACAATAAGAAGCAACGTTATTTTTGGCTCTAAATTTGTTGTCGTGTTCAATAAAGTAAGAAATACGATATCGGAATATTATGTGCAGTGGCACGCGAGTTAGTTCCTGGTACAGAAATATTATTTTTAGTCGATGAATGTCGCGAAATTTTATCGTTTAAGAATTATGTTTGATATTTTGATAGCTTGTTTAGTTAAGCTTATGTATAGGATGTATATATCGATCTTTATTCTTTACTAATATTATTAACTAGCCGCTGCTCGCGACTTCGTCCCCGTCCATTACTTTTTCCATTATTTCTTCGCTCCTTTTAGTCGCAGCGTGATGTTATGTAGCCTAAAGCCTTCCTCGATAAATTGTCTATTCAATTTTTCAATTCGAACCAGTAGTTCCTGAGATTAGCGCGTTCAAACAAACAAACGAATTCTTCAGCTTTATATATTAGTATAGATGTGAAAATTAAATGCTAGGCTATATATATACTTTTTAGTATCGTCTTAGTATAACGAAACAATTCTATACTTCCGGTTCGGTAAACAGTTTCTTTAGTGAAATACCGGTGAGACGCTCTGTTAGTTGTAGCTTTAAAATTAAAAGGTACAAATGTTAATTAATACATTAAATAATCATGTAAAGGGTCATTGCATTCTGGCAAAATTAAGCAAAAAGATTTCGTCATTTATCCACTCATACATCCTTATGTTTGCCTGTACCTGTACCTGTACCCCTTAACTCAAAAACTACTTAAAAATTTGCACAGAAATTTGCCATTACCAAAACCCCGATCTGCCACTAGACTCACTAGACTATACTCATATACAATGCAGATAAATACGATGCAAGAATGGGTTTTAACTTTTAAGTAGGTAATATTTAAAACGAAATTTTTAGAAGTAAATTACTAGAGCCAATAATAATTATATGTATGTTTATTCAACTAGGCTACATAGTAATACTAGCTGCTGCCCGCGACTCCGTCCGCGTGGACTGAGTCGTATAAACTTTGACCCCCTTTTCCCCCTTATAACCCTTTTTTCATTTAAAAAGTGGCCTATGTCCTTCCCCAGGGTCTAGACTATCTTTGTACCAAATTTCGTTTTAATAGGTTTAGTAGTTTTAGCGTGATGGAAAGACAGACAGACAGAGTCACTTTCGCATTTATAATATTAGTATGGATGTTACTACGCTGTCGAATCGTCATGAGTCACGACATTTATGGCAAAGCAACAATGTACCGCCAATTCGGAAAGCAGGCCCTACGAATAATAATTATATATATCATTATTATTATTATGTATTCTAATAAAACCTTACCGTTTCATAGTTGCTAATTATTAAAGAGAAATCAATTGTTAATTAAAAGCGAACGGTAGCTACCTTAGAATTTTTATTCAAAAGGTCATGTACCCCAAGCAAGCAAGCAAGAAGGGACTAAAAACGATTTAATATTCCGTAGGTACGATAAAACAATTGCTTCGTTTAAAGGCCACCGAGTCGTTAAACTTCTTATATTATGTTATAACAACTTGGCCACTTTATACGCAAATAACTGATCATTGGGCGCCTAGTGACTATAATATACATATGTAATTGGCATTTGTAATCGAATATCGTTGTTTTATTTTTTATGTTTGAGTTTTGAATATGGATATATAATAAATGTAATATATAGGAGTATATAAATAAAATTGGATTGTTTTTATCGCTTTTTACGATGACATATTAATGTGTATACGGTACTTACACCATAATAGCATTTTTGACAATTTTTTCTCGTTGTCGTGTGTATTTAATCCGGCAAATATCTGAATTGAAACGACCGATGTTAATAAGACTTTTATTGGTAGGTAGCTGATGTAAGGTAATGAGGAGCATAAGTAGGTAATGAGGAGCAACTTAGGCTACCTTAATTGATGAAAGTTTCAATAATGTTGTCCTCAATGCCCAAGTACTGTTTCCGTAATAATAAGTAAAATAATTGTTGTCGTCTTTCATAATATCAACCTTACATGTGGGTGAAACCTCAAAACAGAGCTAGTAAATTGAATAAAATAATAAATTTTGTCTTTATTGCTCATATCTGTAACTCTAAATAAAGTAAGATACAAAAAGGTACGTTATTCAAACGTTCTTATCAAGCTTAGCTGAATTTGCATTGAATTAACAATGATGTAATAAAATAAGTAAATTATTAGCTATATTAAAATGTAACATAGTTAATGGACCCTTGATATCATTAGGCCATTTTAAAATTAATACATTTGAAGTTGACAAAAATTTCATCCGCCATTTAACCAACACAAAATGTCAAAGGCCACTTCTCAATGGGACGATTTACATTTGACCTATAAAATGAAGAAAAAATTTTATTCATAATATATTTTTCAGCTATTTACAGCGCTGAATGAAAGAGAAGCTTACTGGTAGAGAAATGAAACTGAATAGAAGAATTGCTTACTTGTTATCATCGCTGCTTTAAAATAGTCGTAAAGTACTCTTATTACGAAATTTTAGGTTTATTGTCATTCTAAGCTTTTCAAGTTATAAACAGTCGGCCAAAGCCGACAATTTTCCAACTTTTTGGGAAGGATAATGTTAAGAAAGGACAAGAAATCCTATTACTATTATAAAGGCGAAAGTTTGTAAGTATGGATGTTTGGATGTATGGATGTATGGATGTATGGATGTTTGTTACTCTTTCACGTAAAAACTACTGAATGGATTTGAATGAAACTTTACCACAATATAGCTTATACATCAGAATAACACATAGGCTACAATTTTTGAGGATTGTAAGGGAGGAAAGGGAGGGTCACAGTTTATATGAAAGTCCACGCGAACGGAGTCGCGGGCAATAGCTAGTAAGATAATATAAGTATACATGCGTGTAGGAAGAGGACTTTGTTCCTTTAGCAAATCCCGCTTGCAAATACAGAACATCTGACGGATAGAAATTGTTTTAGCTGTTTTTTTGTGGTCGAATTGTATAAAAGAACTACATAATATAATACTTGCGTGAGAAAGGGAATAAGTTTGATTTAATTCAATTATATTAAGAGGTGTTTCCAAGTTCAATTTGGTTAGACGCAAAGGAATTTTGTTTCGATACTTTTCGCATTACCATTCCATTAAGAATGGGGTTTCAGTGTTGTTATTCCGCAGTTTTACGACTAATAAAGTTCGCTTATAACGTGTCATTGTCGTTAAGCATTATTGCTTGTAAACACGGGTCGATGGAAGAATTCGAAGGTTCTCGAAGCCGCAAACGTTGAGTGTGTTAGTTGCGCGGACCGCTATTAAAGTGTTGCTAGAAAATGACCTGAAATTTATTTTTAATTTCTAGGTTTTGTTTTACGATTGGAATTTAGTTAAATTAAAAAGGTATTGCTATAAACTTTGTACATAAAAACCTTGCTATTTTATTTGCTTATAAGGCATACAATATATAATTATAAACACGTTATTTATTCTTACAGTAAGATGTTTGTGGAATTATATGACTAAGCCTTGTTAAGCTTTTTCAAAACGTCTCTTTAGTTTAAATCTATTTCACGTCAATAGCTTCAATAATACCACATAATAAAGGTTAGGTAGGTTTATAGCTTTCTATTTCTGAAAAACCTCCATTAGTTCCACGACTATAAGTAAATGAAATCAATTTTCATTGATGCTTACTAAAAAAAAAACACTGCACTAGTTCAACGACCTCCTGTAAATTTTAATTTGAATTATTATTGAAATTGATTTGTCTCTTTCTTCGTGCAGGTACTCCCTCGACGGCGCTGGAGGCTTCGCCCCAGCTGCGCCGATTAATTGCAAGCTATGTCTAGATGACGCTACGCCTGATAAGGTCACCGTTATATCTGGGTGTGGCTGCGCGTTTTGCACTAAGGTAAGATAAATAACTGATAATTTATTTTTTTATTCCTTGTTATATATTATGTATATTACAATATTAAACATTCTTAACATATTGGATATTTTGTAACTGGCGGCCTTAACACTATAAAGTAATTTCTACCAGGCAATCGATTGATGAAAAAATTGCACGATATCATTTAAGAATAGAAAAATATATGAAATACATAATTATGTAGACAATATAATATTGTGCTTAGGTTAATATCAAAAATACATGTGTAGATGACTCATTTGTATGTTAGTTCGTTATACTTGAATTGTTTAATGGGGAACTCATTTGAGAAACCTTTTTGCGTGTCTAAATTGATTGATCCCAAATATGGTTTTGGTATACATAGTTTTATATTATGGTATTGTGTATACAGTAACAGTTTTTTGGTTTTAAAATACGAGTTATTACATCAAGATACTGTCTTCATTATGAATATATATAATTACAAACCTAAATTCTCTTCATAATTCTTGTGCTTAGATAAAAGTCAAGAAAAAAATAGGTTTTTCTAGAATTTTCATTGCGTTTTAAATACAAATTGAGCAAGATAGTGTTTGCTGAAAAACCCGAGTGTTGTACAATGTTAGTGCAGCATCTAAATCGAACGATTTATTTATGTTAAACATCCCACAATCGCGGGAACTACGCAAGGTCAGTGGGAAATTGTTTTCTAGAATATTCTCGAATCTATTTCTAAGCAGATATTAGGAGTATGTTCTAGAATCTATTGTTCGTTTTAATTGAAAATATATACATTTTTATAATTATGTTTTTACTTGGTAGACATTTTTCTAAAATAATTCAGTAGAATCATAAAATAATACCCTCTACAAACTACTCGTTTACCCAGTAGCCTAAAATTTATTTTAAAATAGGGCAATGTCGTTTATAAAAGTACCTACCTCCTATTTGCATGGCAACACTGTTTACCTTTACTTCTCGTTGATTCTAAAGTGTACAAAAAGAAAATGGTTCAAAAATATGTAAAGCAATTATATTTCGCTAATAAAAACTGCGCATATTATTTACATTTCAAGTCTTTGACGTAAGACATACTGACCCATATTTCTTATTCATTCGGTTGGTTTAATTAGAAAAGGATGGCGTCCACATGAGGTTTAATAGAGCAATGTTGAGTGTAAAGTTAATGACCGTTGCAAAGGTTAATTAGTACTCGGACGTTTGATGATGTGTCTGTGTATACGTTTCATCTGTATCTATGTATGTTTATAATAATACTAGCCGTTGCCCGCGACTTCGTCCCCGTCGATTTCTTTTTCCATTATCTCTTCGCTCCTATTAATCGCAGCGTGTTGTTATGTAGCCTCAAGCCTTCCTCAATAAATTGTCTATTAAATAAAAAAATAAATTTTCAATTCGAACCATTAGTTCCTGAGATTAGCGCGTTCAAACAAACAAACTCTTCAGCTTTATATATTGGTATAGATATTCACTAACGAAACACAGCAGCGACGGATTATGAAGTTAGACAAAAATTGTCTAGGTTGAAATAGCTTCTTTTTGCGTCCTCATGCTGCGGCTCTAGGTGTTATTGTTCTATGAAAAGGAACATCAATTTTACAAATAAAATATTTAGTGTAAAAATCTTTTGTAATGTTGAATGTGTTAATAATACTCTTTTATAGTACGAAGATGATGTTTAGAAATACTTGTCCTTGAAAATTTGCAACACTGACCCGCATACAACTGCTTGCTTAATTAGACATTCACAATGGGGTCTTGCTAAGGTAGCGGCCGTTGCTAATGTTAATTATTCGTGTGTATTTGTGCATGTGTGTGTATGTATGTGTGCCAGGGCCCCAGGTCTTACGATATGGTTCACCTAAAGTATCTATATAAACTTTTCTTCTTCCTTGTTGAAATGGCAATGCAACGTGACCACAATGTCGCCAATGTTTAGTTGTGTGTGGATAAAACAAGTCTGAGGGTCGATATTTGGTTGTGGCAATCAACAACACGTGCTTTCAATGCCACAGCCAAACATCGACCCCCTATATAATCTCTTACTTTCTCTTGCACTTATTGAGTTAGGTAAATAAGAATGAAAGATTTTAATCTTGACTAAAAGAAATATCAGCTTTTGTATAGGTCGCGTCACAAATCTTTATCGCTGAACGAAACCTGCGCAAAAGTCAAAAATAAGGTATTGAGGTCAAAAACGGCGCGGCGCGCGGGGCGCGTGATCGTCGGGTGCGCGAGCGTTGATAGGTTGTCAAGTCGTGTTGTCTTTCTCGCACCAATACGTCAATTACGAGCGCGATTCTACCGATGCGCAGCTATTCTCGTCCAGTGCTAAACATAAATGACGCGACCTATACAAACAGTTAAATAGACGAAGAAAAATAGTGATCCTATTAAGTCTTAACAGTATAAGAGAATATAAAAAGAGATTACTCCTTAAGATCACTAAAGTAATTAGGATTGAAGGAAAATTGTCATGTTATTCGTATTATTAAGAACATTGTTACGTCGAGATGAGATGTCGGTCATCGACCCGGCTAGAAATAGACACGGTAACCTAGAACTCTGTGAAGATGTTGTATATTTGTATATTGCGTTTCTATTTTAGTTTGCTTATTTATTTATTTATGTTTTAAATAAGTACCCGCGCCCCGCGGTTTAACATGTGTGTATGCATGTATGATACTCATAAATCAATTTATTTGAAAAAAAAACAGCAAGAAAATTCGTTGTAGTTTTAAAGAGTTAAGCGTACATAGGGACAGATACAAGAAAGCGACTTTGTTTTATGATACTTAATGAAAAATATAAAAATACAGACTTCACATGTAAATGCATAAGAATAACCCATATGCGTATGGGTATAAGCCATTTATAACTTAGTGCATACTTAATCATTTATTACATTACATTTCAAAAGAAAAGTATGTATAGTAGTAAGTAGCGACCTTATCGCTAAAGACTAAAGAGTGATTTCTTTTTAATAACAAAAAACAGGAAAAGTTACATATAAAAAAGCAATCATAATGCGTACTTTGCTATATATAGCTATATTATATACTAGCTGTTGCCCGCGACTCCGTCCGCGTGGACTTTGATATAAACTTTGACCCCGCCCTTCCCCCCTTATAACCCTTTTTCTCAGTTAAAAAGTAGCCTATGTTACTCTCCATCTTTTCAACTAACTGTATACCAAAAATCAGGTCGATTGATTGTTTAGCTTCGGCGTGAGGGAAGGACAAACAAGCAAACAAACACACTTTCACATTTATAATATTAGTATATAATATATAATACTTAAACAAAATATAATTTAATAGACTATTAAGTAAAATATATAAATACATAGTAAAACAAAGTATCTTTCTTATTTCTGTCCCTATGTATTCTTAAATTTTTAAACTTCTAGAAGCATAACAGTATCAAAGAGACCAATGAAATCTCGCGAACAAACTTCCTACCGCGGTCGTTGTCACCGACACGGCTTTAAGGTCCGTTTCCGCATAATACTGACAAATTTAAGAGTAATAACTTTCAATAACAATACTAAATTAAAATAGCATTTCAATTTTAAATATCTTCCTTATTGCGAATTTTTGTGTTTGCTAAATACCGTAATAATAATTAATTGGCTTATAACAGTTATTTCCTGTAAGGAACTTGACGTGGCTATTTCGTTTAAATAATTAATTATGTAATATAGGAATTATTTTAAGGAGTTTTTTTTATATATGAATGTACGATGGAACGGTTTGGAAATATCTCTTTAATAATATTAACTTGTACATTAGATTACCCATTCAAAAAGAAATGACACTTTTTTCGACTGTCATTGTGACATATTGACGTGTTGCCATATATACAAAATAAAGTAGAACTATATCACTATCTACTAAAACGGCAAATTTCTGGCAACACAGCACTGCCAGTAAAAAATAATTAAATTGAGGATTATAGCAAGCTTGATGTTTAATATAATGTATTGTTACAAAAAAAAAGGTAAGCATCAACTTTTGCAATTTGGAAGCGTTTAAAATAACAACTAGCAACATTCGCGTCGGCTTTATTAAGGTAGGTCGCCCTGGTTTCAGCTCGAATTGGGTCGTAACTAGGGTTGTCAACCGTTTAAATATTACAACCTAGAATACCCCGTTAAGGTGCTACCTGTATCGCTTCTTTGTTGTGTTTAAATAACAATAACTAACGCCTCATCATGATTCAAATAGCTCGCCCTGGTTTTAGTTTGAGTTGTCGTAACTAGGGTTGCCAACCGCTAAAATATTTTCATGTTTAAGTTCTTAATAGGAACTTCAAAGAACTGTACTACTTTTTTGTTAATAAAAATAAGCAACATCGCCTAGGTATCATTAAGGTAGCTCGCCCTGGTTTCAGCTCGAATTAGGTCGTATCTAGGGTTGCCATTCACGAGAATATTACAACTTTTAAGTTTTCACTAAGAACTTAAACAAACTGTTGTACTTCTTTGTTATGTTTAAAGTAACGAGTAACATTCGCTTCAGTATCATTAAGATGGCTCGAAACACAGGATGCCCCGGTTTTTAGCTGGAATTAGGTCGTAACTAGGGTTGCCAACCGCTGAAATATTACAACCTTAAAGTTTTCTATTACGATCTTGAACAGAGGATAGGTACAGAAAGTAGTTCTTAACGGAAAAAATGCCTTTTAGTTTTGTATTTGTAGAACTTATTTATTACTTTTAATAAACGTGGTCTTTAAAATTGCTCCAAAATATATATCGGTTGCCAACCCTAGCGATTACAATACCTATCATTAAGCTCATGGTATAATTTGTAAGTCAGAATGAATCGAAACTGAATTATGTCGGAGAGATTATTTAGTCTCATTCCGTTATATATTATATATTTATATATTTTTTAATTGCTAATAGTAAAATTAAAGTCTATTCACCACAGCAAATCAAATAACTACGCACAAGAAATAACGAGAAAGCCATATCACAGAAGCTTGTTTGTAAGGCCCTTATGCCAGGCCCTGTCAAAAATCCTTCGCGATATCTAGAGACTGCCAGCCCTAGCTGTATGCATTTTATTCGATGTTTTATTGGCGTGCACTTTGATGCCAGACGTACTCACAATTTTTATAGATGTCAATTATTTTGAGGCTATAATTATAATCTAAGAGGCTTATAAAATTTCGTATCTCAGTTTTTGTAGACCAATTATTTGCATCTGAAAGTGAAATATATATTTTCATATAGTAGAATTTCTTTAATGTTAATGAAACACTTTTCATTACATAGTAAAGAACAACGTCACTTTAGTCTATCTGTCCGTATGTATGTATTCTTAAATCTTTTATAGTACGCAACCAATTTTCTAGCGATCTTTCTTCTACTAATATTATAAACATGAAAGTTTGTGAGAATGTATGTTTGTTGTTCTCTCACGCAAGACAGCTGGACCGATTTTGTTGAAATTTGGTATGAAGATAGGTTAACACATACTTAACCTATACTAATATTATAAAGAAGTAAAGTTTGTGTGTTTGTTAAATTGTAAGGGGCAATCTCGGTATCTACTGAAGCGATTTTAAAAATTAGTTCACCAATAGAAAGCTACATTATTGCTGAGAGTCATAGTCGTATAGAAAAGGTTTATATTCGTATATAAAGAAAACTTTATATTTCGGTATTGCCCCGGGAACGGGCACGACGCGGGTATAACCGCGGGGCATATCTAGTTTAACATGTCAAACACATACAAAGGTATTAAGGGCGAATATCTCGCACCCAACGTCAGGCGTAGTTCAGTATGTGACCTATATACCTAGCTCAGATAGCCAGCTTTCCAATGCACCGCTGCCCTAATTCCGACACGTAAATACAACGTGCGATGCGTTTGACAGATCTATAATGTATAACGGAATAATACGTCTAAAAGCGTCTTGATGTAAATAATATATGTAACTAGCAACCTGCCCCGGCTCTGCACGGGTATAAATAATTCAATTTAAACTTTTGTAACGCTTGTATGAGAAATTGAAAAATACTCTCTTTATGGCGATTTTCTTGGTCTGACCTAGACCTCTAAGAACAAGATAAGATAAGTTTTAGCGACACTAACGAACAGCAATTCATTTTCTATATTAAAAAAAAGAAACCCGTTTTCCGTTGTCACCACATTACATGAAAACGGCTTGACCGATTTGGCTGATATTTTTGTTGTATTTGTTATTATTAGGAGAAGGTTCTTATGTAAGAAAAGATTAGCATTTCATTTTTTTGATATTTCATGATTATAGGGCGATACGAAGTTCGCCGCGTCAGGCGTCAGCCAGTTATTTATAGATATGATAATGATATAGATATGCTTAGGTATTGTTGATCAGATAAATTTGTTTAATTAACTGCCAATAGGTAATGCTAAAATATCGCATGTCATGATAATCGTTTTAAATATCAATAATCTAAAACAAATGAAACAATTCCGAATATCAGGACTAATAAAATTTTGTTTATCACTTTCTGCAATTATGATACGTATATAGAATTTACTATGTTATTAAAAATATTTGTTAATGTGAGGCATATTAATTAGTTACTTTTTCTTATAACATAGGGGGTAAACGAGCAGGCGAGCCACCTGATGGAAAGTGGTCATCGCCGCCCATCAACACTCGCGGAGGTTGACAGCTCTGGAGTGGGTTGCTTAATTTTACATAAAGCTCGTACTAAAATTAGCACAAATTAAAGTCACCCAAGTTAAGCTAAGATAAACATGAATTTCGCGACGACCTTTTCCATAATTACACAAGAATCGCAAAGAACGTCGACGTCTAAAGACTTGACGGAGTTAAATTAAATTCTTTTTATTATATTATGAAAGTTTCAGCGGTCTCGGTCCGACCCATTGTTGTTTTATACGACTTTCATAAGTCATCACGAGTTTGTAATTGAGAATTGTTTATGGATTCCTTCAGAATTGTTCTCGGTTAAACGTTAATAACTTTGCGCGAGGAATTGTTTGATTCGATTTTTGCAATTCATTTTCGTGTTTTGCGGTTTAGGGTTTGTTTTTTATGTAGTGATGAAATTTTCTATTAGAATTTCGATTTAGGTCTTAAGTATAATTAATTATTTGGAATCGGTTCCAATTTGTAATATAATTTTCCATAGGAATTAAAAAAGTATGATATGGATGGATAAATTTCATACAGATTAAAAATGGTTTTATTTCATTGCTTATGATTGAAAAATAGTCTCGTTTTTTTATTGTATGAGGCTTAACAATAAAATGTGGTAAGCCTTATTATTATTTAGAGGAACCTAATGATTTTTAAGTTGTATAAAATATATGAACTTAGATTTACTGACTTGCGAAGGATGTATTTCTTGTATATGTTTATCTATTTATTATCTTACTTTCTTACAACGGCACATCAGGAGTTTGTTATGTGTTAATCCGTGTTATTAAACACGATCTATCGTTCCGTATCACCCATTGCCATTGCCACAGACTACGGTCATTAAACTATCATTAGTCATTAGCGCGATGGCCTTCAAACAGAATGAAACAGTTACAAATATCTCGGCGAATTAGCGCGGTTCCGAGCGCCCTGAGAGCTATGTCAAATATTCCGTAATTTGATTTTTTTATATAGGGCTGTGCGCTGTTTGTTTTTTGAACGTAGTTCCTTTACGGGTGTTGTGAAAGGGGGCTAGACGGAAGCAAATTAAGACTAAAAGATGTAAATACACTGTGCTATAGACTATCTTTCTTTTATGGAAAACAAGACAGTTATTTTCGCTTCGTCATTCTATTAAAAAAAATTACAATTTCTTTACTCATTCATCGAAAAGAAAATGTTCCATCCGAGTGTCTCTTATTAAAGACAACAGACGACACTTATTTACCAAAAAAGTATTTATAGTTTTTAGTAAAAACAAATTCATAACTATGCTCTGACAACCCTATCGCTAAAGTCGGCTTAATTAATACAAGGCTAGTGAATATCTCGCCTAACCGCGATGCCGTGTACATTTCGCATTATAATAAACGATTTGAATAACAATGTTCGCTTTCTCGGACACCTTGTAAATGCGCAAATGTATTTATTCGAATACGTAGGCTTTTCTCCGCGCTGTGCCAATGTTTGAACGGCTATGGAAATTTTTTTCGACGGGCGCAGATGGAATTTCGTGAGGCTTTTATTATTAGGTCATTATTTTTAAGATGTATTCTATGCTGCTGATGCTATTTGGGCGGGACAAAAACCATGAAAATTGGTCTAGACGATCTCGAGATATAAGTGTATATATGTGATAGTTTGTTAGTGTTTTTCTTTGTATGTTACTTTTTCACGTGAAAACTACAGGTAGTAAAAAAACTGTACTATACTAATTAATTAAAAAAAAATAGTAAAAGTTGTTTTTTCAATAAATATATAAATAATTAACAAGCTAAACACCACCAGTAAAGATTTTCGAAACATGAAAAAACATCGCTTTAAAAATATACGTTATAATATATCGTAGTCGGTACCTATTATAGCTGTATCGTAAATTATATGAAAAAGATTGGACAACTCAATTATTACGACCATTACTTATTATTAACAATAATACCATAAAAATCAACAGCGCGATTATCTCTGAACTTATTAAATTCGAAATAACAATCACTGTCGCTTAATAAACAGTTTATCGTGCAGTATATGGAGTTTTCCGATCTCGTAAGTTTTTTAACAAGCGTAATATAACGAGAGATGGAATGAGTAATGATCCTTTCGTAAACATCGTTTATTAAGAAGAAGAAGTCAAGTGCGAGTCGGAATAGTCCACGAAGTGTTCCGTACCAGTATGTTGTTTATAGATGACCAGCTTTTTTTTCGTGGAGAAATGCTCACGCATACCTACATTCCCGGGGGGAGGAAGTAGGTTATGTTGGTATTAAACCTGCGCTAGTGATGAACTCATTGGAGTACATCATTAGTACCAAACCCTACCCAAAGAACCATAATTGGACTTAAGAAGTATTCTAAAATAAGTCTTCTAGTTCAGCTATTATCGAATTATGCACTTACCAACACATTTGGCGATTCTTTTTTAACCCCCAACGCAAAAACGGCAGGGTCTTATAGGATGATCCGCTTTTATTTCAGTTTTTTTTTGTTTGGTTTGCTATGTTTAGCGGAAATCGGTTCAGGTCTTCAAGGTCGATACCATTGTTATGTTATAGAATTATGTACCACGCTTTGTTATTGATTGTACGGAATTTTATTTGTCGTTTTGGTTGTTGTTCAATGTTATGCTTAAATGGCAATTCTGTGAATGTTTGAAGCGTCCTGTTGTAGTTATTTATATTGAGCGAAAACGAGCAAAAAATGATTACATGAGAGCACCCTTATACGCGCGAGCACGGGTATATAAAGTTTCTTCGATTTTTTGTAGATATTAACTCATCATGTGATCCATCTAGGTCATATGGACAGTGAAGTCCCAGTAATAGGTATCCAATTTTTATCCTTTACTAACCAAACCCTAAAAATACGCGTTGTATGAAGGGCAGCTAAAGTATTAAAGAGTTAACGCTTTCAAAACTGTTTTAAGTGAATTTAAAGATTAAATGTCAAGATAATTGTGCGTCGCATTCGGTCAAGGTGGGTCGAATGGCACTTGTTATTGTAATTTTTTTTATAATCTTTATTATAACAAGGGCGTGCCATCCCCATAGGACCCACTTTCATAACAACATAATAACTTACAGCTTAAACTAGCGTCTTTTAATTCCTATCATAACAAGTTTATATATTACTTTAGCCTTAAAGGAAGTCGGATTGGCTTAAAATAAATTGACCAATCCCACATTATTGTAGTTAATTAAGTTAAGTTTAATTCGATTCTTTAAGAGTTCGTTATCGAGACTTTTTAAAGACTGCTGTACGTTTATGCGTGCCTGGTACGCAGGATTGAATTGATTCATTTTTGGACGATTATTTTTATCTCGATATTTTATGTGCTGCTCTCTGCTCGCTCTCGTTATAGTATACTATACTATAATACTAAACTATACTATATTAATTAATATTAAATTAAACTGTACGATATAAGACGAAGAAAGGAGGAATATAACAGACCTGTTGAGTGTAAACAATTGTACACACTTTTGGGAGGAACCAACAGATCTGTTAGTTTGGCTGTTTATTACCCGAATCTGTGGCATAATTAGTGACCTGGTAAGCTAAATTTTTGTAGACAACTTTATTACGGCGTGATAAAGAAGATGTGAAATTTTGTCTTTGACATCGTACCTATTAAAAAAGTTATTAAGTTCAAAAGGTCACGAAAATCAGTTTTTCGCAAATATCTCGCGATTCATTTCTCGGAGGTCGATAGAGGTTGTAATGAGAAATTTTTGTCGTGCAATTTTCAATCTACAAATTAAAATGAATTGCATTTTCCTGTAAAAACAACCGTTTGGTGTAGAGCATTGAAAAAACCATTGAAATAGTAATATTTAATATAAAAACAATGTTGACCGTATTGCAATGATGTACACATGCACAGTAAACTCACACACACACACACACACAAATACATACGTAGATCATTATCACGATATTTCCACAATCAAAGAAAAGTTGCAAAATTAAACTACGAAGTCCTTGATAATGCGATACACGAATATTCATTACGTTATGAAAGTGAATGGACTTGCTTACAAGTAACCGATTCAATGTCAATGTGCTCCGACGCGTTGTCGTTTGTTCATCGTTCAATTGTTATTGTTGTAGGTAGGTATATTTATTTAAGTGTTAATGGGAACTGTATTTTGGACTTGTTATGTGGTTGGATTACGTAGGTTGTTTTAATCGGTGATCAATAGAAATGGTATGCAAGTATCGAAAAAACTTTATATTAGATATATTAATTTTTATATGGAGTCGTAGTGTTTTTTTTCACTATTTTGTACATTATACTGATTTAGTTTATATTTGAATTGTACCTACGTCAATAGCATTTATATGGAGTTTATATATGTTTAAAAGATTGCGCGATTATTTATTTATTTATAATTATGTATGGAACATTATTATTTTGTATGGAATTTTGTAAAAAGATACCAAGTTGTTTTTAAATCCTACTAATATTATCAGATTAAAAACTACTCTATAGATTTGGCTAAGTTTTGGTAAGCAGGTAGATTAGACGATCGATTAAAATATATGATACTTTTAATCCCGATATTGAATTGTCAGGATGGTAATCTACACGGGTTAAACTGCAGGACGAGGCTAGTATCATTATATTGCAAACGAAGTAATTAGAAAACCGAGGGAAATTGCGCAGCGTGACCTTAACACTAAAAAATATTTTTTTTCTAATTTCCAAATACGACGACCTTTATAATATATAAAGATTAAAATCTCACTAGGTAATTTGTTATAAATTACAAATAGCACAGAAAAAATGTTGATAGCATCTTAATTATTAACGAAAACAGTTAATTAATACATGTTGTGATGTAAAATGTTTGAAAACCTTGAGTTTGTTGTTAAGCGCTCATCTTACTACACACTTTTGCAGTAGTTGAGACATTTAACGCTCAAAACATGTTTCTTGTAACAAATGCAACAAAATATTTCTATTGGTCTTTATCAATTTTTATAATAATTATAATTATAACGACTAACCCTTGTTGTAACTAACGAAAATATGTTTCGTTAATTAAGAATTTTAATTTTATGTTTCATAATAAATGAACTTATAATGTATTATACAGTGTTTAGTGCTTGCACATTTCTATGTTTGTTTATAAAAAACAGCCACGAACCTGTAGTACCTTATAACGGGAAAAAGCTTCATATGTGTTAACTAATTATATTAAAGACAAATTAATTCAGTAGTAAAACAAACGTTTCATTCACGTTTGCTCTTTTCTTATGGGGTTTTACTTTATTATCGGTTGCCTGGAAGAGATCGCTCTTAAGTGATAAGGTCGCATGTAACTTATATTGTATCAAATCTAATTTTAATTATGTACATTGTAACAAAGTGTGTATAAATAAATAAATGAACATCCAGACATCTTCAAAAAGTATGGCATTTAAAGCATGAATATAGCTTTCTGCTTTCTTCGCGAAGGGTCGTGGATTCGATTCCCACACCGAAAAATATATATGTATTTGTAATTTACACATGTATTTTTCTGGGGTCTGGGTGTTGCTATGTATTGTATGTATGTATTTACAAAAGAAAAGTATGTATATGTAATTTTTTCCGTTATCTAGTTGCCATAACACAAGCTTCGGCTTAGCTTGGAACTAGATGGCGCTGTGTATAAATGTCCTGAAAATATTTATTTATTTATATTATTATATATTTATATTATTGTTATAATGTGTAACACCAAAGGTATGCACAATATGCGTTAACGTATTTATAATAACATCGAGGCCGCCATAAATTCGGTCCAGTACAGACGGTAATGATCGCTTTGCAGCTTGCATTGTATCGTGTCGTGATTTACAGACATTATAACAATGCCTAGGTGGGATAATGTGGGTTGGGTAGGGTCATTGTTGCTACGTTTAATATGATTCGGAGATTGCTTGTGTATCAAACATGATAAGAGACACCTTACCGGGGGTAGGTCTTTTTCGCAGGAGACCGGCTGGGTGGGTAACCCCACAGTGCCAGACATTAACCGCCTGAACAGTGATATACAAATGTCACTGTGCTCCGGTCTGAAGGGCACTGTAGCCAGCGTGATTACTGGGCTAATGAGTCTTAACATCTTATGGCTCAAGGTGGGGAGCGTCAATGTAGTGCAGTGCACCACTGTCCAGAGCAAAGTTCTGGGTAGCACTACATTGGTTATGGGCTGGCGTTTCTCTTACCATCAGGAGGGCGTCCAGCTCGTCTCAACACTTCATAGAATAAAAAAAAGAGATTATATTAATACTAGAGGCCCCAACTGTAGACGTCGTTCTTTCAAAAAAGTTCCCGGCAATTATTATTCGTTATTTTTTCTTGTCGTCGTAAAAAGCATCCACAAAATCCAACGGATATTTTAAAAAGAATTAGGCATATTGGTCCAGGTGTTGTTGAGTTATACGCTTGCCAGGAAATTTTGCGATTCATTTTTTCTTATTATTAGAAGATAATGGCAAATCAGTGGAATTTTTCTTACTTAAAGGGGCATTCTCAAGAACCTGCAAATGTTGAAAATGTGGAAACATCTACGACTATTATGACTTTAGGTTGAAAATTTTCCATAATCTGCTTAGTAGATTATATACTATAACTTTAGGTATTTAATATCACTATATACTACAAATACTTTATAAATAAATATAAATTCAGTATCATAATCTGTTCAGGTTTTTAATACTATACATTCTAGACCCCGCCGTAACCTGTTATTTGCAAAACACTTAACGCATTTATACAAAGTGTTATAAAATAACATGAAAATCTCACAAATACCCCGCGCAAATATTTGAGTTCGTGACAAAATGTACGACGCGGTGTGATATTAATATAAATTGTAATGTATCGACGTGTCCTTCAGTTACACCGAATCGTAATCGAATTGACCATATTTACTCGAAATATTTGAGACTGAAGACTGACTACACCTTTATAGTACTTTAAGTGCTTGGGCCTTCAGGGAAAAGTCTAGAAATTCAGGGAAAACTATTCGGGTATTGTGGGGGATACCTGCAGGTAAACTATGTAGCTTTTTTTTCATGAGAACAACCTATAATCGAGAAGGCTATGTCAGACTCAAACAGTAACTGTAATACTACGGTGTTCCACTGTCTCGCTATTCTATTTGATGGAGTCACAATCTTCCACAACCCCCTCAGGAGCATTATACTATACAGATAGTTGAATACTTAAAGATATTGTATTGGTCTGTCATGATTCCTACCATCGTGCAATTGCTCGGAAAACGAGCACGCGATGGGCACGGCGCGGTTGGTTCCTTCAATGACAATTCACGGTATATTTATGGGTTTGTTGATCGCAATGTTCGTAGGCTAGGTTACTTTGATTTATCTTCTTGTAGGTATGTGTTATTTTTATTCAATGATTTCATAAGTTTTGTTTAATATAAAATAGTCTATACGATTTTTCATGAATGTAGAATAGCGTTATATTGTGTTGAGCTTGACTTGGTGTTTCAGGGGCTTTAAAACAAAACGAACGAATTGTTCAACTTTAAATAATTAATATAAATAAAGATTATAAATTTATTATTATTCGGTGTAACAGCGGCCGTCGGAGCTGAGTATAAGTACACACATTAAGTATACATGGGATAAACTTTGTATAATTCAACGTGACGATGGCCAAGGACACGTTATCGTGTCTTCGAGTGCTCAGTAATTATTGTAGATATCTAGGTATATATATGTAGCTATGGAAATTGCCTGATACTTTAAAAGTGTTTTGATAAAGTAAGAACATAGTTGTAGATGTGTTTCATTTTAACAATGCGATAATTTTTTGTTATTAATACCATGTGTACGGAGTATATTTTTTTTCTTCCCTGATGGTCAGAGAAACGCCAGCCCATAACCAATGTAGTGCTACCCAGAAATTTGATCCGGGCAATAATATACCCCATATTATTGGGAAGTTTAGCGTAAAATTCCTTTCAAAATTTTGGGGGAACAGTCACAAATATTCCTACATTTATCTCACGTCATGTGATCTCCGAGTCACTTTTTATTCGACATTATTGATTTTCAATTAATTATGACATCATCTTATATAACACTCCAAAGAGAATATAAAGAAAGAAGATTTTCTCTATTAAATCAATTCCGCCGGTATCGCGTACTACGAGTACAGTGACGTCACGTCGCGTGACAGCACCGCAAAGACTTTCATTATCCCCCATTTAGCCACTTATCGTTCATTTGTCGTGTTTATCGACGGCTCGCCTGCATTATAGGAGCGCTGAGGACGCGATAATGTCAAGTATGATATTTTACGTATGTTATTGAAGCAAAACTGTTCCCTGATACGTTATATCTTTAGAGGAAAGAATTCCTTGCAATGTCGCAAGCTCTATTTTAGACCGTAAATTCACACAATATCAGATATTCGTTAGGAAAACTTAAGGCTCTAATATGTGTGGTCCTCTATTTATAATAATAATCTTTAGTACTAAAACGATGTTTTCCGATGGTTCTGCGTTGTTGTATATACCTCATTATTCTCATTGAAATTATAGAAATATCGAGTAGGTTAGGTCGACTACATTTACTGTATATCTTTAAAGAAATCGTTAGTTAACGGTGATTAAATCAAGAACTAAAGTAATCTACGTATATGAATACGATAGCTTGAACGAGATTTCTAATAAACTTAAAGGTAGCTTATCTTTGAACCTAGTGTTTGATTATCGTCATAATTGTATGCATCAAATCGATTGGATAGAGTCACCCTTAAAACGTGATTGTATAAAATATTTTATCTAAATGCATTTAAATATTTATTATACAATTGAAAAGATGGCTTTGCGATATTTTTTCCGCATGGAAAAACATGATATACGCGTTCTGAATAGTCAGGTTTATTCATAACAAAAAGAAACGCAGCCGGTGGCATTCCTCGCGATATTCATGCAAATTATAATAATCGCTGTCATTTTGTTGTTTTGCCCAGCGATAAGTGTAGTGTGTGTATGTGGTGATTGTAATTTTCCATCGTGTTCGTTTGCTTCTAGAATCTTCCTTTTCAAACGAATGGCTAATCTTTAATGCACCTACTACTAGTATTTACAAACCTATATCCGACTACACCATATCTAACAATCCACCAAAACCATAAATCCTAATAGATGCTTCAACACTAGATATAAATATTGTAGATATAAGTGCTGCTTTTCGACTATGTAAACCAAAAATTTTTTCACGGAGCGAAGTGTCAATGTCCAAGTCTATGGACTAGTATTTGTATTAGTAGTATTTTGAATCGTCATGGTATTACAAAACATTTACCACCGGTACGGAAGGCAGTTTCTACAGAGAAGAACCGGCAAGAAACTTTTGACCGAAACGATACTTTTGACTTTGACTTCAGCTTGCAAGATTCGTAAGTATGTTACTTATAAAGATTTCAAGTAAATGTTGCTTTTAATTAAAAATGTTTTTACTAAATTGCTAAAATAAATAATCTATGAGAATTTAAATTTTAAACCAAGGTTTATGATTTCAAAAACGGTAAACATAATAAAATTTTATAATGAAATTAAAATGTAATATGTATTAAACTTGTTTTGCGTATTATTTACAATTGTGTTTTAATTGTTTAGTTTTATTCTTATGGGAACGTTTTTTATTAGTTTGACGTAAATCTTTAAAATTATTCGTTAATTAATTATCACAAAAATCCTAACCCCGACCGACGAACCGAGCTATTCCATATTTATACAAATTAAAGTACTCGACTGGTTTTTTATCTTTAAAAAATTGATAATATTGGAACTAGAATATTTTGCCACGAATATTATTTGTTGTTTTATGGCTTAAAACGTCGATTAAAATCTAAAACACGTATAATATTAACATATTAGTTGGAGCGAAATGTTAACTAATTAATGTGACCGAGCCATTTAGATGAAGCGAAATATATTGCTATTTTCTGTTGCTATATAGCTAACGATTAATCACTCGCTAATAACTTATATGTAGGTCCTGTGTTTTAAATGTATTTACATTAACTTGACGTGCTAAATGTATGCCAATGACATTTAAAAATACTCATTTGCTTAAACGTGGTTACGAGAAAATTCGTGTGTCGTATACATACATTATTTATTATATCAAAGAAATATTGTAAAATTAAGTAGAAGAAAGGGTTAAATAAGAGCATGAAAATAAATAGTGATATCAATATGTTTGTCTTGTTGTATTTTGCAGTGAATAAATTAATTAATTATTAGATGTTAAATTTTTTTAGCGCGAAATGATTAAGTTTTTATTAATTAATCAATTAAATAAGTTAGATAGATAGTTTCAATGATAAACGGCCGAACGAAGTGGCCCGAGTACCAGGGCCGCATAACAAAGGCTGCGGTTTCTGCAACCGGTACGTGCACACATTCGTATTCGAGCCGCACACGACTCCACGAATTACGTCAAACGCTTTATTTCGCCTTACATGTAGTTCAAACGTGCACGCGAGCCCAGCAACTTGCCAAACAACTCCTACGCGATCATGACAGCCTGGTACTTCAAGAAACGGCAAGGATATTTGTTTAGCCTTAAGGACCTTAATTTAAAGTTAAATAAGTAATTTAATATAAATAAAACTTTATGTAGTTTTAATAATATATATCAGCGAAACAACAGGTTTATTTTATAATACTTTTATTTTTTATCTTACTACTACAATAATTATCGAATGTTCTTGAAAAGGATATGGTGACACTTATATTTTATTTATAGCGCCTTAAAGCAAAGAAGTCACAATTCGCTTATGAGTGCTTACTTAATGGAAAATTTGCATTTTTTATAGCGGAACCAATTAGCAAAATCAAATTATTCCACTGTGAATAAAGTATCTTATATACCTACTTATGTGTTTTGCATATGATTAAATTTGCCAACCTTATAACCCATACATATATCGAGGCATTTTAAGACGATTCCATTTTTTAATAAAAGTATGCCTGTCACAAAAATTAAATTGCAATGAAAAGAAACGGGAAACTGGCAAGTTGAAAAGGTCGTTCCTTTTGTTATATTTCGAATGTCATAGCGCTGGCAATTCTCCGAATGATTTATTCGCAATCATGAATGCATTAAGTGCTTCCATTCCGTTTCGCCTCGTTTTCGGGTGGTACAAAGAAAAGTTGTAATAATGGATCTTGGAATTGATTTTTTTAAACAATTGATTTAATTTGCAATCTTGCAGATGAGGTCTTGCTAATGTTTTATTTTATTTTATGTAAATTGCTTACGTTTTATTAATCTGTTAGGTATATTAATTTGTAATTATATTTTTGTTTTATGAAAGCCAAATTATATAAAAGAAAGAATATACCGCTTTTACCTCACAAAAATGGCTTTATCGTCGGCTTTCCGTGTCTAAAAACGCGTAGGATCGTTCACTCTATACCTATTAAAGGTTACTGCCTGTATTTAGGATCGATGCTTTTTATTTTTTATTTGTATGATTTTTAAGTTTACATATGGTGTATTAAATGGGAACGATATTTTTATACTTCATATTCTTAAATGTTGCTAATCCTAATCCATTTAATAGATCTATAGATTATTTCTTTTAACATCGCCTACTTTAGGGCAAACGTCTAATGACGTATAGAATCGTTTAAAACATAAAAGTAATCACAGTCAAAAAAAACATCGAAAATATAAGCAATTAACCTTATAAAGTATATATTATTATGACTGCTACTACAAATAACCTATTACGTTCATTTCGAAGTTATTTTTATATACTTTATTGTTAAAACATACCAATTGCATAAACCAAAGCTGCATCGGCACGCTTGCTGAGCTAGTGAATTTAATATTTTAGTTATAGCATATAGCTGTACTGTGCTCGCGTCGACACTCAACAGATTACAGAATATCTTCCATTCTGTCCCGTTGAATAGTTGATGACAAGCATAAGGTAGTAAGCAATTCAATATTCTTCATCCAATGAATATATCGCACGGAGTCCGACTCGTAAACTGGGCCGGAACAAGGATCAAATATTTAATACGACTTTGTTGATCTTTGATTCTTTTAGCCTTGTTGTTGTGATAGATTGTGGATGTGTTATATTATGGATGGATAGGGAGGTTAAACTTTGACGCTCAATACGAAAATTCTCTCAATCTGGTAGGTAATATGAGATAAAAAACAGATCTTATCGTTTATCGACTCGTGTCTTTTTTTAGAGCATATTTTCGTCGGAAATGCGTAAAGTTAAAATGTTATTGAATAAACAAATATTTGGTCTAATTAGTGCGGCAGAACGGATGGATCGATACAATAGATTGATCGAGCTTCATCCATTTTATATGTAACATCTTACGTAATAAAAAAATCAGGCTTTCACATTGACCTTTATTAGAGGTATTAGTTAAGGTATAAATACTTATGTGGGCGGTAAACACCCCTTTACTAAACCGTACCTTTTTGACTTACTTGATCTAATATCCTGTACCTAACTCCTAGGTGGGGCAGAGGGCGTCTACAATGCTTCGCCATTCCGTTCTGTCTCGTCTTATCTTTTTTATAATACATTTACGGCTCTAAAACCTTTTACATATTTACTAATAAATCAATATTGTTTCAGTGTATGAAATCGTACGTCGAGTTCGAGATATGCAACGGCGCGTACGAAGTGTCCTGTCCGGACGCGCGGTGCAGCGCCGGCGCCGCGCTCTCCATAGATGAGATCTCGAAACTTGTGCCGCATACTGTACTCGACAAACACATTAAATTCCGGATCAACCATGGTGAGTGAGTTTAGTCCGATATGGAGCACTATGTATGTTAAAGTTTATTTTTTTTAATTGACAACTAGTGATGTAGGGTTGTATTATACATATATAAACCTTTCTCATGAATCACTATATCTATTAAAAATCGGTTGCATAGATTTAAGCATACATTGGCACAGACAAAAGAAAGAGAGTGTGAAAGTGTAATATAATATATTGACTGACGGGAAAACTTAGCTTCCTATTTTGGTGTAAATAAGTTATTTATGTTTAAAAATTGTATTAAGTTAATTTTTGCTTAAGTGGTTAGAGGATAATATATGCTATTCAATTTAAAACACACTTTATTTCGTGCGATAAATGGATGTTTCATTTTACTTAAAACGAAGTGTGTATATTGTAATTTTAGCGTTCATACGTCGGAAATAAAATTTATCTTTACTGCTATATGTTTTAAAATGGAACAAAGGAAAATTGGCGGCGGCAAGCGAAACTTTGTCGCAGAGTTTTTTCAATTTTAAAAGTATGTAGTCGCCATTTTAGCGGAAAGCGTTTTATAGGGAAAAGTTGAAGGTAAAATTGTTCAAAGTATGTATAGTACGCGTCATTTATGTGTAGCGCTGGACGAGAATCGCAGCGCATCGGTAGAATCGCGCTCGTAATTGCCGTATTGGTGCGAGAAAGACAACACGACTGGGACAACCAATCGACGCTCGCGCACCCGACGATCACGCGCCCCGCGCGCCGCGCCGTTACCTCGATGCCTTATTTTTGACTTCTGCGCAGGTTTCGTTCAGCGCTAAAGATTCGTGACGCGTACTATAATGATATGTAATCGTTTGAAGTGTGCGTGTCGTGGCTGGGCTATCGATTTAGCCTTTGAGCTAGGGCGGTTTGCAAGCCCACTTAGTGATGGGGTTACTTCTGCAACTAGGTATGGGTACAAGGTTCATGAACCCTCGAGATAATGCATTATATATTTATTATTATAGGGGGTAAATAAGCAAACGCTTTCAGGCTTCAGAAGTCGAAGTAACGAATACGAACTATTAAAAGTAACAAACAATAACTTTATCTTAGTGCCATTCCTCTTATTTTTTATTATGATCATAGTCTGTCATATAACGAAATGTCTCAGAACCTAAGACCGGAACTGAAGTGAAAATGAAATTATTAAAAATATGTCTTTTTTATTACTAGAAGTGAAGGTATTGACGATGTATTTCTTTAAAAATATTATTATTATATTATCAATAGAACGATATATTACTTGTAAGTGTTACTTAAAATTTCAGATAGGCAACTTTACTATATCTTAAATCTATTTCCACTTTAAAGTCCTTAAAGATCAAGTTACATTTACGTAATCGAATGCAACAATATGTGAGCGTAGTTCATTTCTAACAGGGTCGAAGGCTCTTTTAAACCAATTAATAAAATCCCATTACCTCAACCCATTTCTGTCTTAATCCCTCATTACAAATTGGTTAGCTAGTGCATTTTTATATACTTAGTTGTGTGAGTGAATGTGGATATCATATGCGTGTACAGAGTAAACTTACATGTGTGATAACCTGAAAGAAGAAACAGACATTTGTATTCGAAATATCCTAAAATAAACTTGCCCTTTAATAGTTCTTATTAAGTCTAGCAGGTAGCCGAACATGTTGGTGATTAAATGATTTATTATTAAACTAGCTGTTGCTCGCGACTTTGTCCCCGTCGATTGTTTTTTCAATTATTTCTTCGCTCCTATTAGTCGCAGCGTGATGTAATGTAGCCTAAAGCCTTCCTCAATAAATGGTGTTTTCAGTAAAAAAATATTGTTCAAACAAACAAACAAACTCTTCAGCGATATGATAAATGAATGAATAAAATGAATTTTAATTAATAAGCAGTTCAGGAAAATTAAAATTACCTCTATTTGCTCGACGATGCTATCAATAGAACAATTTCAGTGTATATGTTGAAAACATTCCATTATATCTAAATCTATGCCGAAATTAACTTCTCCAGATATTTCCTTCATAACCCTTACCCTTTTAATCTTAATTCCTACCTACTCTCAAAAGCAATATTTAATACCAATTTCCTTCCCGTTATTACGCAATAACTTTAACCTACATATCTAATTAAAATGAAGATTTTCAAACGTATATTTCTAGAACATTCCAATCCTCGTGGAATACTAGTCTATGCGTCTGTAATTTCCCCCGACGCTCGTCCCGTAACGATGAAAGACTTGCAGTTTGCTTGTAGTCTAGAATCTAGATATACGTGAGAGCAAACTAGATCTCACACTTTTAAGAGTTTTATGACGCAATAGAAGTAGGCATAAGGACTGGATCATATTTATTTCAATAAGAGAAACATCGTACTAATCGAGTAGGTATTTTTGGATGTTTGTTACTTTTTCTCGCAAAAACTACTGATTTGGCTACTTTATATTGGTATTGCCCCGGTAACGGTAATTACACGGGTGAAACTGCGAGCACGACTAGTTATTAATATAATAAACCTTTGGATTTTACACACCGCATTCTTCTGTTGGATTACTTAATTTGAAAGATAATTTCACTTGTACCGTCAACATAAGCGACACACAATTCAGAAGCTCTATTCCGAACACAATCGATGTCGTTTTTTATTATTTTCGATACAGTTTTTGAGCAACTTCGTATTAATATAAAAACTTTTCTGTTTCTGTTTCGATAACATTCCGATAAACTGATGTACGATCCGATTCTTTATTAGAGTATATTGAGTCTCATAGCTCGGTTAGCAGCATCAAAAATTTTCGATATCGACGACGATTGCATTCAGAGTAGTTACCCTGATGATGACGCATTATATAAATGTTTTACATACATTATATGTACGAACTAACTTCAGGTCGATAGCATTTTGGTACCTAATTAATTTTTTTTTACGTTTCTTATTGGTAGAATAGTGCATGTGTCCTTTGAAAATTAACAATTGACAAAGCTAATTTGATATGCAAATATCATATAAAGAACTTGTAATATGTGTATCTAATAGCTACAGAATGTAGGTAGATACATACCATAATATGACCACATATTTAATGGTCGCGTTTGCACGTGACTCAAATGAAGCGATTAAATCATTAACAATCGGCCATCCATCATCGGGGCGATGTAAAAACTTGTGATTGATTGATAGCTCGTCTATAAGAGATTTATGAACTACTAGCTGTTGCCCGCGACTCCGTCCGCGTGGACTTTCATATAAACTTTAACTTCCCCTTTCTCCCCCTTATAACCGTTTTTTTAGTTAAAAAGTAGCCTATGTTTTATCTCAGGCTCTAGACCATCTGTGTACCAAATTTCATTACAATCGGTTCAGTAGTTTTGGCGTGAAAGCGTAACAGACAGACGGACAGACAGACAGACAGACAGACAGACAGAGATACTTACGCATTTATAATATTAAGTATGGATTAGCGACCAGCCCCGGCTTAGCACGTATATATTATGCATGAATTCAAAGTCAAAGTCAAAAGTGTCTTTATTCAACTAAGCTACATACGTCGTGGTATTACAAAACGTTTACCACCGGCTCGGAAGACAGTTTCTACAGAGAAGAACCGGGAAGAAACTCTGATAGTTGCTCTTTTAAAATAAGCAGATACAATTGTTGTTTATTATATTTTTTTATACATATAAACCTTTCTCTAGAATCACGCTAGTTAATTAAAAAACACATGACAATCGATCGCGATAGTTTTAAACATTTAAGCAAGTAATATAGGGACAGACCTAAGCGACTAAGATTTAGTCTATGTAATAATAATGATTTTAAATATACCTTATTGAGACAAGATTTATTTAACGAAGTCATGTTTTTATAAGACTCGATGATGGATGGGTGATTGTTGCTAATGATTTAATTGCTTTATTTAAATCAGGGATAATTATAACTATTATATATGTAGGAATAATTGCTATATCACGTGCCTTCCAGTCCTATGTCTATCCATATACCTATACTAATAAATAAAATAATAATTGAGAAAAAAAAATAAAATTGGTTTAGTCCAAACTCACACACAATTCCTTACGTATTAATTGACATACCTATGTTATAGTAGATAATTATTATAACTTTCATTTTCTTCTCCAAAATAAATACAGCGTACAACTTCATTTATATAAAAACTATGTACTAGAATAACTATTCAAGAAAAAACTTTAGAGTAACATTCGCTTTCAAAAATTTTGCTATATCCGAGCATACGTCAAAAAGTTACTCGTTGAACCCGTAAATAGAAATAGAAAGTTAATTGTACGCCCTGGCCCACGCGCTGGTGTCAGCTTTGCCTTTATATGACTTTTGGGCTATTTTTATACTTGTAACTATTATAAAATGTCAAGACACTAACACACGGGTTGACGCTGCAATGATAATATGTTAGTTTTTTGTTCGAAAGGAGACTATATAAAGCAAGCAAGTTGGTTTATCGGTTCTTTTCTCTAAAAAACTGCTATTCTAATCGGCACGTAATTGTTGTAAAATAATGATGTGTGTATGATAAATGTCAATACGAAAGTGTTGCTATTTATGTGAATTTGGCTAAATTTGCCCGATTTTATGGGAAACATAAACAGAGACGTATTTAAGGCATACATACATATTTTTATATACATATTATTTCCTTTACCGGAACTTAGCTCTATACGTGTGTCATATGCCAATATGTTCAATGGCTGACATTAACCCATGATTGCAATAACCGAAAGCGTTACCTCTAAACTTGGCGGGTCAACGACCCACGATACATGCGTTCATTGAAAACGCGTATCTACTTTCGATTTTTGCCTTGTTTTTGCGATGGTGAAAACGAAAGTGCTCTGTCTATTGTGATGTATGTTGGTGCGGAATTTTTATTTATTTAGCATTAAGCACAATTTCTTTATCTATGTAGTAGTGGTTTTCGCCCTAAGCACGTAGGCTTTTTGATGTAAAGTTATTTTACAGAATTAATAATATATTACACAGTTCATTGTAATATAAAGGGGCGTATATGTTTGTAGCCCAACGACAGGCAGACGATTAAAATAATCGCCGAATTTTTACGACTCACACTTGGCTTTTTTTTAATTCACAATTTATCGAGATTTAGGACTACCCAACATGACATATATTTCTAAATCTCAAAATCAATACTCAATTTGACACGTACTTAAATTTGAGTGACGCTTGAATATTTGGGCATATAGTGGCTTAATAAGTGCTTGTGATAATGAAATAAAGCTTAAAGCCACAAGTCAAGTGCAAGTGGTCAGTGATGTAGTCACGGCCGTTCGCTCACACCGGATGTAGGCTTCGATTTCAATAACTGGATTTAATTAGACGTTAAATGCTTTAGCCTTAAGGAGTAAGGAAAGTTGCTATGGAGAAGTGTTATGTATGTATAGCCGAATGAGTTTTTTTTTGTAAAAATGTGATATGTTATGGTGTTTTTTTTTTGTTCAAAATTGTGGGAACCGTGCGGGTTCCTTACGCCGGTTGTTCTCGCCGGGTTAGGTCCTGAACCAGTGGTAGGGACCATGTAGACTTTCTGAAAATATTTGTTTCAAATTTACTCGGAAAATTTTTTTTTTATTTTTTTAATATACCGATTTATTAATAAAATTAGCGATGAGGGAGATGCAAGCGATCTTCCTACAGCTCAATTAAATTTGTCGTTCTCCACATTTGCATTACATTTCTGACTTCGTTCTAATACATAAATCGTTCTCGTTTACAAAAGTAGCAATGGAAAAGAGGCAAGCGTTCTACCCACAGCTCAATGAAATTCACAATGAAATCCACGTTTGCATTACATTTCTGGCTCCGTACTAATACACAAATGGTTCTCCTTTACAAAAGTAGCAATGGAGGAGATGCAAGCGATCTTCCTACAGCTCAATTAAACTCACAGTTTGCATTACGTTACTGGCTCCGTACTAATACACAAATGGTTCTCCTTTACAGAAGTGGCGATGGACGCGATGCGGGCGTTCTGCCCGCGGCCCGGCTGCGACACGATCGTGCCCGTCCGCGCCGCGAGTCCCGCGCACTGCCCCAAATGTAAACACGACTTTTGTTCGCAGTGCAACCAGGAGGTTCGTTATTAATTCCTTTATAACAATCTATAGCTATATAATCTATATTAAAACCATAGACTGATAATGCTTTGAAATATCATGATGTTTTCAAAACTATAACTAGGTAAAATTTATTTCCCAATGACGTTTGTAAAGGAGGTTGTACTATCTGAATTTACTGTAATGATATCAAAAGACTTTTACCAATATAAAAGCGCATTTATCCTGAACTAGCTGTTGCTCGCGACTTCGTCCTTGTCGATTTCTTTTTTCATTATTTCTTCGTTCCTATTAGTCGCAGCGTGATGTTATATATAGCCTAAAGCCTTCCTCGATAAATGGTCTAAAAAATAATTTTTAAATTCGAACCAGTAGTTCCTGAGATTAGCGCGTTCAAACATACAAACAAACTTATTAATTAAGCTTTATTATATTAGTATGATGCACAGGGTCATTTGACTCGTAATATAATGAACAATCTGGTATCGTGTTTTGTACTATATAATCTAATTAAATGCCTTGATCCCTTTTACGCTTTTATAGCCCTAAATTACTAACTATAAAAAGTTCTTTATAAAGTTAGTAGGTTAGTACTCTTTAATAGGTCATTTTAAACTATACAATCTTAACTTGGTTTACAATAATGTACAATTTACATGAAAAAGTGGTCGGTTACATTTAAAATGGAATCCGACAAAAGCTTCTATTATGAAGGCCGCAAACAACAATAGAAGGAAAAATTGCAAACCAAAACAACTTTCTCTGAACCCAACTGTGCAGAAAAAACACTGTGTAAGAGTATATTGTTATGGGTTTGTGTGAAGGATTGTTAAATTATATTTACCTACTTACTTGGGCCTTAACTTTGTGTACCTAGCGAAGAATATATTATATATTTTTTTATTATTTTTAAAAAGAAAAGTTCATTTTACCCGCATAGTTCCCGTTCTCGGGGCAATATCGGGATGTAAGCTATCCTATCTTTTAAGTTGGATCAAACTGCACACGGCGTGCAAATTTAATTAAAAATCGGTTCAGTAGTTTAAGAGTCAAGTCGCGGATATACAACGTGACACGTAATTTATATTTTAAGATTAGAAAGATAGGAAAATACCAGATCACATTTCAAGGTAGTAAGTGATATAGATAAATTTACAATCAGTAATAGGTATAGTCAATACTGACGTTCAAGAAATTTCCAATAACAACAGAACATTTCACTACAATCAGATAGCTTAAGAAGAAATGCCTCAAGGCTTTCGAAATAGGTTGAGCACAATACACTGCTGTATCGGTTGGCAAGCTGCCGAATGCTGCACACTTAGTTCAAGTAATGGATGCAAGGTTTGCCTTTTGAGCGGATTACGTAAAGAAACTGGAAATAGGGCTGGCAAGAGCGCGTTTTTGATATAGTTATACAACGTTTTCCAATTATAGCACTAGAGAGCATTATGCGGCATAATGCTTAACGTTGAATGTTTCAACTACATCTTTCTTTATACATATATCGAACACTCTCAAAAATACTAAGTACGTACCGTAACTGAATCCGAGATAAAAGTTTCAGATAATATCGTATTGTAATTCCTACGAAATGGTGACATTATAAAAAAAAATCCTTAAAATATTAAAATCCGTAACCGAAATTATACGAAACTAACGGATAAACCGAAATAATTTCACAACAACAACAACCTCAGTATCGTATCGTATCGTACATATATATATAACTTCTGTATATTTGTACGTGTTTCTTCTCTATCAGAATACCCATATTATATTGTTAATAGAAAAAAATGTCTGACTTACCTGATTATTTTTACTTGATTAAGATAAATAATAAGGATAAACGAAAATATAACCGTCCAAAAAATGTATTCAAAATTTATCGAACTAGCTGACCCGCCCACTTCCTTAGGTATAATGTTAATTATCCTTTTCGAATTTTTAGCTGTTGCCCGCGACTCCGTCCGCGTGGACTTATAATCCCTCCCTTATAATCCTTTTTTCCTAGATTTTTTCACACAAATGTTTTTCCCGCTTTCTCCCGTTCCCGTGGGAATTTCACAATATCCTGTTGCAACTAACATTTAAGTTTCCTGAGGTATCTGCATGCCAAATTTCAAGCGTCTAACTTAAGCGGTTTAGATTTTTCATACAAAAGGTTTTTCCCGCTAATTCCCGTTCCCGCGGGAATTTCGGGAATTCCTTTCTTAGCGGATACCTACGTCATAATATCTACATGCACTGCAAATTTCAGCCCGATCCGTCCAGTGGTTTGGGCTGTGCGTTGATAGATCACTACGTCAGTCACCTTTGAATTATATAGATATAGATATATAGCTATAGATGACACTCAGCAATAATGTGGCTTTCTATTGGTGAAAGAATTTTGAAAATCCCGAAATTACCCCTTACAATTTAACAAACACACAAACTTTACTTATTTGTAATATTAGTATAGATAAATTATTATAATTTATACCACAATGAATGAATCCATGAAAGGGAAGATTAAGTAAGCACCAAGAATAAATTCGTCTCGACGTTCAATAAACGAGCATAAAATAATATTTGCTGCCATCGCGGTGTTTGTCTGAGATATTAAAGTAATATTTTATAGGTATTACGCAGTTTGCAGACAGGCAATGTGTAACGTTCGCTTATATTTATATTGACATCGTATTGAATGTATAAGAGACTTTGTATTATAGCGAGTGTTTGCGTATTTTGTTTATTTTTATAAAGATAAAGCAGGCACTAGCCATGATCTACGTAAAATAGATATCTTACGTAGATATCTATTTTACGTAGATAGTAGTAGATACTAGTACGTCTTAGATCTATCTGTTTTCACGAATAATTAATTCTTGGTAACTATGTATAGAATATCTGAAAACTCGCTTAAAACAAAAGATTGCACTAAAAATCTTATTCTTACTCTAATTCAAGGGAAATCCTAATAGGATGTTTGACTTTTACTGACCAAAACTCTACTGGATTCCATATTTCACGGGGCACCTTCGAAGATTTCGACAAATATCTCATTCACCTACAAATATTCTAAACCGGTCTAACGCGGTTTTACGCGTGAAGTTCCTGACCCCTGGGCAATACCGGGATATAAAGTATCCTATGTGTTAATCCAGGGTATCACCTATCTACATACCAAATTTCAACTAAATCGCTCCGGCCGTTTTTAAGTGACACAATAACAAACTTTCACATTTATAATATTTTGCTGTCTCTCTGTTTATGTTCCTATCCGTTACTGACAAACAGGATCCCATAATAATATTCGCGATAATCTTAATAAGCTTATTAGAGCTTTATCGTGTCGAATCAGTTTATGAACGCACTAGTACGAGATCGAATTTCCAAAAAGTAACGATTTTCGTGAGACATACCTCCGCACTTTTCTCGTTCAGAAAATTATGTCAAATAAGTATAGTACGCGTCATTTATGTTTAGCGCTGGACGAGAATAGCTGCGCATTGGTAGAATCGCGCTCGTTCGTATTCGTGCGAGAAAGATAACACGACTGGGACAACCAATCAACGCTCGCGCACCCGACGATTACAGTTATTTTTGACTTCTGCGCAGGTTTCGTTCAGCGCTAAAGATTTGTGACGCGTACTATACCTACATATCAATAATAAGCATGACGGAGGTATGTCCCACGAAAATTTCTCTGTGCTGTACTCCTCGGGTGGGTACAACACGACAAAATAACATTTCGGTAAGTGACCTTAGCCTTAGCGCTTTGGCGCCGCTCCAAGACGATGTAACATTTCAATAACCGACCTTATTTCGGATTTTAGCGTTACATTACACATTAGTCATCTATACTCAGTGTTATGAACTGGAAAAGGTACGTAGTGGGTAATTTTATCGCGTTTATCTCTGGAAAAATACATTGGATTTGAATATTTCCTTTGTATTGTTTCCGCGACTCCGTCCGCGTGTATTTTCATATACACTTTGATCCTTATAACCCTTTTTTTAGGTAAAAAATTAGTGTGTACGATACACAGGCTCTAGACCAACTGTGTACCAAATTTTGTTACAATCGATTTAGTAGTTTGAACGTGAAAGCGTAACGACAGACATACAGAGTTACTTCTCGCGGACTCTTGCGCAACCCCGTCAAAGGTAACCTTACATCTAACACTTATTTGAGTTAGATATTTCTAGATATTGAGGTTTGAGATAGTAGTGACATTACCATCTGGTAATGTGTGTATGTATACAATAGTATCTACCGTAATATATGTACCGTTAATAATACCATTATAGAATATATGTATAGTGAAAGATATTACCATATTTATTTAAAATTCATATATTTGCTATTTTACAATATGTATGATAGTTAAGTGGCACTGTCAATATAGTGACGTTATCGCGTGAGAATTTTAAATTCAATTAATTAATTATTTATTACATTATTTTAAAAAGTAAATTGTGTCTATTATAATAAATATGAACAATCATTTCTTATGTATATTGCTATATGGTCATATATTTGTTTATTTATTTATTTATAGTTTGTAACGTAGGAGGAAAAAGCAAGCAAATTATACTTAATGGTAATCGATCAACGTCGCCCTACAACTTACAATGAACTGATAAAGGATATGAGAAAATGGTTAAAGGGAAAAAGACGATAAAGGTGACCTTAAATTAAATAATCAAAGGGAAAATTATCCTGCTATGATTAAGAGGGTTAAATTTATACGAAAATAAGTAATTACGTCTTATATTTATGTAATAATAAGTTATCTACAATAATATAACATAGGTAAAATCATTGATATTATATAATAGATACGTTATACCCATACAAACAAACCAAAAAGGTGTTCGGGAAAGAGATAAAAGTTAAAACCGACAAGAAAAAAAAGATAGGAAGTTATGTCAGTTGCGCGTGAATAAGAGCAACCGATCGACCTAAAGGTAAGACGTCCTAATAAGGATGTTTTTGCGTCTTCAAGATTATGCACTTATAACAAATCTATTTAATATAATATCATTGGGCGAACGATTTTGAATGTATGTTTGTTATTTTTAAAAGTCCAAACGGCTTGACCGATTTTAATAAAATTTAGTATAAGGTGAGCTTATACCCTGGATAACATAGACACAAACAGCGGGTAACACCGCGAAGCACAGCTAGTAGTAATTAAATATACGGATTGCATATGATTGTAGGCGCCTCATTTAATTACATGAAGTATTTTAATTGACCCATCCTAAAGCGTTATCAGAAAATGTACCATATTCCATTGTAATAACGTCTATTGTTGAATTCAATAATTATGATAAGTAGTGTTAGTAATAACTGCCAATAATGAGGTTATTATAGAATACCGATAGGCATTTATCGTCTATTGTGAGGGATAATTATATAATTGATCTGCATTGCGCGCTGTCAAAGAAAATTGATATGGATTACATTGGTACAACAGGTTTCCAACATTGACATCGTGGAGGTTATGTTCGTTAAACATGTTTTAGATTGAATCTAACAAAATAGCAGATCTCTGCTTAGGAATACATAATACTCTGAAAGCAGATATCTGACATTTTGTATGTATAATATATCTCTTATTTAGCAGCAATAACATGGGCTTTGCTTAGCTGGGTTTTGGTTGGTGTTAAAATAAAGCTTCCTAAGAGCGTTAAAGATCTGACTGAAGTTTAGATGCCTTGTTAAAAATGTCCAATTTAAAAGGCATATTGTACAGTAAAAGAATATATTGAAGACTAATCCTTGGAATGATATTTCTTAACGCTCACGAGACGGTGACCTTTTCATGTATAAATATTATAATAGTCGAGTTTTTGTTTATATTTACAATTGTGCCTTCTTATTTTTTAAAAGAGCATCTATCGGAGTTTCTTGCCGGTTCTTCTCTGTAGAAACTGCTTTCCGAACCGGTGGTAAATGTTTTGTAATACCGTGACGATTCAAGTGTTACTATATGTAGTCTTAGGTATACTTTATATAAACCGATGCTTTAAGAGATATTTGGTTCTATAACACGTATTGATATTAAAACATGCCCGTTACAGTGGCACGGTGGTATAACATGCGAAGCGGCAGCCGCGTCCTCCTCGATGGAGGGTGCCGGCGCGCCCCTCCTAGCTGACTCCGAGCTGATCAAGCTGTGCCCCATGTGCCGCGTGCCCATCGAGAAGGACGAGGGTTGCGCGCAGATGATGTGCAAGCGATGCAAGCACGTGTTCTGCTGGTACTGCCTGGCTTCGTTAGACGTGAGTTTCTTGTTATCTAATAAGTCAGTCTCATAGATAATAACTAAATATAATATCTGTTTTTGCTTGGTCGAAAAATAGCAAAAGCCTTCTTAAATCTTGATCTAGAGATCAAGTCAACGACCTTCTGTCTATATATTCTGTCTATGTAATGTCTATTAGTTTGGACTAATACAACTGCAAATTATTATTTACAGTTATTACTAAATTGCGAAGAAATACCATTACGCTGAGAGTGGCTTTACTTATGATAGGAAATAGAAAAGTATATACTGTATATGTGCTCCGGTCTGAAGGGCACTGTAGCCAGCGAAATTACTGAGCTAATGAGTCTTAACATCTGATGACTCAAAGTGGGGAGCGTCGGTGTATTGCACCTGCCCGGAGTTGGGCTTTATAGCAAAGTTCCGAGGAGTGCGTCCAGCTCGTCTCCCCTCTTCATATTATAAAAAAAAAATACATATGACGAACGATGACGTAGTGGAAAGCGATCACTTGTCCCCATAAACAGTCGCAAAGCTGAACGAAAGGACTTGACAAAAACTTTGGGGGGGCACAATGAGTCTACGATGCATTAAAATAATACTTGACTATAATTATCTACGACTCTTTAATATATTTCAGGACGACTTCCTCCTCCGGCACTACGACAAAGGACCGTGTAAAAATAAATTGGGACATTCGCGGGCGTCTGTACTCTGGCACCGCGCGCAGGTTGGTAGCAAACGATATTTAATAAAGAATCAATGTTGTTAAACTTATTTCTTATATTGGCAAAATTATGGCAACACAACTGCCATCAATCGGTACTGTATATTTAATTGAACAATGCATTAATGTAATAACGGGTGGTACTTTTCAGGTGGTGGGAATATTCGCCGGTTTCGGTTTGCTGTTGCTAGTGGCGAGTCCACTACTACTGTTAGCAGCGCCTTGTATCGTGTGCTGTAAATGCAGGTAATATTCCTAATTTACTATAAAGTGAAAGAGTATTACTAGAATGTGATCAATTTTAATAATATTTTTATAAATCACATGGAGTATGTATATCAAATCTTACCATCTGTCTTCGTTTCATAAACGATTTTTTTTACTTACTTTCAGTCTAAAACCCTAAACATAAAGAATAGGAAAAAAACTAAACAGAAAAGTGTCTTAAAACTCTACATTTAAACTATTATATATCATATAGAATTTATATTATAATTTATGTTGTATGTATTACAGGTTGTGTAATCCGAACACGAAAAACTTGGAAGAGGTCGATGAAATAGAGAGCATAAGCCCCGGCCGAGACGACGACGACTCCAAGACGAGATATCTCACTGACTGACGGTTTTAATTTGACAATCGACCACCGAGTTATGTGTCTACAGTGTCTATGGCCAAGTGTTTAAAGTGCGGATTCTTTGTCTACAATAATGTCTATGGTCAAGAACAGCTGTCAAGTGTTAATAAGTGACGTGTATAAATCTGACGTAGGGTGAGGTGTGAGGTGTCGTGTCAGTGTCAAAATGGCGCGCAAAATAATCACAAGCATTATTAATTTATTGTCCTAAAAATATGAATAAAGACTAGGAATGATGATGAATAAGTCTAATGTTTTGTTAACGTAAATATGTGAACGAGAATTAAATTGTCGTTGATTTAACCTATTGAAGTACTTTTAATGGTAAAATTATATAAAATGTCGACTAATATGTTCTAAACGAAACTTCTATAAGATCTCGAAAAAATATAAACGTAACTTAAAATAACTTAAATCAAGCTCTTGCATAGATTATAAATTAAAATTTGAACTTTAACTGACAGCTGTTAAGTTTAGAATTTCGTTAAAATTCTTAAAGATCCATAATTCTGACTAACCGTTTATTAATAAAATTACTTGGCTTGGTTGAGAAAAGGCCTATAAACGATAATATTGCTGTAAACGAAAAAACTGCCTAGTTGTAACTGAGTGTCAAACCACAGTTACCATAAATAATAATAAAAATATAGCGTCTTTTTAGTTGATGCGAACATTGTCTATGGTCTATAAGTGTCTTCTATAATAGCGATACCGATCACGCCTTAGATAAGATCATTGTGAATACACATAACAGTACAAAGTTGTGAAATAGATTGTTAGTGTTGCCATTTTACGAACATATTAAAGCCAGGCTTAAAATGTCTATAATTATTAAATGTTATTAAATTAAAACAATTATTAGTTTGGAATATAATTGTTAAGAATTGTTAACCAGATTAATATAGGACCCAAAATGAACCATGATTAATCATAAATGGCTTAAATGTGCAATGAGTTTTTTTTACTTTATTTAATAGTTATTACCTAATTTTTTCTACATCTGCATTTAATATCTAGAAGATATTTTAAGATAAATAGTATTTGAATTTGTGTATTTTGTTACAATTGTTATTTAAATTATTTTAACATGTTCGTAAAATGGCTTATCTATAAGAAAATATATTTCAAAATACATATTCATGTGTTGTGGTTTAACTTTAACTAAGAAATATCTAAAGTGTATGTAAAATTAAATAAAAAAAAACTATAAACAATTTATTTTGATAATGAAAATTAATAATCTATTATCTGTTGGGTTATTTCTTTTTATATTATAATCGAATTGAAAACGTAAATAGCCAACTATTTTGTATTTAAACAAATCAAATCAGAATAATAAAGGAAATCATTTATATAATTTGAAAGTTATTTAATATTTTCGATGGAATAGCTTCAATATATAAAACATCTTTATATTAGTGGTATAAACGGAAAATAAAGTCAAAGAAAATGAAGTGACATTGTTTATTTGTAGAAAAAAAACAAATGTCTGTTCATCAGATAATTTTGACTGATTTCGTAAAATGAGACTGACTGTTTTCTGTCAAGGCACCAATGACTTAATTCCGGACTATTAGATTCAACTTTGACATTAGTTACACTTTTGAAATAGAACTTTTTTAGTTATGTATTTAAAAAAATATATTTAATTGTCTGTGACATTATGTCATTTAAAAAGTTCTTAAATATTTACTCCTTATGGATAAGGAATTAGTTACAATCATGATGGACTTCGACAAATCATATTTATAGGAGCAGTTTTTTTTTTAATTTATTTTCTACTAAATTTATCGGGTTATTTGTGTACTTCTAAGATCGGCTTTTAATTTATCTTAACCAGCGCCTGGCGCATATTATAACATATATACATAGTTTTGTAATATTATTGTCTTGTGGGCAGTGAGAGTATTTATTTAGCAGTAAGCAAAATAACAAAATATATTTTTGAGAAATTTCAAAGTAACGGATCAATATGTAGGCAGTTGTGGGGTTATTTTGCTTGCTGCGTTTTTGAATGTCTAAAACGTATGCTAAGAGTAACTGCAATGCAGTGAGATGTTCATAATATAATATTAACACAATGTTATTTTTCTAATCAAACATAACGATTCATTCAGTATGATCATTTAATAGTAACGCACCGCTTGTCATGTGTGCGCTCACCGGGAGCCTTAACAAGTTAGAGAATTTAAATATTTGTCTTAATGTAAATAAGAAATAATTGTACTTAATAAGATGAGGTTCGATGTAATGCCCCTCATCCGTTATAACTTGTAATATAAGTTTTGATTTGTAAAATATTAACTCTGTAGTCTATGATTGAATTTAAAAATCATTACATTCGATCCTCATAAGCTTGTCGTAGCAAGCTAGCTAAAGCATTTGTAGAATTATTCGGAGATGTCTATAGGTAACTAGATTAAGTGATTCAATTTTATTGTTCTCAACTTTTGTTTTAAGATCTTATATGATTTACATATGTCCAATGTCCATAATTTAATTTTCATTAAACAAGCATTTTTTGTTAACGTAAATAATTACTTGGTAACGAAATACTTAAATTATTTAGAAAGGTATATTTTGAGACTTGTTAGTGTCTATTTAAGCATCATTTTTTTGTATATACGAGAGAAAAATATTTTTTGTTGTGTTTGTAACTGTATTTCTTGTTTATTTTCTTAAAAGAACATTACTTTCAGTTGATAGAATTACAAATAATTTAATAAAGAATTTTGGATGACTCTTTTTGTGGTTTATTTTTTGTCTTTAACTATTAAGTTATAAGTCTTTTACACTGCTAAAAAAGACTGATAAAAACCTGATAATTGAAACCACACAAGTTAAATGAAACATCTGAAAACTTAGATATATTTTATTTACATAAACACAAAACATATAAACCCAAACTCTGCAATGTTAACTTTAGGAGTTTTAAATAGAATGAAATGTGGTATAAAACTAAAATCTCTTACCACAAGATCAGATGATACACATTTGCCAATTACAAAAATCATTTTTTACTCTATTTGCCAAGATTATACATTTAAGATGGATCTGCATATTCCTTCCAACATATCTGAATGTATTGGCCAATCAAAGTTAATTGAAACTTCATACAATATGATTTTTTTACTTTTATTTTCACCATTTTCTTGCTAACCCGGCTGTAGAATCAAACAGCACTGGATTTTTAAACTCTCCTCTCATATCTACCATATAATGCATGGTATAATTTTTAACTTTCAAGGGTAATTGCACTTTAGCAAACTTCCGATCTTCCTTGCAACAAACATTTTGTAATGGCACCTTCATAATTCGGTTCTTTCCGAAGGGTGTGTATGTCACAAATGTTAAATGTTGCCCACCTTTGTTTAGAATAAGATATCTCACTGATCGTAATGTGTACATCCAAATAGCAGCAAGTGATCCTGTCCCTAAAAGGACATAAAAAGGGAAGTTGCTTTAGTAAAAATAAGTGTTTTGTTTCTTAGCTAAATATACATATAAAAGATGCTTGTTGATCAGTGAATTGAAAGACATGTAATTTAAGTATTCTATATGCAAAAGTAAAATAGTAAAACTAAAATGAAGAATAACTGTTCACTTTTTTTTAATATTAATTTACTAGGAGATGAATTTCTTCTTATAGGATACTTACCGATTAATAACGCAACTGCGCCAAGAGTGTTTTTGTACTTATTATCACCCAAATTTATCTTTCTAAACCACGGTGTAGACTCATTGACTGTCGCTAAGTCAACTGGAGCGTCACGTAAGTTCTTCAATGCAAAAACTCCTAAATACGACCAAAACATATATTGTACTACAGCGAACACATTCATGTACTTAAAATATTTCGGATTTTCATATTTAAATAGAATAACGTCCTTTGTAACTTTCGTATTAACGTCGTGTATAGTTTTTGCCACTGTTTGTGAACTGTACCCCGCTGTTTTTATTTTGTTTACATAATTGCATTTAAAAGGATTTTGCAATGTTTTATAAGCTCCTTTATAAAGATTTAAAATAGACGTTAAAGTCATATTGTTCAGAGTTATAATAATTAATATACAGTGTTATTTTGTTGAAAACTAAATACTAAACATAACCTCAATTCAAGTCAATTCAGTGACATTAATAAAACATTAATTACAAATTGAAAAGTGACAATCATATGTTTTTGACACACAAAAAACAAGATAATGAAATTCTCTACAATATTATTAGAAAGTTTTAAAAACAAGCTAATAATAACAATACTAAATACTAGTAACGAGATTTACACTTTCTTATTTACTTACTTATTTTAAACAGAAAAATAATTAAATATAAATGGAGATTTAAACGTTCTCCTTTGTAATACCATTTTCAGAAAGTGCTTAAATAAAGTCTATTAAATATTATATGCATTATTTTTCTGATGTATAAGAATGTATTATTTATTCCCAAAAAATATATAAATTATTATTAAGTTTTGTTAAACATAGACAGTAGTGAATGGTTGTTCGTTTGACGTTAGTCTTCTTGCTGTAATTTAAATAAAAAAAATATAAGAGTTGTTTGTGGTTATCTCGGCGTCTTTGTCAAGTACGTTAACGCTGCGGTCGTGTTTTTAAGATTTACGGTCTAAAAATGTTATTTCACAAAAGTTATTAGTGCTTGCCATAATTTGGTCTTGTTTACAAGACAAAACGTTCTAGGCGTTGATCGCTTACGTTTTACTAACAATACTATCAAAATGGCTGATATAAAGGTGAGGACTTAGAGTCGTCTTGGCGGCATTTTGATTGCTAACGGTCATACTATAGTTTGTTTTTGTAACATATTATGTAGAATTTAAACAAAATGATGTAGTTATTTTTTATATTTTTATTATTTCTAAATTCAATATATGATCAATTATTTGACTATGAGCTTGCGAAATACGTTTTATGCAAAATTGATTGCAGGTCACGATAATCTATTTGTAGTGTCTTAATAACTGATTAATATTATTCATAAATACTAATTATCATTTAGAACACAGTTGTATTATTTGAAAACTTTTCTTGCAAAAAATTCAAATAGAAGAATTCCGTTACAAGATAATTTTAGAACTACCTACATAAATTTTATATAAAAAAAAACTTGTTCTAAAATAAATATAAATCTCCAATGCAATTTACACTTTATGATATATACATAAGCATAATAGGTTGCATCAAATATCTTTTTAAACAATTGTTTATTGATTTAATTTCTTTATTCTAGACAATGTTTACTAAGATGAACAATGGTACCACTAATGGCGAGGCTGCGCCCGCCAAAAACCAAAAAGGTACCATTGAGAAAATATATCAAAAGAAATCTCAACTTGAGCACATACTTCTTAGACCTGACACATATATCGGATCCGTTGAACGGTCCACCGAGACTATGTGGGTTTATGACAAGACTAAAGAGTGTATGGTTCAGCGGGAACTGACCTTTGTACCAGGTAAAGTGTTTAAGAAACATTTTAAGCTTATAAATGCAATATTATTATATAATTTTATATAACTAATCTAAATTTTTATTTTTCTAGGATTGTACAAAATATATGATGAAATATTAGTTAACGCAGCTGACAACAAACAACGGGACCCCAAAATGGATGTTATCAGAATTGAAATTAATCAAGAACAAAATACAATATCTGTATACAATAATGGATGCGGTATTCCAGTTGTAATGCACAAAGAAGAGAAAATGTATGTCCCAACTATGATCTTTGGACACCTATTGACATCATCTAATTATAATGATGAAGAAGAAAAAGTCACTGGTGGCCGAAACGGCTATGGTGCTAAATTATGTAACATTTTCTCAACTAAATTCACTGTGGAAACTGCATCTAAACAATACAAGAAACATTTTAAACAGACTTGGGGTTCAAATATGACAAAGGCTTCAGAACCGAAGGTTAAAGAGTCCGGAAAAGATGATGATTTTACCAAAGTGACATTTAGCCCTGATTTAGCTAAATTTAAAATGGACAAGTTGGAAGACGATATTGTATCTTTAATGTCGCGTCGTGCTTATGACGTAGCTGCGTCTACGGCCGGCGTCAAAGTCTATCTCAATGGAGAGAGATTAAAAATTAATAAATTTAAGGACTATGTAGATTTATACATAAAAGGTAAAGAAGACGAAAACGGTCAACCATTGAAGGTTGTGTATGAAAAAGTTAATGACCGCTGGGAAGTAGCATTGACACTATCTGATCGAGGTTTTCAACAAGTATCATTCGTGAACTCCATCGCTACGACAAAAGGTGGCAAGCACGTTGACTCAGTATCTGACAGTGTTGTTAAGAATGTGCTAGAAGTACTTAAGAAGAAGAATAAAGGAGGAGTTAACATAAAACCTTTCCAAGTAAAAAATCACATGTGGATATTTGTGAATTGTCTCATTGTGAACCCAACCTTTGACTCGCAAACCAAGGAAAACATGACACTCCAAGCTAAAAGTTTTGGATCGAAATGTAATTTAACCGAGAAATTTATCACGGCAGTTACTAAGTGTGGATTAGTAGAATCTGTACTGACCTGGGCTAAGTTTAAAGCACAAAACGAGCTAGTTAAAGCTTCTGGTAAGAAACAGAGTAAGTTGAAGGGTATTCCTAAGTTAGAGGATGCTAATGAAGCAGGAACTAAGAATGCACATTTGTGTACTTTGATTTTGACTGAGGGAGACTCAGCCAAGACATTAGCTGTATCTGGCCTCAGTGTTGTAGGAAGGGATCATTACGGCGTATTCCCGCTAAAGGGTAAACCTTTAAACGTTAGGGACGCATCGCACAAACAAGTATTAGAAAACGTCGAAATTAACAACTTGATCAAAATCATAGGTCTTCAATACAAAAAGAAGTATAACTCTGTAGATGACCTAAAGTCTTTAAGATACGGAAAAGTGATGATAATGGCTGATCAGGATCAAGACGGCTCTCATATTAAAGGTTTGATAATTAACTTTGTACATCACAACTGGCCGGAACTGTTAAAACTGCCATTCCTAGAGGAATTTATAACACCTATCGTTAAAGCGACTAAGAAAGATAAGGAGATATCTTTTTATTCTTTACCTGAGTTTGAAGAGTGGAAGAATGAAACCGAGAACTATCACACATACAATATAAAATACTACAAAGGTTTGGGTACCTCCACCGCAAAGGAGGCTAAAGAATACTTTCAGAATATGGAGAGGCATAGGATAAAGTTCAAATATGCCGGAGCAACCGATGACCATCACATTGAGTTGGCGTTTTCAAAGAAAGGCGCAGATCAACGTAAAGAATGGTTAACAAATCACATGGAAGAAGTAAAGAGAAGGAAGGAAATTGGTCTTCCAGAAAGATATTTGTATACAAAGGAAACTAAAGCTGTGACATACTCGGACTTTGTTAATTTGGAGCTGGTTCTCTTCTCTAATGGAGATAATGTTAGGTAAGGAATATTTGGAATAAAAAAAACATTGTTGTTAAAAAAAATTGTGTGTACGTAAACTATTTATTCCAATTTTATATTACTATATTCCAGATCAATACCATCTATGGTAGATGGGCTTAAACCTGGTCAGCGTAAAGTGATATTCACTTGTATTAAACGTAACGACAAACGTGAAGTCAAAGTGGCTCAACTGGCTGGTTCAGTGGCAGAACACTCAGCTTACCATCACGGTATGATATAAATATGTTTGCTCTCCGGTTTTATATGGAAAGAACTTAATCATGAAGCTAAATTCCTTCTCTATCTTTGTATGAACTGTCATCATAATGGTAGAAATGCAACTTGTATTTATGATATATGGATGTCCTATTAGTAATACTGAAATAAATGCTAATCATTTAAGATTAATTCTTAGCTTTGATATATCTACATATAGTAAACTTGAGTACTTTTTCATGTTTTTTTTTTAAATAAAGTCGAAAATATCATTATTCAACTAGGCTACATATAGTATACAGTATACACTTGAATTGTCATGGTATTACAAAACATTTACTAATGGTTCAGAAGGAAAAAAATACCTTATAATTACTATTACGTATTAATATATAAATATTATCATAACAGGTGAACAGTCGCTGGCGATGACGATAGTGAATTTAGCACAAAACTATGTCGGTTCCAATAACATTAATCTATTGGAACCTCGAGGTCAGTTTGGTACCAGGCTCTGTGGAGGGAAGGATTCAGCCAGTCCGAGATACATCTTCACACTCATGTCACCGTTAACGAGGCTGGTCTTTCATCCACATGATGATCCTTTGTTAGTGGTGAGTTTGGGCTTAAATTTGGACTTACACTATTTTTCAATTATAGCATTATGCGGAATAATGCTTATTGTTTAATGTTTTAACTACTTCTTTATTCATATAAAAAGCACTCTCAAAAGTGTTGGAATTTGAATTGGAAAATGCTAACAATTTGCTAAGTTTATTTTTGTTTAGCTAGTAATGCTTTTTATAAGATAAAATTAACGTAACAAGTTTGGTATGGTATGGTATTGTATGGTACAGTTAGATGAAAGTGTTACGTATTTGATTGGTAGTTACTATGAGGATGAATTCTGCTGATGCTTGTATTATTTTATTTTATTTTATTTTTATTTTATTAATACAAGGTTGTCCACCAATCTTTACAATAGTAAATGCACTATAAAAATAACATTCATACAAAGAAGTATTAAGAGTTATTTAAATGCTACATTTGGTTTGTTTTGTATAATAAACTTCACTTTTCTAAAAAAAAAAATATGTCAATAAAAATGTAAATGTAATAATATTATTCTTTCAGCACGAATTTGAAGACAACCAAAAGATAGAACCAGTGCATTATGTGCCTATTCTGCCGATGGTACTAGTTAATGGAGCTGAGGGAATCGGCACGGGCTGGTCCACCAAGATACCTAATTATAATCCTAGAGACATTGTTGCTAATATTCGGTGAGTTAGTTTCCACCATTAATCATATAAAAATATTCATCTTATGCTGTTTTATCTTTATTGATTACTAGACATGCCCACTGGGTACCTGTACCTGCGTTCTTGTTCCCGGGAAATAGAGTATTGTTTTCTTAATACAGGGTACCACCTGAGTGGAACCGTTTTTGTGTGAAAGAAGAACAAACACATTCTCGCAAACTTTCACATTTCTAATATTAGTAGAATAAACAATAATTAATAAGTTTTTTTTATTTCAGTCGAATGCTAGATGGTGAAGAGCCAAAACCCATGCACCCATGGTACAAAAACTTCAAAGGCACAATCGAAGGTTTCGGAGATAAGTATGTCATATCAGGAGAAGCAGCTATTTTACCCAACGAAAAAATAGAGATCACAGAATTACCAGTCGGTACCTGGACTCAGAATTATAAAGAGAATGTTCTGGAACCAATGCTCGGAACAGAAAAAGTTAAACCTCTTATATCGGAGTACAGGGTGAGTTTTGATAACTATATTTTCTGAATATTCGATAATTCAAAATAACATACTTATTCAGATTCTTACAAACATAATAAACACATACAACATCTGTGCTTAAATATTATAGAGGTATTATTGATACCTATGTTCTTTAAATGTTGACATAAAAAATTATAATTGATAAGTGTTTGTGCCTATTAAAAAAATAGTAATGAATTTAATTTAAAAAATAGGTATAAAGTAAGATAACACATTCAGTCAAAATTAAAGTACATCTTTTTTAAAATACATACGTCTGAACTTTTATTAAAATGAAAATTACCATTTATGTTATTATAATTACTTCAATAAGAAATCTCTTTTAAAATTTAAATTACTAAATAACCCATTGAAAAATATCAGCTCAATACACAATATTTAAACAATAATATTATTTAAACAGGAATACAACACCGATACAACAGTGCGTTTCCTAGTGACTTTATTGCCGGGGAAATTAGCTGAGGTGGAAGCAGAAGGTGTCCACAAAGTGTTCAAGCTACAAACCACAATATCCATGACTTGTATGAACGCTTTCGATCACAATAATTGCTTGAAGAAGTGAGTATGACTTATGGTTATTATGTACATGTGTATTGTGTTATAAGATGGGATCATGGTATATGGATTTACATAACAAATTGCTAGTGTCAATTTTAAGTGAAGTATTCTTTGATATAACATTATGATAAAAAAATCAAAATAAAAGTATAAGAAATAACAATTCAAATAGCATAAAATCTTATAATAGTGACAAATTAGTGACTAACGTATATGAAGATAATTGAATTGTCACTTTATTAGTGCCTTTAATAATCTCTCTATTAGGGAAATATAATCTTTGAATAAAATAATTCATAATGAATATATACAATATGTATGCGCATGGTAAATAGTAGTTTCATTAAAATGTAAATGAAAGATTTGTAACACAAACAACAATCAATAATATGTTTCATAATCATAATTATAATCATATTTTTAAAAATATTTAAGGCTATAACTAACATAACAAAACAACAAAGTTTTAATCTGAATTCATGTTCACTTTATTTATATCATATAGGTATGACCGTGTGGAAGAAATTCTCCGGGAGTTCTACGATGTGAGGATACAATACTATGCTCGTAGAAAGGCTTTCCTTGAAGGCCAGTTGCAGGCTGAAGCCGATAAGCTGAGTAACCAAGCTCGCTTCATTGTAGAGAAATGTGACAAAGGACTTGTTGTCGAGAATAAGAAACGCAAGGCTATGGTCGAAGAACTTATTAAGAGAGGTATGATTATTGATTTATTACTTTATACTAAGTAAAGTAAAATATGTCTATTTAACTAGGCTACATATAGTAAAACTTTTGTATCGTTATGGTATTATCATTATTATCATATAATTATTCACCCTCTAGTTTAAAAAAAGGAATATTATATCTGAAGAGTCTTTTTCAATGTTAACAAAATTTCTTTGAAATGTTAAAAATTTTTAATATTTTCTTATGTAAGAGCCCTACAATTTGAATATTATAATTTAATATAATTCGTGTGTCTCAGGCTACGCTCCGGACCCGATTGCTGAATGGAAGAAACGGGCCAGCAAGATGCAGGGATTGACTGCTTTGGAAGAGGAACCTGATGTCTCCGAGGATGAGGTTGAGCCAGAACCAGATCCTAAGGGCAAGCCTGTTGACCCTGGTAAGTAGAGATTACCATACATACTATATTATCCTTCATAACATACTAATGATATGTAATATTGTCTAATTTTATAGATGTTTGGTTGATGGGAAGTTTTAGTTTTCTTAGGTTTTTTGGTTATTTTGATACGGACGTTTATTTTTTATAATGTTAGATGTTAATTTTATTTATAGAGGTCCCTTTATGATGTTCTTAAACACCATTAGTCTAAACAAAGTGAATAGAATTTTTATATGTAAAGCCATAGGGTACATTTGAACTTTACCAATGATAAAAGCCTTAGATTTTTCTTACAATAATAATAATAGTTTGTTCGTATAACACACATATTTTAAAGTATTTCATGTGTTTTCTCAGATAATTAATGTTAAAAATTATTTTAAATTACAGAGAAAGCATTCCAAAACCTAAAGGAAGTGAAAAAGTTCAACTACCTGCTCGGAATGTCCATGTGGATGCTGACCAAGGAGAAGAAAGACGAACTCCTCAAACAAAGAGACCAGAAACTTGTTGAACTTGAAGCTCTTAAGTAAGTTAAATTGTTAAAGAATATTAATTCAATGTTCACAGTAGCTTCAGTAAATAAAACTTGAAAAATAAGTGCATATTAACTTACAAAAATGGATGAATTTTTTTGAAGTTTTTTAAACA
>JADANM010005075.1:7311373-7355465 GCA_026213755.1 Eurema hecabe | reverse complement strand
AAGAAGGCCAAAAAGAAGGGCAGTGACAGTGAGAGTGAGCCCGAGCCCCGAGCGAGGGGCAAGAAACAGACTTACCACTTCAGCGATGAATCAGATTCTGACTGGTGAGAATTTATTCTATTGTGTTATTTAAAGTAACTTACTTACCCGGTTTTTCAATAAATGTTTTAACTAAACCTTTTTTTATTCATATATTATCATATCGAGAACTCTCAGAAGTACTAAGTATTGCATTCGATCGATGCATGCAATTACATGTGCAGTGATAGAAAATTAACAAATATTTTTTCTTTAATTTTACATTGATTAAAATGTCGCACTATCCTCTGTAATTGGAAAACGCTGTTAATATAATGTTATTAGTAGTATTTTCAACTATGTAATTCCTTTTACATAATATTGGTAAGGGAGTCTTTAATATTTAATAAAATTTGCTTACAATTATGTATAAGTGCTTGTACAATTTATTGTAAAGAATATGTGCCAATTTGAGGATTAAAATAAAATTATTTTTGGGTGTGTCTGAAACAGTTTCCTAGTTAGAATGTCGCAGGATAAAATTTTTCCTAGTTTAGTCATAATAAGCATGTATTTGTATGTTTTTTTCTTTATTTCAGAACCTCTTTCGGATAGAATAACGAAGAAGCAGTATTTGTAAATAAAGAAGATGTTCAACCGTTGGACTTTTGTATGGAGTTTTGAATCTTTAGCATTCATCAAGATATCGTATTAACTTTATTTTAATATAAGCAACTTTTATTATAGTGACTATTTGCTCTTCAGTGAGAACGTGTGAAGTTCACATACTTTTACAAGGAAATAATTTCATAGTTTTTCGTTTGTTTAGTTTGTACATAATTCAATTTTTATTTAACTTTTTCATTTCTTCTCTTTTCTCTTATTAATTTACCGTTCCCTTTAATAATTTTCTTATGTAATTTTTCGTGTAATTTCAATAGAAATCATTCATGATTTAATTAATTTTGATATTTACTAATAGATATATTTCGACATTAGTACAATTTTATGTATTTGCGTATGTTCTATGAGCATTCCGTGTTTTGTGTCGTTGTCAATTAATTGAATTACTGTTGATATGGAATTATTAAATTATATTTTTTAAAACGAGACCGTTTTTAACTGTGCGTTTTTTGTAAATAAATAATTTTCTAAGTAATAAGATTTTTGTTTTATTAAATCCCCATTTTATATTGAGAAATATAAGCTATCACACATCATCATATCAGACTGACTGTAAGTAAGTAGTATGTACAGTCAATTCCAGAAGTATATTTTGATCATGAAATTGAAAAACCGTGCTAAATCGAAACTGCGACTGTCCAGTGATCCAGACAAAATTATAAGATCCATACAAAAGTTTAAGAATATGGACTCGCTGCAATACTATGTGTAGAGATACACAACGACGTCATATCTTCAATTCAGTCGAGAACGGCGACCCCGCTTCCATATGGAGATTTCTTAAATCATTAGTTGGCAAAAATAATTTAAACACTTCAGCTTCCCAGCTGGATTTAAATAAACTTAATCGTCATTTTTCTCATACATTTTTGATTTGGTAACTAAGAATAATACATTATCTTCTTCAAACTGTGTAACTTCAACTCCTGACTTGCACCGTTCACCTTCAATCAATTTGCCGTCTGTGATGTTAAGGAGATCATTGTATCCATGACGTCTAGACTCTAAAGCAACTATGATTCTTCTTATTCTCGATGTCCTCGCTCCTATTCTTACACACATCCTTAACTTCTCTGTTTCATCTCTTAAATTTCCAACTCTTTGGAAAGATGCTTATATTACTCCACTACCCAAGAAGAACAATCCTGTCTCTTACAATGAACATCGTCCTATCTCAGTATTGCCTTTCCTCTCTAAAGTACTGGAACGTTTAATCCAATTACAGTTTAGTGCCTTCTTAACTAAAAATCAATCCAAGACATAGTACGACCACAGCTCTGGCGAAAGTTACTGATAACATTCGCCTCAGTATGGATAAACAACAGCTTACGATCCTCACATTACTTGACTTTAGCAACGCATTTAATTGTGTTGATTATGATATACTACTTTCACTTTTAAGATCTATTAACATATCTCCAGCGGCGATTGAATTCTTTCGTAGTTACCTGTATGGGCGCCGGCAGCGCATTTAACTTGGTGATACCTATTCATCCTGGTGCAATGTGTCTGCCGGTGTTCCGCAAGGTGGCGTGTTGCCTCCTCTCTTGATTGCTATTTTCATTAATTCTATTACTTCTCGAATAACTTATCTCTATAATATACAGTATGCAGACGATCTCCAAATATATAGTCACTTTAATTTAGTTGATTTACCATCTGCTATTTACTAATAGTAACTTAGCTTACATTTCAGAGTAAACAGTATTAAAGTGAATCCAACAAAAAGCCAAGTAATTATAATTGGTAGTCCGAAGCTGCGTGCAAAAGTGAACTTTGAATGCTTACCTAGGATTAACATTAATAGCACAATTGTTCCTTACAGCTCTGTTGTAAAAAATCTTGACATTGCAATAGACGAAATCCTTTCCTGGGTTCCTCAGGTAAATTCAGTTACTAAAAAAGTTTATTCTGCTGCCTTTTCCTTAAAACGTCTCAGTAAATTTCCTGCCGATACTAACTAAATTTATGCTTGCACAGTCTCTCCTTCTTCCCCTTCTGGATTATGCTGACGGCTGTTACTCTAACCTCAACGAAGACCAACTTGACAAACTCGATCACATACAAAACTTTTGTATAAGATTAATTTACGGCTTACGGAAATTTGATCACATTTCCAAATACCGTAGGCAACTCAAGAGGCTTCCAATTTGTCTTCGCCGCAATGCTCATATCCTTCGATTCCTCTTTCCAATTTTATTTAATCCTCAAGCTCCTGCTTATCTTAAAAATCGCTTTAATTTCCTTTCTTCTGATTCTGACTACCTCCCTAGATCCACCAATAACTATCTCCTCAGTTTCCCTGTCCATCACACAAAGTTTTATAGTGATTCATTAACAGTCACAGCTATACGAATAGCGCACAAACCTTATCTTCATTCTTAATGAAGATAAGGTTTATATAAGTATAAGGTTAAAAATCACTACCTTTCTACTATTAATTAATGTCATATTATGTATATAATATGATGTACGATTTTGTTTTGTATAAATTATAATTAGTTTATTTTCTATACAATGTGTTTAAGAATAAGTTGCATATCGCCGTATGATTTACTTTTGTTATTTTATCTTACACTCTTCTAAATATGGGTTGCTTGGAAGAGATCACTCTTAAGTAACAGGGACCTTAGTCCCTGTTACTTAAATTATATAAAATCTAATTTTAAGTATGTACATTGTAACAAAGTGTGAATAAATAATATGTATGTGTATGTATATATGTATCTATTGTATAACATGTATAATTGTATATACTCGCAAATTAAAAATAAAATTATGTTTAAGTTTATTATTTATCCTTTCTGTATGGTCGCCTGGAAGAAATGGCTTACAGTCGTAAGGCCGCCATTTACATGTGTTTGTATTTGTCTAGTTTTTCTTTTATTGTATACTGTTTTGTAAATACGTGTAATAAAGAATAAATAAATAAATAAATAAACAGCATCCATTTTTCCTGAAAAATATTACTTTGAAATCTTGAAGGCAAGGATCAATAGGCGTCGCCTTCCCCTACATCGCATCTCTGGTTGCCACGAGGCGAGATCGAGACCTAACAACATACCTATGTGAGCTGCTATTTATTTTTATTTGCAGTCATTACCATCATGAATTTTAATAACTTCTAGAGAGGACAAGACAAATGATCGTTTTTCAAAATTCTCGAAGTGTAAAAAAAAATTGCAACCTCTTTGTGTTTTAAAGAGTTCTAATGATACCCCCAGAAGGGAATTGGCCCGAGAAAGAAGGGTAAATAAAATAAATGTTTGTACAAATCATATTTATTCATAAACTATAACGCCAAAAAACATTGTCAATAGAATTTATTGTCTATGAAATTATAAATAATATTAATATGGCATTTTATTAGATCTTAGTTTTATTATTTACATGTATAGATGTATACGAAATATAATTACAATATTTATTTTTATTAAAACATTATATTTACTTATAAATTCTATTTATTAGTACGTCTATATAATTAATGTAAAGCTGTTTACACAAAATTGTCTGTGAATTGTGAATTCACAGTTTAAAAAAAATATCGCACCATTTTTGACAGTTCGTTCGGATACTAGTACCTACTTAATTTGCTTTCTCTATCGGAGTATCCTTTTGCGCTTTCGCGGTCGGAATATTTTCCGTTGTATTTATTGTACCTATCACTGGAAACACTATGTCCGTTCTGTCTGTATGGTTTCTCGCTGGCACTGTAATGTATTTCTGAGGGTCCAATGGTTTTGGACCAATGGTGCGTCCAGTAGAAGTCGTCAGGGTAGCGAGGGTACGGGTTCTCTCGGCAAAGAACTACGCAGTATATTAGGCTGCCTACGAGTGTGATGAATCCGAATATAAGAAAGATTAGACCCAGGATCCTGAAACAGAAATTCAAATTAGTTTTTTTATGACATGACCATCGATCATTAGTAGTACTATGCTGATGATATATGAGTTCATTATATGAAAGTAGACCATATAACTAATCCGTAACTTATCTTAGTAGCAATTCATCGTAATCTATTTTGATAGAATATTGCTTTCAAATTGAAATTATCATTAATTTAGAACGTAAAAATATTTAATACTATTTAAAAATAATTCTTAGTAAAAAAAAATAAAACTAATTAAAACATATTTAAATTCAAATTCATCCCAATAAACGAAGAGTTATGCATCCAATATTAATTATAAATGTTAATATTAATAACATCTATTTCTCTTAAGGCAGTTTAAATTAAAATCACACAACATCAATGGAACCGAATAGCAATAACAGTGTTCATTCATTTGTAAATCGATTTTTAATGATCTCGAAAATTCTCATGAAGGTTAGGATAGAATGCGATCTGCATTTAAAAACTATTTGAAGCGTGGGAAAGTGTGACACGTCAATTTGGTACAGACTACAGACTATAGAGAAATAGTATTGTCAAGTTCAATTGGCTATGGTCCGGATTTTAATTCACAGAACTTCGAAATGATGAGTCATATATCTCTATAAATTACTGTGTTCGGAATGGATTATGGTTCTCGCTTTAAATTATTTCACGAAATTACTCTCCTAAAAGCATTACCGATGTTATTAATAGTAAGCCACTTTTAATTTAATAGGCTACGATTTCTAAACCACAAGAAGGAATTTCTAAACTGAATCTTTTGAAAGAGTGTCACTAATTCATTTTTTAATTATTCCCAATCAATATTAACATGACTTAACGATTTATTTATTATAAGTAGATCGTCAGATTGTAATAAAATACAGATTAATGTGTGTCGGTCACGAGAATGGAATAAATTTTGCGAAATAGTGATAAAGCCAGCGAATTAAAGAGCAAATGAACTCACGTGTTGTAAGTTGCATCAACACACGTGGTTATCAAAATAACGGGTTTTTATTAGTATTTGCATAGTATATCAAAATGTATAAACATCTACTCTTCCGATCTCATCAGAGTAGATGAAGGTTATACTGATAGAACCCAGGATAGCAGTATGAGCCCGCAAAGTGAATCTATTTCGACCTAGACAATTTCGCTTCAAAATTTGTATGTTATTCGTAGATTTTGTACTCTCCACATTTATATGGTAAATTTCTTATAGCAGCAACATTATCGCAGTTAATTACAGATGTACAGTTTTGGCTTCACAGCGGGCCGATTAATTATTAAAGGACTATCAGTCTATGCGTTATTCGACATCGCTACCTATAAAGACATCTCAATAGTAACAAAGACAGACTTACCAAACAAACAGCGGCTCATAGAACTGCAGCACAATAACAAAGCCGAGGGTGACGAGGATGAGCCCCAAGTTGAGGAGCAGCATGAGGCAGCACATACCCTTCACGTTGGGGCAGAACGGGTTCGGAGCTGCCATCGCGTCTACCTTTACGCCGGCCTGGAGAATTTTATAAGTTCTATATAATAACACATAGCAATGATAATGAGTGTTAACTAATATAAGTCTCTATCTTCTTTTAAGAAACTTTTGTTCAATCACTACTTCAGTGTTGTATATGGTTCTGATCAATAATTAATTATGTGTGAAGAAATCACTTTTTAGTGATAAGGCCGCCTATTACATTTCTTCTGTTTCTGTACAAATAGTCTGTAAGATTTTGAATGGAATAAAGGGTAAATAAATAAATAAATAAATCTATACTTATACTTATACTTATACTTATATACTTATACTTATTACTTATTACTTATTACTTATTACTTATTACTTATTACTTATTACTTATTACTTATTACTTATAATATTATAAAGAGGAAAACTTTGTTTGTTTGTTTGTTTGGTTGTAATGAATAGGCTCAAAAACTACTGGACCGATTTCAAAAATTCTTTCACTATTCGAAAGCTACATTATCCACGAGTAACATAGACTAAATTTTATTTTGGAAATAAATAGGGTTCCGTAATATATTTGGGTTTTTCGGACAAAAGGTGTAAAAAACCAACCAGAAAAGTTACTTATTTTGCGTACGCTGCCTAAACTATAAAAGATAGAACTATGAAATGTTCTAATTAGTTGTAGATCATATAAATATCTACAAAAAACTCCGCGACACACTATACCTATAAATGTCGAGTGAGGCACAACAACCATTTTTTAAATCAAAAATCTTGAATTTTTTGGACTACTTTTAAACGCATTTATTTTACTCATTCTATTAATCCTTATCAAAATAATTTATTTCATCATTAAGTACAGTTAATGTTGATGATATTTGGTCTTTGAATGATTAAAATTGGATGTTTAGTTTCGAAGTTATGGCGAAATTAAAATATCACGATTTCTGCTGCACGGCCCGTTGCGAAGTGAGCGTCACCAAGGCGGGGGTGCGCGTGCGGGAGGGGAGTTTAGATCTATGAGTAATATACTATATGCGTAAGCTCTGATATCGCGTAATATAAAAGTGTTCCTATTATGTAACCGTTGTAATATGTACTCTAAAATACCCGTGCTGAGCCGGGGCGGGCTGCTAGTAAATAAATAAATAAGTTTAAGGATTAAGAACTTGTGGTACAAAAAATCTAAAAGTAGGTAGCCTTAGAGCAAATCAAAAAAGAATATTTAAGACAGACAAAAGAAAGCGACGTACTATGTAGTTAATAATTAATTAATAAATAATTAGATTTAGGTAATAAGTTTCGTATTATTTAATGTCACTAATTCGTGACACTTTGTCACGACATTTGTAATAATATACCGTCAACATGGTCTGTAATAATCTATGAATGTAAAATCTATGGTAAAATTTAAATTTATAGATATTAAACAAATATTGGAAATTATATAGTTGCAAGAAAGAAAAATAATCTACAATATCACAACAGAGAAAATAGAAGATATTTTCCATTTTTTTATAAATGACAATTAAATAATACTATCTAAGTCAAAAAATAATAAACATTTTTACCTTTCTGGATATTTTAGAGCGGTGTGTGGAGGCGACAGAGGGCGCCACGCCGCTTCTGTAGGAGTACACGCTCCGAGGAGCACGGGATTGACGACTGAAACAAACATTATTATTATTATTGTTATTATTATTATGTGCACAATATAATACAGTTACCAGTATGAAACTAGTAAGATTGCGAATTGCAATGCACGTCCTGAATAATGATAGAAAATAAGTAGGTACCTAATTATAGATGTAAGAAAAACTACGAATATTTATTTCATGACGTATGTATACTACTGCATTTATTCTTCTATTTTAATAACATATTGTGATAACACCGTTATTGCAAATAAAAGAAGTAAAGCACAAAGTCGTAGCTACAATAAACGTCAATAAATCTCAAACATTAGCCAATACATCGAAATAAGATTTCAATATTGATATTGCTACAGATTCATATTACTCCAATTCAGCTTCCAATAAAATATAAAACACGATTAAATTGAACAAGTTCAGCGGGTCGGATGCAATTCAATATCGATATAATGATTCGGTCACGATTCTAAATCGATTTGTTCGAGTCAAGGTCAATTCGGGATGTCACGGAATCGATTCATTACATAACCACTGGCCAGGTGTTTTTTGACCTACAGTCAGATAAGTCACATGTTAACAGATTGTTAGCACGCTTAGAAGTTATTTGTCATTTACCAAGGTTTTAAATTCTAGGTTATTAGGAAATGTTAAGGTCATTTCCGCGTTTATTAGATTTATTTTCAATTTCTTATGTATCCACTTCGTACCTTACCTTTTCAAGGGTTAATAGTTTGAGGGATTCTTTTACAACATTTTTAAAGTGTTACTATACCTTATATATATTGCTACCTAGCGATAAGGCCGCCAATTGGCTGAATTGTGTTTTTTAATGTAGTCCTTTCCTGTATGTTTTTGGTCAATAAAGTGTTTTTAATTTTATTTATTTATTTATACCCTTTTACGTGATACATAATCCATTCAATCAATATTTAAGGACGTTCTTCTGTTAAGTAGGTAATTAATATTCATTTCTCTGTATTTCTCGAACTCCTCTTTAACGGACTAAATATCCTTTGGACCAAGATCCTTTCTATTTAGTCACATGCTCAAAACAAACGCATATAAACTATTACCCAGTCATTACTGCAAGCCGCTTCTACAGTATGTAATCTTCTCCTTTTAACTCGCCACGCAAATGGCTATGAAAAGCCTGTTAATCTAATGTCGGGGTACTGAAAGCTCAACATTGTAGCGAAGCAACGGCCAACATTGTACCGCTAGTTTTGTAAGCCCTAGCCCAATTGCACGCCGCAACGTGTTCAATTATGAGATTCGTCCTCAGCTCGGACAAACGGGCGTCTAAAAACCGCTCAAGTAGAACGAAACAATATCGTTGAACTTGTGTAGCGTTTTTAAAACGCTGGATTGAAATACGTTTAATCTGTACTTATATAACTTGTTAACAAATTTAAAATATACGAATAAGAATGCTAATGCTCTACTTGTGTAGAGCATATCTTCTTAGAAGGATATGTAGCTGTATGGATAGCAAAGGAAATGTGGAAAGATTGAAAATATATGAAACGTTAATATCATCAAGACAACAGGAAAAGTTATGCATACAGCACGAAATAGGAGAATTTACAGAAAATGGATTAGGCTTTTACCCATAACGGGGTCATATAACAACAAAAAAAGATGCATGTTAAAAATTTAAATAAAATTACATAAGCTAGCTAATATAAAATAGGCAAAATACACCAAGACAAATTTATCATCGCCGCTCATAAACTTCAACATCAGACTTGCGAAACTTGAACATTGCCGGTATTGTAAAAAACGTAGCGTTTTAACCGTCCGTTTGCCGAGCATTGAACGCAGTCATAAACGTCGAGATTGACGGAAAATTACCCATAGAGGCAATGCAATCGCACGCATGACTCATCTCTGTGTATATTGACATCGTATTGCTAACGGAGCGGTGGGAACCGGCCATATATGGGATGATCTAGCGATTGTTGACAGGTACTAGATTGTTCAGGTAATATTATGTCTCCTTTGTAATATTTTTTTTTTATATAATAGGGGGCAAACGAACTGGCGCGTCACCTGATGGAAAGTGATCAGCGCCGCCCATGAGAACTCGTGATGTCACGAGTGTGTTGCCGGCATTTTTAAATATTAGATACTCTTACTATAATATCGAAAAACTTATTTAAATTCGAAAATGGATTGTTTTCAACTTTGATATTCAAATTAGGTGCTGGATTCGAAACCTATACCAATATACTGAAAAAACAATATTAAAATGGAATGAATATTCTACAGTCTTTAAAAAAAACGTTGGAAAAAAACATTGGAAATGTATTTGCTCATAAAACGAATTGTCATTCCGGAATCGTTTCCCATAAACCATTTTATCCATGACCATTGTCATCTTTTTCCGGCTAGCATTTAGAAATCCTTTGAAGTGCCGACGAGATTTTCAAGCTACTTAAAGTGACTTTACTTGAACTAACCTTAGTTATGAGAATCATATTTTTAAAGACGTAATCAAATTCCGATCCCGGTATTTGTTTTAAGACAAGCGCTTGGGCTATGTCCGAATATGACCATAGATAGCTATTCTCAAAAAATCAATAATTTCGTAAACAAAGCTGTTAAGCGGGTAAAAGTTTAGTGCAATGATTTTTGTGATTTTTTGCCAATAGATGGTCATTTTCACATTAAACGTTTAAAAATAACGTTTATTTTATTACCTGTATCATTAAAAAGAAAAAAATCTCGAACTAATCTCTCTGACCGTGCCTCAACCTATCTTTTTTGTTTTTTCAATAATTGAAAGACGTCTCAAGAGGTTTTGTGGGGCGTTTTGTTAATCGCTTGACATCTTATTTATAATGTTTGTTCATCGTGCCTCGTTAAAGCCAAGATTGGGCAGTAATTGGAAACTTTCTACGTCACTGACAATATTTCTCGGGGCTGACAGGAGCGAAATTATTTTCAATGTTCGGTCGGTTATACAAAGTTGAATTGGTTTTTTTGTGAATAGGTTATGGAGGCTGTTTTGTTTTTTTTTTGTTTGTTATTAAAACTGTTTTTATTTAAGTAACTGTTTTGAACAAGTCAAGTACTATGAAAGTCACTCAATTTCGATGTAAACAAATGTCTAGGAATTTGTATTGTCATTATGTCATTCATTATATGTATAATGATGTATTTAAAAATGCATTTATGTAATTTATAGATTCTATAAGAAGATGAATAATTTAGTATGACCGTGATTTTCAATTGTCTCTAACGAAGTTTGATAACTACGCATTTCTGAATTCCATCCACTAACCCTGGCATGTACGCATTGCTCTTAGCAAAATAAAAAAAAACTGTCACTTATATTAAACGTCAAAATGAACACGGTATTTTTTTTTTAATTTTGACGTAAGCAGTTTGAGGTTTTATGTTAAAATATACTCAACAGAACTGTTGTCTATTAGGGGCCATCCATTACCTGATCTCCGAGGGCGGTCGGTAGGCCGCGCTGGTGACGTAGACCTCAGAGCCGGAGTCCCTGGGTGATCCATTGGTGTGTCTCCTGCCTGTGCGCTCTGATGGGGACCTCGTTCGCTCGTCCATCGTCTGGGGATGTATTTAATACGTATATTTTATAAGTAATACCTTAATCTATACTAATATATAAAGCTGAAGAGTTTGTTTGTTTGTTTGAACGCGCTAATCTCAGGAACTACTTGTTCGAATTGAAAAATTCTTTTTTTATTGAATAGACAATTTATCGAGGAAGGCTTTAGGCTACATAACATCACGCTGCGACTAATAGGAATGAAGAAATAATGGAAAAACAAATCAATGGGGACGAAGTCGCGAGCAACAGCTAGTATGTAATACTTCCACAGTGATTATATCTCGTGTACACTATATAGGATGTTTTAACTGTTTATTAGTACTTAATTAATTTAGTCAAATCTGATATCATATCATCATATAATGACGTCGTTATGAGTCAGATATTAACTTTGGTTCTAAAGAGCTGAGGGGAGCCCGAAAATGTAAGCTTCTGTAATGCCCTAAATTTTAAATATGTCAACTCTAATTTAAGTGCACATCTGCGCAAAACAACGATGTTTATTTCTTCTGAAACAAAGGAGGATCCTTTCGACCAGTCGAACTATTGACTAACCGGCCGTTAGGCCACTATGATTCCGATGGCAAGAAGTTGAATATATGCTAAGTCTTTAATAAATATCATAAGCGCGATTCAGATCTCAGAAAATTAGGAGAGATCGTTATAAGCATCTACCCAGTAAAACTAAATCTACGTTGAGTCAACCTTCTTTGAAGTTATTTCACAAAACAAATAAACAAATACATCACATGATGCGATCAGAATAATGCGTGACACACGTCGTGATCGCTTTCTCAATACGCAATAAACATTGTTATGGAGACCAACTGGTTGCATTAGGATTCGGCAGCATATTTCTTGTATGGTGAAAATTTAGCTGACTTTTATCGACAGATTTGAAGCTTTCTTATTTGTTTGGATTTCTCTAAATAAGTCTGATAGTTGTTCTTCCGAGTCATTACCTCATTTTTTAAGAATTATTAAGTTAATGAAATGTAGGTAAGGGTAAATTAGCCTTAAGGGTTTTAGAAGTATGAGGTACAAAGCAGCAAAGACCTGACATTATATTTCCGAATGTCCATAAAATAATTAAATGGAAAGAATGTTTTAGGGCTTGAGTATTTATATAATATTTTTGAGAATATATAATATTTAAGAATTAAGTATCAAATAGAACGTAGGCTGCTAGTCAATCTTATATTTCATTTGATGAGAAAGCCCGTAACAAATCAATGACTTTATTTCTCATTTCAGGCATATAATGAACTGGTTCTTTACTAAACTATTTTAATAACGAATAGTGTGTTCTGAATGTGGCATTTCCCATTACTTTTTATTTATTAGTTTTTAACTGACTCATTTAATTATATCTCCTGAAAATATCTAAAATACCACAATTTTGCTCAATAAACTTCAAAACAATCGCGAAATTCTTTAACTTGCGCGTACGCAATCAACAACGTTCAAGAGCGTAGGTATGTGTTTTGGTAGCATTTTAATCGATTCCGGACCAAAATAAATCGTACACAGATTTATGTGCTATTACTACAGTCATAGCCGCCATATTGTTTTGCAAATTGTTTTTATGTTTTAAAACGCATCATTAAAATTCTTCCAGTTTTCATTGCTTTTCATCAAGCCTCGTAAAATGTAAAGTAAACCTCGTTTCGTTATGACTTATTTTTTTATTGATATTTATGTGGATCTTACGTTCGGAAAAATTATATGAGGAAAAGTTTTCCGTATATTTTTTAACTAATTTTGCAAAAACAACAATGATATTGTCTTTAAGAATGATTCATACAAAAAGGGTTTTAATTAACTAATAGTTGAATAGATTTTGAACTTCTCAAACAATGAGCCGTATAACGTATTACGTGAATTTAATCGATTCAGCCTCGTAGATTGTTTAAAAGCGGACAAACAGATGTGTGTAGATTTTATTATAATCACAGGCGTCTGTTCGCGGATTTATTGAAGGAAGTTTTGCGTCAATACTTCGGCACGCCAATTTGAGCGAGACGAATGAACTCGACCGTTTCATTTGTAATAATTTAAATTTTATTAACGATTTTCGCTGTACCATGTAAACAAGGAAATATAATTTTTTATCTATATTTTTTATTACCAGAATTACTGGCAACTCATAAAAAAGAAAAAAATCTTGACAGTTGACACTTACCGTATATTCTGACAGTGTTCTTTCGGAAGGCGCGCGATGGCTGTCATTTTCATCTCTTGATGATGCTCTGTGTAAGTAGGCTCCGGAGGACGGCGAATCCACACCAGACCGGTGTGTTGCCACGTAGTGATTGTTCTTTAATTTATGCGCCATTTTTTATCTGTATCAGTGGCGTGTCATTTTCAAAAGCGCGCCAACCGCATTCTTTTTTCAAATCCGACGCCGGTAATCTAAATCATATTTCGTTTTCTAATCTCGATTTTCAATGTTTTTGTAGACTACCTGCAACAAAGGAATGGGTTGGTATGACCTTTTTATTTGATAACCTTGAAGGCATTTATGTTTAAGCGATATTGACCTATACAGTGAGCTTATTTCGATCGATATTCGAATGGGCTTGTGCAACGTTTTTTGTATCTTTTGTATCCTAGTTCACACGTTTTAATAAACACTTGATAACGCAATTAAATGTAATTTGACAAGCTACTGATGTTCGAGATTAGATTAATGCGGAGATAGAATATCGTAAGGATTGATGTTGGTGTTTGGTTTGAACCAGTTTTTTGTTCCTGAAACTCGGTTAATGGGTAATAAAAATGTTTTGTTAGTGTTAATCTGTTTTTTAGGTGTAAATAGTTGTATGTAGGTACTATGTAGTGCTACGTTCACTAGCATTTAAATTTGTTTAATTTCTTTTTTTCTATAATAGTATTTTTTAAATGTCAAACAGGGGCCATAGATAATAATTATTGCTATTGAATTATGTTACATATTTTATCAGCTTCCTTAAGAGAAATGCATAGTAATTAATAGGTAATAAAAAGATGTTTATATACTCGTATTAAAAGTAATAAGTCCCAAATAGTTTCGTAATTAACAAAATATTTTCAGATAAGCTTGTCGTAACTATTAAACAGATTTGGCTGACTTTTGGCATGGTAGATTAGACCCTAAACAAACCCTAAAAAGAACCTCACCAAAACCTACGCCGGTTAAAACCGCCGGGCGCGGCTAGTATGCTATTTACAGCGTTTTCCAATAATAGCACTAGAGCGCATTATTTTTTTTTTAATAGAAGGTTGTCCACTAATCTTTACAATAGTAAATGCATATAAAATAGCGTTGATTCATATAAGGAAAGCTTATCGTAAAGACATTACAGGACAACACAACATGCAATAGAATTACTATCTATATGTTATTATTATAAAAAATACTAACTACAACAATATTTTTTTCTTGAACGTACTGGGCGAATCACACACAATATCGATATCATTGAAACTATGTATTTTATTATGCGGTATAATGCTTAACGTTGTATGTTTCAACTACATCTTTCTTTATAGAAATGTCGTATTATGCTCTGTAATTGGAAAACGCTTTAAGTTAGCATTAAAAGCAGACAAAGTCAAGGGTACGTAGTTAGGAATAATTTGAAAGGAAAGTGGGTAAACCGCACGATCGCTGAGGAAATGTCAAACTTTACGAGATGGAAATAATTTCTGTATTATCTGCTGACCCGGATCGCTTTACCGCTATTTTACGAATCAACTGACCATCCTTTCCAGTTGTTTCCAATTTATTGTTTCTACTATTGGTACTAAAGGGAACTACGGATATAGCACCTCAATCAAGGAACACTACATCTATGTGTATAGGTCGCGTCACGGAAGTTTAGCGCTGGACGAGAATAGCTGCGCATCGGTAGAATCGTGCTCGTAATTGACGTATTGGTGCGAGAAAGACAACACGACTGGGGAACCAATCAACGCTCGCGCACCCGACGATCACGCGCCGTCCCCTCGATACCTTATTTTTGACTTTTGCGCAGGTTTCGTTCGGCGCTAAAGATTCGTGACGCTACTTATAGTATAGTAAAACTAAGTCGCTTTCTCTGTCCCTATATCCCTATGTAAGCTTAAAACTCCAAAACTAAACAACAGATTTTGATGTGGCTTTTTTATATCAGGTACAGTGATTCTCAAGGCCCTTTAAAGGCGAGTTTTTTTATAACATAGCGGGCAAACGAACAGGCGAGCCACCTGATGGAAAAGTGGTCATCGCCGCCCATCAACACTCGCAGAGCTTGACAGCTTTGGAGTGGGGCCGACCTCTTAAAAGTCCGACATAACCCCCTCCTTCTCCCCCGAGGAGGTCGTATCCGTAACAGGATTTCCCCCCGTAAAAAAGGTAGCGATTCTAGATAAAGTTTTATACGTGTCCTAGCTGTTGCTCGCGATTTCGTCCCCGTTTATTTTTTTTTCCATTATTTCTTAGCTCCTATTAATTGCAGCGTGGTGTTATGTAGCCTAAAGCCTTCCTCGATAAATTGTCTATTCAATAAAAAAATAATTTTTCAATTCGAACCAGTAGTTCCGGAGATTAGCGCGTTCAAACAAACAAACAAAGAAACAAACTCTTCAGCTTTATATATTAGTACCTATAGATAAATGCGGCTAGAACTAGTATTATGATAATTAGCTAATTTCTGACGAGTTTTTGTGCGTATTCTTTTCCGGAACTTACCTATGTTGAACAAAAAACCATTCATAGCTATTGCATTGCGTAACTTAACACGTAGTTAGAGAATGGAATTTTGAGATCGCCGATAATTCTGTATAGAACATAACAAGTATTTAGAAATGATAGCTATCTGTTACGAAAAAGAATTTAATTCAATTGTTTAGTCGAATTTATTTAAATTCATACTTATATTGTAAATGCGAAAGTAACTCTGTCTGACTGTCTGTGTGTCCTTCCATCACGCTAAAACTATTATTTTATTATTATACCGATTAGAACGAAATTTGGCACACAGATGGACTAGAGGCTGAGATACAACAAAGGCTACTTTGTAACTGGAAAAAAGGGTTTTAAGAGAGTTAGAGGGGGGGTTAAACTTTATATGAAAGTCCACGCGGACGGAGACGCGGGCAATAGCTAGTTAAAAATAAATAAAAAAATCGCGATAAACCTTCAATTTTGAGGTATCTATTTGACTATGTGTCAGGCGATCTGTGTAATTAAAAAAAATAATAGTCGACCTTATGGCTATTTTAAATATCAAATAAAGTCGAAATAATATGAATACTATAACTGTCAATAATAGAGATAAGATATTGTATATTAAGATATTAGTTGTATGTCTGTTTGAGCTTCTAAATGTGTGTGTGTGTGTGTGTGTGTGTTTGTAACTCAAAATATTGAATGACCTGAATATATTTAATTTGTAAGTGAATCTGAATTCATTAAATTAACCCGCCATTACTCTTATTGAGGTTAGAAAGAGAAAAGTAAAAGTCTATTGGATATTTAATCTGTGGTCACTTGTATAACGTGACAGTAAATGTCAAACGCATTTCAATTTTTTTTTTTAATTCAAATTATTTTTAATTTTGTTTGTGGCTAGGACGAAGGCGTATAATGCAATGACATACTTTGACGATATGTCATATACGATACGGCATTTATTTTTAATCAGGTAGTACCAAAATATGAAGAGTCGGTTTATTTAGAATTATTCATATGGAATTTATATTTTTTGCTTCGTTTAAAAGATTAAACGAAAATCAGCCGTACTCTACGTGGTAAATAATATAGTTTATTATATCTTTATAGATCTTAATTTATCAAGGCTGAACAACATTAAATTAACAAGGTATTTAGAAACAAAACATTCTCTATCGCCATCAATCAGTCATCAGACGACAAAGGCATTGTGTTCGATTCCCGGGGCACTAATCGTTGAGTAACTGTTAATGTTTTATGGCAAGCAGATAATTAATTACTAGCTAACCTTATATAGATCTGTGGTATCCGCTAAGTGCTCTGACATTATAGAATTAGAGTAGATATCGACCTGTTGTATGGTTATGACGCCCTGGTACTTTGTGTTTTTGAGGTTATATTAGTTTAACTAGAGGTTTGTTCTGGCTGCGGTTGGGGTATGTTTAATCTACCTACGTCCAAAAATCACTTTTTATCTGTTAAAGAAAACTACATCAAAATCATTTTATTAGTTTATTATTTTATACTTAACAAAATAATCAAGTAATTTTCCGATATGTATATTTATGTTATGGCGCGCATTTTCTTATGTTCATTTTCTATAAGGAGTAACTCATCACACTCTCTCTCTCACAAAAAAAATCTTAAATTTAACATACATAAAATGTATGTTTACGTTTACCATAAGATCATAAGTTAAACAAAGTTTAAACCAAGTAAATTCCATGGCGAAACTTTCACGGCACTAAGTACTTAGGTCTATGGTGAGCCGAGATTGACCTAGAAAGTTCTAGACTTATTTAAACAGATGCCGTTTAGAATGCATTCATTGTTTTGTGATACGCTTCCAGAACGTTCTGTGGTTATAATTTATACGTTATTTATAGTTGTGTACTTTGAATATAAGATTATATATATTATCTGTTATTGAAATGTTGCAGGAGTATTGGAAAATTTGAATTATTCGCCGCCATTTTGTTGAATTTTTAATTAGAATCCTATAATATTCTTCCTTTACGTGTCCATAAAGGAAAAATATAGCCAAATAAAATTTTATTGAACCTCATATTTGTCTAGATTATTTAAAAGCAGTTTTATGTGGGCGAAAATGCGAAGAAAGGCGTTTTAAAATCTATGGGCTGGGCCAATTTTAAAATATTTTGTTTATCTTTTGTAATCCACTTTTTGGCAGTACTCATAAAGTTTGTAAATAGTCTAGAATTCTATGAAGCCATGTGTTTGAAATGTTATAGGAAGTCATTATCTGAAGTTTAATACCTAGTGATATATATATATTTTTTTTTAAGTACTGCCACATATTACATATTTCACATTCAATTACGTGTTATTTTATTTTTTTGTACAATGAAAACAAAATTCTAATACGTACTAAATTTTCGGCGTGCATAATATTTTATATAAATTAAATACTACATACATACGATTTAAAACTCTTTTAATATTTGATTGTATTAAAGGTTTATTCTCAGAAGTCTACGAAGGTACTTCTGACCCCAGTACGCTGCGGTAAGAAGGAAAACAAGTATTTATTTATTTATTTATTTTTTCACTTTATCACACCATAATAAGAAAAGAACAAAATACAAAATAATAAACATAACAAGATTAGGCGAAAAATGCGGCCTTTCTACTTAAAAGTGATGTCTACCAGGCAACCTAGTAAATGAGCTAAGGGAGAAATAACGTCAACGTATTTATACAGTCTTTACGAAGTTGGCCGAACGTTGTAACCTCAGACCTCAGACAGCTTCCGAAGCTCTACTCCGAACACAATCGATGTCGATTTTTATTATTATCGATACAGTTTTTGAGCAATTTTTTTGTTTCTGTTTCGATTACATTCCGATAAACTGATGTGCGATCCGATTCTTTATAAGAGTATATTTAGTCTCATAGAATAGTCGGTGCAGTATCAAAAATTCTCGATATCAACGACGATTGCATTCGGAGTAGCTGCTCAGAGCTAGTAAACATTGTTCTTAGAATAACAAATTTCACAAGTGCAGTTATAAATTTAACAAAACAATAATAGCCATTCGTTGAGCGCGATTTACATATAGTTGGAAGTGTAATTAGTTATTAAAAGTATGTGTTTGTATGTAAATGGAAAGCGAACGTGTGACTCGCTGGCCCGGCCGCAGCGATGCTAAATAGTGCATTGTTAGATTTTCACAAATACCTAAGCTGGTACAAGTTTAGAGCGACTAGCGATATTTATATTATAACGCAGCCTGCTGTTAATTCCGCGTTTATGCATGTGTTATACATGTAAACTTTTCTTTTGAATCAGTCTATCCGATGAAAAAAAACCGCGTCAAAATGGGTTCCGTAGTTTTAAGCATACATAGAGACAGACAAAAACAAACCGACTTCGTTTTATACTCTGTAATATGTATTGATGATAATAAATACAAACACTCGAGATTGTCAAAGAAATTAAGAGATCTTCCGTTTTTAAAATCATTAAAAATCTAATACATAACATGTATAGTACGCGTCACGAATCTTTAGCGCTGAACGAAACCTGCGCAGAAGTCAAAAATAAGGTATCGAGGTAGGGTAGCGGCGCGCGGGGCGCGTGATCGTTGAGTGCGCGAGCGTTGATTGGTTGTCCCAGTCGTGTTGTCTTTCTCGCACTAATACGGCATATACGAGCGCGATTCTACCGATGCGCAGCTATTCTCGTCAATCGCTAAACATAAATGACGCGTACTATAACGCTTCGTAAAAAAAATTATTAAAAATATTTAGCACGCCACATGACATGCCTTCAACCAATCACAACGACGCATTGTTTCAATGTTTTAGTTACTGGATCCGAATATTTGCATACTGATTGAATGGCGTTTCCTTTTCGCGGTATAAATAAGATTTGCTTCTACAAATCTCTCATATTATTACTCTAAACGAACGAGTTCTAGATTTAATATTAAATCATCTGTGATCGTCGACAAAACATATTCCCGCCAATTCTAAGCTGTCAAATGACATGTCAGTCATTTCGTTTAGAAAGAATAAATTGTTTTTGCTCCTATTTATTTTTTCTTAAGCTTAGGGTGTTCCAATTAGTGACGTCATCTGTAAAAATGAAATAAAAAAAAAGAAAAAGATTTTGCAATAACTCATAATGGCTACATACTACATAGTTCAGAAAGTTGCTTTCTGCTGTATTTTCTAATCTGCCTCTATGTATCTAACATCTTTTAAGCTACGCAATGGATTTTGATACCTTTTTTAATAGAAAGAGATATTCAAAGTGAGCATATTGTATAGTTGGTTGCTATTTTTTTGTTCATTGGGAAACCACTTCTGACCAAGATCAGTCGTAAAAAAGTATTAAATAAATATTTATTTATTTATTTATTTATTTATTTCTTTCTTTCTTTCTTTACAAAAGAACGGCCCATAATATACTAATATATTCAAGAAAGATTTATAAAAAAGACACCGTAGTCTAATTAATTATTTCTAGTAGATGGATAGAACTATTACCTAGATATTTCCTCTAAAATCTTGATCGTTAAAATCTCAATAGATGTGGTCAAGCCCCTGTGTATAGGTCAAAGTTATTATACTGCCTTGTAAGCTCACCACGCCCTGCATTAAATATTATACCACTAAAGGCAATGATATTATATGAAATAGGTATGTTATATGCGAAAAAATTCGAAGACGCAATAACATCCTAATTGGGACGTCTTACATTCAGGTGATTGGTTGCCGGTGCGTTCACATGCAACTGATAATACTATCTCTTTTCTTCTTGTTGGTTGTATCATTTATCTCTTTTCTATCGTTTTGACTTGTATGCATGTGTGCTGTCGCTACTGTGCGGAACACTTTTCGGTTGAATTGTATGGGTATAACATATCTATAATATAATATCATTGACTAACGCTAAACTAATAAACGCCAGTTTGCGATGATGTATAATATTTGTTGTTCCTTTACGCAAAAATTTATTAATGGCTTCTCATGGAGAATCTATAATAACAAACACATTTTCCTTAAGTATTGCCATGGTAACGGAAATTACGGAAGCAAAGTACGCGCGACTAATTATTAAAGTTTGTTTTTTAAGGATAATTATTCCTATACGATTCTTTTAGTTCGACAGGCTGGTAACAATAGAAATATGATATGTCAATGTCAATGTCAAATATATAAACTGGGTTACATCTAGTAACACTTTTGAGTAGCCATAGACATTACAAGATATCTATTAGTTATAATACTAATTATAGTACTGAATCGTTAATAACGCCACAGACTATAGATTCAAACGTCAAATCCAATATAACATCCTTCACATGTGAAACAATCAACAATACAACTTTCTACCATTCACCATCCCCCTACATTTATCATTAAAATAGGCGTTTCCAACTTCCATCGATGTAATTATAAGATAACTTTGGATAACATTACTTATGTTAGTAACTAACTGAAGCTCTAGTTAGTAAATAATTGAATGTAACTGTATGTGTAATTGAAATATATTAGATTATCTATGGTTTTGTTTTTTTTTTTATTATTTTTTATCTATTGTACGTCACTGAACGTTTATTTTTTTTTATAACATAGACGTTATGTGTCAGTACGCGTACTGTATGGACAAAGAGGTTTTAAATATTACATTGATTTATATATAATTAAATATAACATAATTGAAGTAAGAATATGCATTGCTGGTTTTTTAAAGTAACTTAAAATGATAAGTTCTTATTCAATCACCAGTGAAAATGATTTTTTATAATCTGTCTTAAGTTTTGAGAACCTGTTTAATTTTCATAGATATTGAACACAACGATATACGTATGTATACAAAACTAGCTGTTTCCCGCGACTCCGTCCACGTTTACATTCATAAAAAATTTATTCCCCTGGAAACTGGATAAAAAGTATCCAATGTCCTTCTCCTGGTTCTAAACTACATCCCCACCAATTTTCAGCCAAATCAGTTGAGCCGTTAACGAGTTAGAAATGGTGTAACAAACACGACTTTCTTTTATATATATAAGATGTTTATAAAATACAACAACGTAAGCCCATACTGATGTATTACGTGTAGAATATAATTGTCAGTCGATGATGATGGTTGATGAAGGGGCGTCATATCTCATCATCGGGTGATGGCTTCCTGATTGCTGGCGTGACGAGCGATATGGTGTATAAACCTGCGTACACACTACCGAGCACCGCCTTTCATTTTAAATGTATCATACTTTATAATATATAGTACTAGCGATACGCCAGGACTTCGCTCGTATACACTATACTTGTTTAAACCGTTCTGATGAATCACTCTATCTATTAAAAAATACCCGCATGTCTGTATATTTGTAAGTGTAAAAAGCACGAGCTCACAATCCCACCGATAATGTTATAAAAAAATTATAAAAAATTTACCCTATAAATACGATAAAACGAAAAACATTCAAATTTTGTTGCGATGAGCTGTAGTGTCGATCTATGTAAGTAGACAAAATTGTCTTGGTTAAATTGGCTTCACGTTGCGTGCTCATACTGCTGTTCAAGGTGTCCATTCTAATAATAATAATAATTAATCATTTATCGCTAAAACAACCAGTACATTGGTAAGCAACTATGTGTAACGGTATAGCAATAAGGCCGCTTCTTGTGCATTATATTTGCGGCGTTTTTACATACAGTAAAATTTTAAAATAATTAAATAAATTAAGAGCACTAGTGTGTCCGTAAGCTAAGCCACCTCGTTATCTAATTAATGATGTTAAACCCTTTCTTCGTGCCTCTTATTAGTTCGCTGTAATGAGGTCAATTTGTTTTATAATGTTTCCTTGTTACTACGCTGTACTGTGTGTGTTATACTTGTATCTCGTCAACTAGTTATCGTAAAAGATGTATTTGTTTCTCGTAACCCGCCTGGTATGATAGAGGTATTATCTAAATCATTGTATAGAAAAAAGTTTCTTCAGTCTGTCCCAATGTATGCTTCAATCTTCAAAACTACACAACCGATTTTCATGAGCTTTTTTTTAATCAATTCATTAGAGTGAGTCAAGAGGAAGGTTTATATCTATATATATAAAAGAAAGTCGTGTTAGTTACACCATTTATAACTCGATAACGGCTCAACTGATTTGGCTGAAAATTGGTGGGGATGTAGCTTAAAACTAGGAGAAGGACATAGGATACTTTTTATCGAGTTTCCAGGGGAATGATTTTTTTATAAAAATAAACGCGGACGGAGTCGCGGGCAACAGCTAGTGTTTAATCAATGCGTGTCATAGTTTTATCTATAGGTAGAGGCTAGATAAACAATGTATTATTAAAGCTTTAAGCATTATATTGAAGTTAGTCAAAAGATAAATATTTTAAGATCAACAAATATTAGGTTATAAGGAGGTAGAAGCTACTCTCACACGTGCGTATAATATTTCAACTTCAACTCAATTTATTGAGTAGTTTTAGTGAAAAAGAGTAACGAACAAACATACTTACTGAAAAACTTTCACATTTACTTTTCTTTCAACTTGAAAAACATAGAAAGTATTGTATGAATAAAAAAATAGTATGAATAACAATTATAACATTTATTAATTTAATTAATTTTAATTTTTTGAAGCTTAATTATATTGTTAAACAGAATATTATTTAAATCATTGTGGAATTAGGTGAAGTTTGAAAATTGTTTACGTTAACTTCTTATTCGTTTGTTCTACGAGTTAAGTTTATATTCACATAATATGTGTGTTGTAGAAAAAGTATTTTTTTCTAGAATTATTATAATTAATTTACAACATATCTGAAATAAAATAAGCTGAAATTGCGTTAAAGATTTCTTCTGTCAACAATTCTGTATTTTTATGTGTCTGACTATTTTACGTCATTCTAAATCCAATATGATTTTCAAAGATGGCGGACAAGTTATTTATAAAAAAATCAGATGACATAGAACACGCTAGAAATAACTCAAATAAAAAAAAAGAATATGTCAAAGTCAAATTGACTATTCCTTTTTATTATGACGGAGTCTCGTTAAATTACGAAAGCTATTATTATACCTCTAATTTTAATGTCAATTTGAGATTCCAAATCTCTATTTAAACCTTAGTTTCGTGGGTGGTATTCAAATTTGTTACCAACTCACGCGATCTCTTTTTGGAAGTATATAATTATTTCCACATTCTTTTATAAGCGGAAAGGAGTTTTTGAATCTATTTTTCCATCGAATTGCCGACTTCATACTATAGACTCTGCCCGCGATTTTACTGTCGTATCCTTGTTCACCTCTTACTTTTTTTTCTTATTTTATCTTTTTCTAATTAATATTATTATCTATCTGTGTATATCTTTATCTATCTAGTATGTCATTCTCTTATGCACTTTATTATAAATATATATTTGCTATTTCGTCTATTTAAATAACTTTTCACCGCCACTATGGTTGCCTGGAAGATATCGATAGGGCTTCCTAGCGATAAAGCAGCCTTTGGATAAATTTGATTTTAATGTTTTGTTCATGATACATCAATAAAGTGTTTTTTTATTTTATTTTTATTTATTTAAAATTTAAAAAAAATTAACCTATATGTTTATTTTTAGGGTCTATCTACCTTCGCGTGTCTGCAAAGGTACCCGGGATCCCCATTCGCTGCGGCAGAACGATTAACAGTGTGGTTTTGGTCGGTAGAAGTCCGACATAACCCATGGTCCTTCCCCGAGGTCCATGGGTATCCTATGAGGACTTCCCCACTATAAAAAAGGGTCTAATCTACCTGTATACTAAACTTCAGCCAAATCTAGTTAGTAGTTTTTGCGTAAAAGAAGAACACACATACATAAATCCTCAGAAACTTTCACTTTTATACTATGAGTAAGATTATGATATTTCGTTATTATTTTAAAGGGCTTTCTCTTTGTTTTAAATATCGTTTTAATGTAGATAATTAAGATTGTGCTAATGATAATCATGGTTTTATTTTAAGTGTTTTTTAACAGAAATATAGTAAATTGTTTTGAAGTTTTTTTCATAATATGGGGTAAATGTAGCTAGCCACCTGATGGAAAGTGGTAATCGCCGCACATCAACACTCGCAGAGCTCGACAGCTCTGGAATGGGTTGCCGGCTTTTATATTTATAGTATTAAACCTATGTTTTGCTCTTTTTAAGGTTTTGTATTTATAAAAGGACTACTTGTTTATGTAGGTAAACATTTTTTAAGTACAACAGTCAAACAGACGGACGAATATAACTCTTGCCTTGACAGAAAACGTAACCATAATAATGTTAGAACGATGGGTATAATTCATATTAAGGTGTAGTACGCGTCATTTATGTTTAGCGATTGACGAGAATAGCTGGGCATCAGTAGAATCGCGCTCGTAATTGATGTATTGGTGCGAGAAAGACAACACGACTGGGACAACCAATCAACACTCGCGCACCCGACGATCACGCGCCCCGCGCGCCGCACCCCTACCTCGATACCTTATTTTTGACTTCTGCGCAGGTTTCATTCAGTGCTAAAGATTCGTGACGTTTACTATAATGTTTTCTCTTTAAGATACGCAACCCTAAAGACATTAATCATTTTGTCAGATTTCGTAACATTCGGACAGAACAAGTCAAGGTCGCGGACGGGCTGCCGTGACGAATCTCCAAGAAGTTTTCGTGAAACTGGTTTTTATGGCGATAAAAAAGTTATTTCGAATGCATTTATCTGGCTTATGAAACGCTTGGATAATTTTTTTTTTGTTTGTACATTTTATTTGTCATTTGCAACGTCTGACTTTGTGTTTATTACATTGTATTAATTAAATAAGTATGTATCATAGATTGATAATCCCTTAATAATTGGTCCGCCGTAAGTGAAGCCAAAACTGTATATATGTAGGTGATAACAGCACGTTCTTATACTCGATGACACGCACACAAGCCCACCGATAATGTTGCTGCTATGAGAAATTCACACTGTAAATGAGGGAAATTTTAAATCTACAAAACACATACAAATTTTAATTAGATGTCCTGCGATGACGATCTGTGTAAGTAGACAAAATTGTCTACTCTGAAATGGCTTCACTTTGCGTGCTCATACAGAGGTTCTAGGTGTTTAAATTCTATGTATGTATCCTTGATATATTTCTGTATGTTTGTTAACCCAATTTCTTTTTGACTGGTGCAAATATATTTTTCTAGTATGGGGATCGAACCTAACCTTGCGCGGAAGGAAGTAAAACTATATTACCACTGTATAGTAGGCGTCATTTATATTTAGCGCTGGACGAGAATAGCTGCGCATCGGTAGAATCGCGCTCGTAATTGACGTATTGGTGCGAGAAAGACAACACGACTGGGACAACCAATCAACGCTCGCGCACCCGACGATCACGCACCCCGCGCGCCGCGCCGTTACGATCGCCTCGATACCTTATTTTTGACTTCTGCGCAGGTTTCGTTCAGCGCTAAAGGTTCGTGACGCGAACTATACCCAACAGATGATCGTCAATAACTGCAGACTCGTTGATAAGTACTATAAAATATAAGGCAAATAATCTTAATCGAATCTCCTTGCGTAATAAACGAGTGTATGGAGTAATGCTCAGCTTTAATTATATTAATGTTTTCCGCAGTAATTCCAGCGATTATATAGGAATGTGACATATGCCTTAGCATTTAAACTTTAAAGGTTCTATATATAACTAGCTACGGGCCGCTGTTTTGTCCGCATTTATAGTCCGCATATGTAGTTTAAAAGATTTAAGCTTAGATAGGGACTATTTTACACGCATTTAAGTACGAATAGGTCGCGTCATTTATGTTTAGCGCTGCACGGGAATAGCTGCGCATCGGTAGAATCCCGCTCGTAATAGATGTATTATTGCGAGAAAGACAACACGACTGGAACAACCAATCAACGCTCGCGCACCCGACGATCACGCGCCGTTACCTCGATACCTTATTTTTGACTTCTGCGCAGGTTTCGTTCAGCGCTAAAGATTCATGCCGCTACTTATACTATACAAATAAACCTTCCTCTTGAATCACTCTATCCGATTAAAGAAATCGCACGAAAATCGGTTGCGTAGTTTTTAGCATACATAGAGACAGACAGAAGAAAGCGACTTCATTTACACATATTAACAAAAAACACCTTTGTGAGAGAGTCCATACTAGGAACAAACCTGTATTCCGGAACTCCAGAAATAATATTAGTAGAACGATGCAATGAATGAAGCGTTATCTATTTCTCTATAAAACATTACAACATCAATAAATATAAGAATGCAAGAACGCTATTAAACAGTCGCGGTGGCTGTAGGAATTTCTTTGTAAGCAGTAATCTTAAATCGCACCAAACTATCTCTTGCTATCCACACGAAATATAATTATCGGTAGTAACTGTTTCGTTCTGTTTTGTTCCTTTTAAACTATTGGATAATTTTAAACGATATTTGATGATTTCAAGTGAAGACAAACATGTTTTTTCAACGAGACTGTACACTTTTGTATCGACATAGTGTTTCAAAACAATTAATAGTTAATATTTTATTATTGTTAGTGCAAATGAATTTTGTAGCAAAGCTCTTTTTGAACATTTCTGAACTACTTTAAGTCAGCTTGTGTCGGGCTTACAAAGCCTTAATTTACGATATAATACGGTTATAACTAAAGAACCTAATTTGCGAATTATATTATGACTAGCCGCGTCCCGCGTTTAAATAAATAAATAAACGTTTTCAAAACATTTATACACAGCGCCATCTAGTCCCAAGCTAAGCCGAAGCTTGTGTTATGGCAACTAGATAACGGAATAAATTACATATACATACTTTTCTTTTGTAAATACATATATACAATACATAGCAACACCCAGACCCCAGATAAATACAAATGTAAATTAAAAATATATTTTTCCGGTGTGTTAACAGTCATTTAAGCATATATTACACACATAAACCTACTATTTGAATCAGTCTATCTGATAAAAACAGCATGAAAATCGGTTGCATAGTTTTAGGAACTAAACATTTAAGCGACTTTGTTTCATACTATGTAATGATACAACGTTATGTATTACGTATTAATAAATAATTTAATAGATCTCCAAACGGTGCCAAGTGGAGAGTTCCCTCGGATCGGACTAGAGGTGGAGCCAACGGTATCGCGGGCAGGCTCTTAGTTTTATTGATACAGCTATGATTTTCAGCTTACAAGCCTCAGATATAAGTTATAACGGAACTGTAATAGATAAGACGCTGTTAAAACGCGAGATTACAGCCCTAGTAACTACAATAAATACGTAATAGTGAAATTAATTTGTTCTCCTACATTGTTATTGGCTGTTTGAAGCTATTTTCTTGGATATTTATCGGGCTTTTATTGATAGAAAGGTTGTGTTGTGAGGGATTTTTAGGTTATCTGTTTTGGCGCGTGAAAAATATGATGAGTCTTTATGTTAGTGTGTGTGTGTGTGTGTTTTTTTATACGTAGTTAACATATATCTATACATAACCATTAATTGATGCATTTAAATGTGGTACTTCTTACAATAATTGACAATACTGTCTTTGATATTTTTGGCGTTTAATTTGCCTTTTTTCTATTTGAAAATTGTCAAAACAAAACGCCAAAGTATTTTCGTTTGAAGTACCTAAATTTATAATTAAACCTATTAGACCAATTAACATAAACCTAATTTAATTCCTACATATTTAAAAAATATACATAGAGTAAGTAAATTTTATAGCCATTCGCTTTTGAGTATAAAGACAAAATCGCGGGAAATGTCTAGAATATAATACAGTTCCCGCCAATTAACGGGGCCAATCTACATCCCACATTGCTTCATGGGCGGTTAAAGACAGGTGTGTTGCCATTTATTTAGCAGTCTTGTTTAGTCTGTATCCATTTTGTATCGAATATCGGTACATTTCAAATAACTAAATCTGTTTGTATTTGTAACTGCGATTTAATTATTTATCATAGCGTACGTTGGTCAAGCAATTAATAATTAAAAAGCAAAAGCCATACAAAAAAATTATTGATTTGTTCTACTTCTTAAAATGGATATGTTGCAGTCAAAAATTTTAACCAGTCAAAAATAATGTAAAAATCTTTTTTTATGCACATCTAACGAGTTAATAGTGGTTTTAACTTTATTGCAGTCAAAACAACTTTTGACCAACCTGTTCAGGCAAAAGTACTTTTGACTGATTTGGCTAGTCAACAGTACTTTTGACTGGTTGAAAGTTTTGACTGCAACAGATATATAAATAATATGTAAATAATAGAATAAATTTCGAAAGATGAAGCACTCCATTATAGTAAAGTAATACACGATCGATATTTCAGTGTTTATTTTTGTGAACATTAAAATTTTACTACGATATAAATATTTATTTTATGATTGCAACTCGTGTTTTATTTATTCTTGCGGTTTTTAACTGCTGTTAAAATGACGCGTATACAAGGCCGTTACAGTTGCATCATAGAAATGAAAATATAAAAATTTTGGTAAATTTTTGAATACTTGCTAAAAATGATATTATGTTATATGTTATAACCGCAAAATTTTTAAGAAGCAAAAACATCCTAATTAGGAGTCTTGTCTTCAGGTGATTGGTTTCGTTGCATTTTCGTTATATCATGTATCTTTTCTATCGTTTTGACTTGTATGTATGTATGTGCTGCCGCTGCTGTGCGGAACACTGTTTGCGGAGGATTTGTATGGTTTGGTTATAACATATCTATTCATTGCTTGCTAAAGACTTAAGTTAGTAAATGTTTAAGTTTTTAAGAATGAACGTATGTATTGTTGTTTGTTACTCTTCTAAGTGTCTCTTTGATGCAAAAACAAATGCGTATGGTAGTTCATAATATGAATTATATGACATATTTATTAGATTATATAATGGTATAATAATAATGTTAGAATAAGAATGGAAATGGCGCGAGAAATACTACAGGGCATACATAGATGATAAATAAAAAAGGCATTAGATTACCCACTTATCATGTAATTTTACAAGAATATTTTGTTTTTATAATGTATTTTTTTTGTATGTTGTTTTATTTATAACTTTAAAACAAAGACCCACCCAATCTTATTTTTATTATTTATACAAGTCACGAAACAAAAATAAATTACATAAAAACAACCTTGAACTCTCTTTGTTTATAAGCCCAAGTACCAGGCGCTCAGAAGCAGGTAGGAATTCGATTGGAGCGTTGCCCTCGAAATACGATTTGACGACGCGAATTGAAATAAACAGTGTTAATTATTGACATCCTTTTTATCTGTTATTTAATTGATAAGGTAAAATAGCTCGGATATGTTTATTTATTTGTCAATCTTAATAACATATATACATACATATTTGATTATTCAATAATTTTGACATTTATCAAGTGTCAAAAACGGCGCGATAAATGGATTAAATTATGACGTCATTGCCATAGACAAGAAATTGATATCAAACTTATACGTCACGCTTATTGTAATAATTATAATATTCATTCGCATTTGTATAGTCGTTTATATTATATTTTTTATGTTTGGAATAAAAGTTTTTGTTGCTTACGAATCATTACTTGTGTTATTGACGTTGTAATCTAAAATTGCTTTCAAAACTTTGTCAAACAGCTTACTGTCAAGGGCGTATTGCGAACTTAACAGTTACCGAAGCGGACAGAAGATAACGGTCTGATATGATATTGCCAGTTAAGAATTGGGTTGGAACTGGACTGGCCACTTCGATTGTAATCGACGATATAAATAGCCAAGATTCGTTCTATCGAATGATATATGAGACTATTACGGCACGCTTCTGTGATTTCTACTGCCTTAGTAACACGAATGACAAAATCTATTTGAATATTTATTTTTGCTAATGCAATGCAATTTATTACTAACTACTACTTACTAGCAGCATTCTTTTTAAATATAATTTTTTTTGGACTTAATAATAATGAACAATAAAATAAAAATGAAATGAACGCTTACAATAAACATTGTCACTATATAAATAATACTTCTGTAGTATCTATGATTTCTACAGACTACTCACTTCAGATATTTTTTAGTCTGCAGACAGTTTTAAATGATATGAACGTGAATGGAAGTCAGCACAATACACAGATTTGCTACTAAGTGTCTTATAATTAAACTACTCTGATTCTAGAGGAAAAAAAACAAGAAATCATGAGTAGGTAGCTTATATAATTACTATTTGTATATAAAAACTTTCGATTAACACAGAGATACATATTGCATATCATGTTTCATATACATAGATACATGTCATGTTTTGAAACAGAAACTTCGACATTAATTTAATTTTTACCAATTAGTGCTTTTAATTTGTAGACAAATTTAAAAGGTACGTTTGTTTGAAACGAATAATTGTTACTGTAAACACTACTGTATCGTTCCTGAGTCACTCGTCACGTGTTTCTAACTAATTATCTTCATAGTGGCAACATTAACATCAACTATACGTGGGAGAAAATACGTTAAATGTTTTAGCGAGGTTTGTTGCGATTTTTTTTTTGTTTTTAATATGTAATGTTTGACACTAAGAAGTTATATTTATTACCTAGATTATGTAGCTTACTAATTAATAGTCAAAAATTTTAAAATTAGTTCCATCCAGAGAACTTTTAATAGAAAAGATTTATTCCCGAAACATATGGGCCTCAGGAAAAGGAGCATGTGTTATGCCAGACGACTGGCGAAAACACCACTGTGTTCCGTCTAACCGCGTCACAGGCTACGCAGACTCTTCTACGAAGAGATTTACGAATTTAAAGGGAAGATGGGATGGTCCTTCATATTTACCACAATGGAGGGAGGCGGGACAACCACCCTCTGATAGAAGAGTATTGACATATTATAACGACATCTATAATAATCGAATAAATTATACAGTCGGTCATTAGCCTTTTAATTTAAATTTGAAGATTACAATTATCGTGGTTAATTAAGCATGAATTATGATAGAATATTTAAGTAAATAATGCCAATATATAAGAAACATATCCTTACCGGATATACCGGAATTCTGAACGACCTAGATACGATGCAATTCTAGAACAACACCTGGCTAGATATGTAAATTATAATTCATGTGCAATAATTACGTCCAAAAGAAAGACAAAACCAGAAAAAAGTCTGCAATACCTTTAACATTCGTTATTAAATTAAAGACTATATTGTCTTAAGAACTATTTGATCAACGTATTTAATATAACTAACTATCTATAACTTAGAAGAGATGTCTTGGGCTTCATACTTAAACCTAACAACCAAAAATATTTGTAATCTATATAAATTGTAAGGGGCAATCTCGGGATCTAATGAACCGATTGTATCACATTATTGCGGAGTGTCATAGACTATATAAAAAAAGGATTGTTAACATTATGCCCAACGAACTGGGCACGGATCAGCTAGTTAAATATGTATATAAATAAAAGCCATACGATAAACAGAAAACAGTTTTATTTCTGCTATAAAACAATTGACCTTGTTATAAACGTTGAATGGTTCAAGAATAAATTTAAACCAATTTAATAACATTTTTAGAATTTAAATAGCGATATTTGGAGAGAGATGTGTACTATTGATGACTTAAGTTGTAGCCTGAAGCGATTTAATTTACATGAATAATTTTCGTAGTGATTGAATTTTGATTGAAAATTAAACGAAGCTATTTTAATACTATTGTAAATGATATAACTGTTAGACATTTGAATATAATTTGTTTGTAAATAACTAGACGAGCCCCGCGGTGCTACATGTATTTCTTTTCAAACACCATATCTGATAAAAAACTGCATGTAAATCGTCTAATTAGTTTTCAAGATATATGCATATATAGTGAAAGATAGTTAGTACTTAAATTGCTGAACTAATGACATGTTAATAGATTCGTATTCGGTTTATTTGAGGGCATAAAAAGACTGAAGACTATTACTAGAAATAAATAAGCTGTAAATTTAAATTAGAAAAGTTTGAATGTGTATTTAAATATTGTATTTATTTATTTATTATAGTTACCTCTCCCTCTTCTTTCATATATTCTTTCTCTCACAAGAAATAGCAATGTTTTAGTAATAATGCAAGGCCGCCGTGGGAACGTTCGCGTTACATTCCTAGATGTAAACTATATTATAACTATTGGTTCAAGTAAGTTGATAAGTTGAACGTTAAAGATAGCGCATTTACTGTGGCCCATGACTCTATATGACGAATTACACACTACAAAATAAAAAAAAAATGTCCTATTAAGACCAAAAGTGATGAATAAAGTACAAATGGAGCTTAATATTTCCTATTTAATTATCTTTGATATTAAAAATACTTAAATAATGAGATTTTATGTCTTAAGCTGGATAATTCTATATAAAGAGCTAAAAAGCTTTGTTTGTTTGAATGTGCCAATCTTTAAAACAAGCGTCGGTTTTTAAAAATTCTCTGATGTATATATTATAATTAGGGACTTTGCTGATTTTTCACATAAGATGCTTTTATCCCTGTATTTATAATAGATTCTTAGTAAACTAATCTAATTCTGCAACAAGTTCTTTATAATATTATATTTAAATACATTTCTACTTCAATTTACACTTATATATTTTTTTCATTAAATTAAAGGTGTTACAATTACAAAGCTAATTAAAGTTTAAATAAAATTATACTTCATCGAACAAAAACATGCCCAAGTCACGCACCGCTCTCAATATAAATTAAGTAATTATAACAAACTAAAAAATAAATCACGATCGTACACTGAGAAGACACCTTCATTAAAATTTAATTGAATCATCGTCAAAATAAAGGATCCATCGATAATTATATCGGACTATGCACGGCACTAGTATGAAAAAAGATATGAGAGGCGTAGTGATGCGCCGACAAAAGATCGATACAGCACGGGTGGTATAGACTATAGACATACTAAAAAACAATTTGTGTGTAATTGAAACGTCAGTCAGAAATGCATTCCTCTTTTGTTTATGCTCTAGGAGTTTGTACTAGCAGCGCCCCGTGGTTTTACTGGCGTAGTTTCTGTTTCTAAGGTAATAACGAAATAAAAAGTTATTTCATATTTGTTAATTTAGGGTTTAATCTATCTGTATGCTAAATTTCAGCCAAATCGATTCAGTAGTTTTTGTGTGAAAGAGTAACAAACATTCATATATCTATTCATTATCGCAAAATGACTAGTTTTTAACAAGTATGTAGAAATAAGGATTAATTAATTAATTATTTATGCTTTGTAGTCTCTAGGTCTATTTAGTGCTTAAATGAGGAAGATTAATATAATTATGGGGTTGTAGCGTCATTATAAATACCCTTCTTTTGATGTTCAAACATTTAATTACAACTAGATATCAAAATAATCTTCATTTCGTTATCAAATGTTAAGAGAATAGACTTAAAAACTCCCGAATTAAAAAATATATTCACATATTACTAAAATCCTTTATTCCTTTTCCCTTATTTAATGTTATTTATTTCTCAACACAGTTATTCTAACACAACACAAGTAGGTCCAGATAAGTCTAGATTCTAGATAAATAGATTCCGTTATCGAATTATACGTTAAACATACCCCATTGGAGGTAGGCCCTATTACCAGTTCTAGCCTAAAGATATGACCTAGATAATCTAGCTCTAGATACGAATGAAATAAACATAGCTATCGGAGTCTCGTTGACCAACTAGGAAAGTATCGAAATAATACGTTCAACCATTCTCTTGTTTGCAATTAAAAATTTTACTTAAACTGAAGTGACAAAGGTTTCATTAGTTAAAAGTGATATATTCTATTACTGATATTATGAACTAGCTGTTGCTCGCGACTTCGTCCCCGTCGGATCTATTTCTATTATTATGGTATAGTGAATCAATCTTAGAAGATAGACATATACTGTCGCGGACTTTTTTTTAGATCATTTAAAGAGGAATAATTCTTTTGTATCTTGAACCGTTTTCGCAGCGCACGCAAAGGAAGCCCTCAAAGATGAATAATTTTCCCCGTTTTTTCCATATTTTCCATTATATCTTCGCTCTTATTAGTCGCAGCGTGATGTTATATAGCCTAAAGCCTTCCTCGATAAATGTTCAATCCAATAAAAAAAGAATTTTTCAATTCGAACCAGTAGATCCTGAGATTAGCGCGTTCAAACAAACAAACAAACAAACAAACTCTTCAGCTTTATATATTAGTATAGATGTGATAGTAGAGACATTTGTTACGCTTTCACGCAAAAATTACTTAATCGACCATCATGAAATTATGTACACATTATTGGATGTATCAAAATGACACAGGCTATTTTTTATATGAAAATTTTATTTCATATATATATTTAATTGACTAATACGAGCGAAGCTTCGGTTAAAAGCTAGTATTATATAATATATTATATAACACAAATATATGAAATATTTATTAAAAGAAGAAAGGTAAAGTGTTTTATGATAAATTATATACCAAAATATACCACCTGCGCAGACTCGTGAAATGTCTGACTGTTTGTTTTATATTAATCTAACGTTCTTGATCGGATCAGTTAATACAGAGGTTTCGATTTTAAAGCCTGAATATTAATAGCAATTTTAGCAATAATTAGCGCATCTAGCTTATAAACCTACTTATCTCCTATTAAATATATCTTTCTCTTAACATCACCAACATAAAAGTATTTATGACCATAAACAATTTACCGTAAAAGCACAGACTACATCGAGTCATAAACAAATAACCATTAATAACACGACACGAGCACGCGGTTTCCTTTATCGTAAATTGTCGATGGCATCCGATTCAGACAGGCTTGTCTTAATGTGTATGGTATCCGGAAGTTTGCTAACTAAATTGTACTAAATCCATACTAATATTATAAATGCGAAAGTAACTCTGTCTGTCTGTCTTTCCTTCAAGCTAAAACTACTGAATCGATTAGAACGAAATTTGGTACAAAGATAGTCTAAAGTCTGGGGAAGAACATAGGTTACTTTTTTTTTAAATCAACCCACAAAACGTTGCGCGAGGGGTTGAAAGTTTTTATAACTTTATGCTTTCACAGCCAAACCGCTGAACCGATTGTAATGAAATTTAGTACGCAGATGGTCTAGAGCCTGAGATAAAACATAGGCTACTTTTAAACTTGAAATGAGGGGGAAGGGGGGGTCAAAGTTTATATGAAAGTCCACGCAGACGGAGTCGCGGGCAACAGCTAGTCACAGAATAAGGACGGGAGTAAGTGTTACTACTATTAATTCAAGTATGTAAATGTCGATGCCAAACAAACCACAATATATATAATCGGAACGGATGTTTTAATTGTCAAATAATGGATAAATGTTGAAACCCCCGAAACTGCTTTTTCGGATACTAGCTGACTAATTTACAAACTATATTAGCTGTAATTTTTTTTTAATCGTATTCAAATATTGTATAAGGCTTTGTATGACCACATTGTTCGATATATTAAGAAAAAGCTAACGGTACGTTTTATCTATATATATTAATACATAAAGCTGAAGAGTTTGTTTGTTTGTTTGTTTGAACGCGCTAATCTCAGGATCTACAGGTTCGAATTGAAAAATTCTTTTTTATTGAATTGACCATTTATCGAGGAAGGCTTTAGGCTATATAACATCACGCTGCGACTAATAGGAGCGAAGATATAATGGAAAATATGGAAAAAACGGGGAAAATTATTCATCTTTGAGGGCTTCCTTTGCGTGCGCTGCGAAAACGGTTCAAGATACAAAAATAATATGTATGAAAGAATTATTCCTCTTTGAATGATCTAAAAAAAAGTTCGCGACAGTATATGTCTATCCTCTAAGATTGACTCACTATACCATAATAATAGAAATAGATCCGACGGGGACGAAGTTCCGAGCAACAGCTAGTACATAATACATACATTTTTTGTTTTGTTTTAGTAGTAAGATGATAAAATATTATGATTAATAAATCGTTACCTATTTTAATTAAAACATCAAATAGGTATGTTGTGTTGATACGAAGGAATTATCTGAAACAAATAGATATTATTAGATTTATTAAATTATACATTATTAAGTTTGACAGCTCTTCATTTAAGTTTATGAGTATAGGAGGCGTCACGAATCTTTAGCGCGTGTTCGTCGGGTGCGCGAGCGTTGATTGGTTCCCCAGTCGTGTTGTTTTAGCGCGATTCTACCGATGCGCAGCTATTCTCGTCCAGCGCTAAACATTCGTGACGCGACCTGTAATGTCCAACAAATTTTTCGGGAAGTTTTTTTTTTATATGCATGGAGATATAACGCATAGACTGATAATCCCTTAACAATCAAACCGCTGTAAGTGAAGCCAAAACTATATAAATGTAGGTATTAAAATTAATATAAATTCTTTGACAAAAAAACTAAATCAAAGGAAAAATGTCTTTCTCATACCTACAGATAACATCCAAGTCCAAGAAAACAGTCCGTTCAAGATTAATTCCATTGAAAGCAACGAGCAGGAACATCGGCGTGTAATTTAAATTATTTCCAATAAATTTGTGATTAAACAACTGATATCACAACATGGAATATTATTTTAATGAGCGTCGTATCGTTTATGGGCAGCTTGTTGTATTTACTGGTGGTACAAAGTATAGGAAATAAGAAATTTATATATATAAATTACGTGTCACCTTGGCTGTCCGCTGCCTTCTAATCTACTGAACCGATTTTAAATTAAATTTGCATACCGTGTGCAGTTTGATCCAACTTAAAAGATAGGATAGCTTATATCTCAATTAATTACATCGCATCACTAGTTGTTATATAAAAAATGTTTTTATCTGATATTGAGCTTGCCTAGGAGATTTTTTTTATATTTTCGAGAATTATAATCCTACTAATAAATCGTAAAAACTGCTAGTAATCATTGCATACTGATATGGCCTATAGTTTTATGTAAAAATGATAAGTATTAATTATGCTACAATTATAAGAAAATCTATAGTAAAAATCTTCTAACATCCAGAAAGGTATCCTATGGCCATGGAAGACAACCGGAGGACAAATTTTTCCCTTTCCTCTACTCTATCCATAATTCCCTTTTTTCTTAAATCCTTCCCTTGTTAATTCCATTTGAAATGTCGGCAACACAGTCGCAATACGCTTTGCGAGTAATAGACGGATGCTATAATCTTCTTTTTTTATGTAACAGCAAACGAACTGGCGCGTCACCTAATGGAAAGTGATCAGCGCCGCTCATGAGCACTCGTGATGTCACTAGTGTGTTGCCGGCCTTTTAAGGAAAGATACGCTCTTCCTTTGAAGGTTCCTTTATCGTACGTGTTCGGGAACACTGCATGAGGAAGCTGATTCCACGGATGGTCGTGCGTGGCAAAAAGTTCCTGCGAAAACGCACTGTGCTTGACTGCCAGCTGTCAAGGTGGTGAGGATGGTATTGTAACCTGTGGCGTTCCACTCATTATATCACATAAAAAATCATAAACGCCATCTCCTATAACTTACTCTACGGGATGTTCTCGAAGCAACGTTGGCCAGTTAAACAAAGATGACACTGACGATATGTCGATATGTCGCCTGACCATTTAACTAGGCCCGCATTGAAGGCTCATATGGAGAACGGACACTTACAAGTGCATGCAGAGATGTGATTAGAAAAGCGGATTCAGCGTTAAGTTAGAGAGCAAATTTATTTAAAACTAGCTGACCCGTGCCCACTTCGTTGGGCATAATGTTAATTGTCCTTTTCGGTTTTTTATATAGCCTATGACACTCAAAAATAATGTGGCTTTCTATTGGCGAAAGAATGTTTAAAATCGGTTCAGTAGATCCCGTGATTACCCCTTACAATTTAACAAACACACAAACTTTACTTCTTTATAATATTAGTATAGATTAAAAGGTCACGTGACTTTTTTTTATATTGTTTTATTTCGTAGTTGCCACGACTGCGTATCGTGGCAACTACGAAATAAAACTGGTGGTGTAATTTGCTCATAAAAAAACATTATCACGAACCACAAAAGAAAAGCTCTGTATTAGTAAACGATCCTTATCGTTCACAAAGCGAGTACACAGTTTAATTGACATTGGTACATCAACGTTTTTTTTAACGTCACCACCCTTACAACCTACGTGTTTAAAAATATACTCTATGACCATACAATAAGGTGGATTTTCGATTGAACGCATCAAGGTAATTAAGACCTTTTTTAAGCTGCGCGTACGCAGTGGATCGTGCAAAAACGCAATGAGATCATCATTCTACTGTCATTTGGACGACGCGACGTGTGGTACGCGTGCGTCGTGATACTGATAGATGACAGATAAAGTTATTTCCCAGGCTGAAATGACTAAGGTTCTCTTATTTAATCTACAATTTTAACTGACAAAATTTTCTGGTAGCGGCTACAAGTTATATACTGAAATACGGGCTTGTAGCCTAGATTAGGCACCAGACTCAATACAAATGTCACTGCGAATTGAAATTATTGTATTGAATATTAAATTTAGATTGTATCTATTTTATTGAATGAATGAATAAATAAATTATTATTATTATTACACCAGAGTCTGTTTTTCTGTTACCTGAATATTGATTAGGTTATAAAGATAAGTTCAATAGAAGGACACGGATATGTTTTATATGTTAACAATAAATAAGTGTCAATAATTGATTTGGAGTGCTTCAAGAAGAGAGCGTACATCTTTTTAAAAGGCCGGTCCCACTCCAGAGCTGTCAAGCTCTGCGAGTGTTGATGGGCGGCGATGACCACTTTCCATCAGGAGGCTCGCCTGCTCGCTTGCCCTCTATATTAAAAATTGGTTGGGAAATAAGGCTCTTGTTTGAAAATGACTACAAAACTTCACTAAGCTTTTTGTTTTATTTAAGATTAATTAAGAGAAGAAAGTTTTCATTAGCTAAGTAACTGTTTCCGATTAAGTTGGGTTTCGTGGGTGGAGCAGATTAGCGACCAACCGCACAGATTGGAGAGAAATGGAGGAGGCGTTTGCCAATATTGGCAAACAGACCACATTGTCGGTGTCAAACAAATAAAATATATTGTAAATAGTATTGTAATTGTTGTTGTCTGAATAAAAGCTTGTATTATTAAGAGAAGAAAAGTTAACAAAGACGTACGTTCAAAGTGTTTTTTACATATTTTTATTACATAGATTCACTATGAATTGGAACTACCTAATTAATCTTCTACGAGATTGTTCGTCTTGACCTTGAAGAAATCCGTTTTACGTCATTCTCACAACCACAATATTACAGCCTTCGAAAATAAAAAAAAGGCTTTTGAATTTGTTAAGCGAATTTTTCGACTTTTATTTTAAAGCTAGCCAGCCAATTATTGTATTATTACTTAAAAACAATAAATTACCTAGTAAAACCTCTTAGGGTACACTTTTAAAGCAATTTTATGATGTATATCGTTTTCTGAAAACTATACCAAACGAAAATGGAACTTCACTATGACGATTCCAAAGTGTTATGTTATACTATTCGTAATCGTAGCTAAATATGTATTTGACCTTAACTTTGACGGAAAAATTTTTAAATTTAAAAAAGAGAATCATTAAAATCGCTTCACCCAATCCTATCAACATCCTCTTTGATTGAACTTGGTTTAAAAAACAAAAACGCCAACAAACAAGTGAAGAAATGGTAATAAAAACAGTATTTTTATATCCGACAAAAACAGTTATTCTTAAGGCACTTACGATATCCGGCGAGTATACTAATACAGGAAGTTTAATTTAATTATTAGCGGGTTTTGACGTAGAACGGTTAGGAAATGTTTGTTTTTATACGAGTATTTACTTGTAAACGGTAGTACAAAATTTCTGTGAAAACCGTTTTAATACGTTGGAACAAAACCAGTGCCTCCTAAATACGAGTTGGTAGAATCTTGAAAAGATTACTGTGAAGTTATTTTAATTTAATATCTTTTAACTTATTAATAATATACAATTATTAAAGCAGAGATAAAACAAGATTAGAAACACCTTATAGTAAAGGGTAAGATATAAATAATATGTTAATATCGTTGTATCTGAAGAGAAAATGTTTTTTTTCCAAGCCTAAGAATCTTGCAACTACTTGACATATCTTTCTTCCAAAGTTTTCACTAAACGTTCTTGTTATTCTGATGTATGAGCTTTATTTATACCTAACATAATTAAAGCTATCATCAGAATAACAAGAACTAAAACTACAATAAATTTTTATCCGTCATCTAGTTACCGTAACACAAGCTTAGGACTAGATAGCACTATGTATAAGTGTCTTGAAGTATTTATTTATTTTAACTCTCTTGTCTTCTAACTTCTATGTCCTTTTTACGCCAAACATTATCTAATATATCGTGATTTGACTAAAGTAAAATTCCGAAGGTTTGTTGAGCTTTCTACAAAGAATTTCTACTAGTTACGACGCATAATTGGTTGTTTAATTCTATCGCCTAGGCCCTAGGACATAGCTAGGTTACCTTAACACGCCGTCTATCAGAACGTCATTAGACCTATCTTTCTATGTAGGCGTTTCCGTATACTTGAAACGCTTAAAGTGATCCAAATGTAACGTGTCAGGAACTTAGGAACGGCTGATCGTTGGAGCAAGCAATATGATATCGTTGTTTGATTTGATAGTTTGCTAAGTATAGAGCAAGGGATTAGTAAATTTCATTTACAGTTGATTAAAGAAAATAACAATTAAAAATAACCTACCGCTCAATTGTTTTTACTATTAATTGTCTAATGAAATAAAACTCAATCGCTAAATGTGTTGGTAAGCACCTAATTCGAAAACCGATGTAAATAATTATTTTACAAGAACATTCATTGCAGTAAAAAGCTGGTTAAGCAGAGAGTTAGTGTAGGGTATAAGGTACATTGGTATAGGTCGCGTCACGGATGTTTAGCGCTGGACGAGAATAGCTGCGCATCGGTAGAATCGCGCTCGTAATTGACGTATTGGTGTGAGAAAGACAACACGACTGGACAACCAATCAACGTTAGCGCACCCGACGATCACGCGCCCCGCGCGCCGTGCCATCCCCTCGATACCTTATTTAATATTTTTGACTTCTGCGCAGGTTTCGTTCAGCGCTAAAGATTCGTGACGCTACTTATACAGCGTGAACTTAGTCTACCGATTCATATTATTATTTTACCGATGCGCAGCTATTCTCGTCCAGCGCTAAACATACGTGCCGCGACCTTTACAGCGTAAACGAAGTCGCATTATGGACTAGCTAGTAACCAAATAAAACCATCAGGAAGTTTTCACCTGCAATAGATCTTGTGTCATCGCAATACTTTTACTATTAACATATATAGATAAGATCCGAACTTTAAGATCATTTATTTAATGTTAGTTTTGTTTGAACATTGATCTTTCGCCTCCGCTGACAGGCCGCAAGATATTGCTTTCACTTTATTGATTTGTTTGATTTTAAAGATAAGCTTAGGTTAAACGTTCATTAATTTTTATATGAAAGCTTTAAATATAAAAAAAGTTTTCTTAGCTTTCGACTACGGCGAATTAAGTAATTCTTGTAATGTATTTCTATAATAGTTAATTTATACATATTATAAAGTATTAACTTTCTTCTTAAATCATTTAATCTATTAAAAACCGCATGAAATTGGATTGCGAAGTTTTAAAGATTGAAAATACGGACAGATGAAAGCGAATAAGTTTCATACTATGTTACGATTATAATATTAATTTATTTTTATCATTGTATTGTGAATCGCGTCTTGATTTTGAACTTATAATTAAATACAATTATATATACTAGAGATGCGCCGAGTGATACTTTTGCCGAGTAACGAGTACCGAGTATTACTCGGCTTAATTTTATTTCAACCGAGTACTCGGCCGAGTAACTCGGTTCAATCAAATTCCCATTTCGCGTGTAAACAAGTACAAACAGGCCTAGTTTTCGAATTATAACACCAAAGCGCATTTTGCGACATAATGCACCCCTCACTCCGTCCACGCCTTTCAACTATCAGTCATTTGATTGTTTGCAAACAGACACGTCACGTTGTAAATAAATAATTGTAAAAGTGTGTTAGCAATCTTGTTTTTATTATATCATTAAATAACAAAGATTAACCGAGTTATTCGGCCGAGTACGAGTATCAAAAACCCTGGCGAGTACGCAGAGTATCAACCGAGTACTCGGTCCATCTCTAATATATACTCTAGTGTAATGTGTCAACATACCCAAGAATATAGTATATACGAAATAAAAAATATATATTTAAAGTATTTTAATATATGTTACAACATTTGAAACAAGTGTTAAATTGCGCAGTATGCCACATAATATGAAGATTTTTGCGTCGTTATAAATGTCTTTCGTGCACCGAAGGGACAGCAAAAAATTAATTAACCCGAGAATGGCGATTCTTTGAATATTTTTATGCTTATTTCAGGTTCGTAGGAGAAAGAAAATTTTAAAGATCCACACAGCTGACTTATACTGGACAACCATTTAATATTGTATTTACTGTATACAAAAAATAAATCGTAAAAAGTTATTGTTATCGATCTAACTGTATATGTCAGACTAGCTGATATAAATTTTGCCACCCCTTTCCCCCCCTTTTAGCCTTTTTTTCCAGTTAAAAAGTAGCCTATGTTTTATATCAGGCTCTAGACCATCTGTGTACCAAATTTCATTACAATCGGTTCAGTGGTTTGGCCGTGAAAGCGTAAAATTATAAAAAGTTTCAACCCCTCGCCCAACCTTTTGGGGGTTGATTAAAAAAAAAAGTAGCCTATGTCCTTCAGACTTGGCTTTAGACTATCTTTGTACCAAATTTCGTCCTGATCAGTTCAGTAGATTAAGCGTGATGGAAAGACAGACAGACAGACAGTTACTTTCGCATTTATAATATTAGTATGGATTTAGTACAATTTAGTAAGCAACCTTCCGGATGCCATAGACATTAAGACAAGCCTGTCTGAATCGGATGCCATCGACAATTTACGATAAAGGAAACCGCGTGCTCGTGTCGTGTTATTAATGGTTATTTGTTTATGTATATATGT